>QEPC01009579.1:2984649-3023134 GCA_003113815.1 Sphenodon punctatus
CACACCTTCAAGTCCCTCCTCCAAACCCACCTCTTCCGCTCCGCCATTCCTAACTCCTGCTAATCATCCCCACCCAGGATTATCCCCCACCTGTTATCTGTAAACTCCCAATTTACCGTAACAAAGCCAAGAACGTGTACCTGAGTTCTCGCATCCTCATGAATGTCGCTTCCCTTGTCTCTCCCTCTGTTCCCCCTTCCCTGTCTTCCCTCACCCTGTCTTCAGATTGTAAGCTCTCGGGCAGGAACCATGTCTATCTTATTTTTTGTAAAGCGCCAGGTACATCGCTGGCGCTATATAAATGCTAATAATAATAATAATAATAATAATAATTCTCCACACAGCCTCTTTAGATCTTAGATAAAAGTACACAAAAGTGCGGTGTACATTCTCCTCCTCAGCAAGGAGGCAGAGTAAAGCTGAAATAAATATCCACAGTGAATATCGTATTCAACAACTTTGCTATTCGTGTCCATCTTCAGATATCCATTTCAATTTTGGGGGTCGGTCAATCAGATATTTCATTTCGACTGTTTGCACATGCACAGAAGCTGAAACTAAACATTCAAGATGCCAAATAACCAGTGCTGTAAAAATCCACTCACCTGCTTGCCTCTGCCAAGTATATACACACATACATAAACACACACACAAACCCAGCCACCAGCCTGGCAAATAGATATTTTTGGCTTGCTAGTGAGTTATTTATAATGTTTACAGCCCAGCAGATAACTGAACTAACAACCAAAAAAAAGGTACATCCAAAAACTTGGCGAGGGGGTGGGGACAGCTATGCAAATATTGGCTTTGGTTATGGATTTTATTTGGACGACTACGTAAAAACGTGAATATCTGCGAATATAAAGTCCACTATTCCTTTGGTTCCACCTTCCAACACTCTAGCCTGCACAGTTGAATCACTAAGAGTTACTGGTCTGCTACTGGTTTGGCTGAGAAGGGCCTGTGATGAAAAAAGGAGAGAAGAGGCTGCAACTGTGAAGCATGTGCTGCTTTGGGGGCAGTTCAGCAACTCACATTACCTGCAGAAAGTCCATTGTCCATGCACATTCTCGACCTACGCTATTAGCCAACACAGCACTGGATGCTGTGCCAGTTTATACAGAGACAGTTTAGAAACACAAGTCACAAGAACAGGTTGACAATGAAGGCGGCTAAATGTTAGCCAACACAACACTTTAGAAACATGTCCCTTAAAACCATAATTCTTCAAAGAAATCTATTTTAAGAAGCACAGACATGGTAGAATCTTATACCATTTAAAAACTCAAAAGATGGAGCATGAACAGGTTTCTAATACTTTTACACCAAAATGGTATACCTAAAACTCAACAGTTGCAAAAATAAAAAATGGAAGTCAGAAGATCTAGCTAAACCGTGTAAATTAACAGCAGAAACCTGAAGCTTCTAGAAAAAGAATTATCCATAATTACAATGATGCAAAAAGCACTGAGAATTGGGTACACCAGTATTTTTACTGCCTAATACCCAATTCCCAATATCCCATCATTCCCAATATCCCACCATTAAAGTCAATGAGAATTTTTCTATTGACTTAAGTGGGTGGAGAATTGTGCCCCCATTACTGTAATAGTAAACCTTTGCCAGATAATCTGGTTTAAAAAGCAGAAACCCTAAATCATAACTACTTGGTAATTCCAGAAATGTAAAGAAGCCTTGTAAATTACCTCATTACAAACAACATTATTTGTTCTATCAATGCATGGTAAAGTACAGTTAAACATTTCCCTAAAATAGAAACTAGATTATAAAAAGTTGCACTGACATGAAGGGCTAATAGGTTATATGAGATCATGCAATACACAGACAAGTTGAAAGTAGAGCAAGAGCATTAAAATTGTGCTTTCCTTGCATTTGTCAAATTTTTTACTTATGGCATTGTGTGTGTGACAAGATAGATAACAGTTTTTCTTGTCTATTAAAACTTTCTTGTTTCAGTACAAGGCCACTGCCTGTAACTTGCATACAAAATATCAAACCAGAAGCGTACAGGAAGATGTGCCTCCAAAAACACTAAGCTTATCTCTACTCTTCAGTTAACCTACAACTCTTCTTTCTGGTCTGCACTCCTAATGTCACCTTGGCTCATCAGAGCCCAGCTTACCATTAAGAGGGTCTTTATACACATTATAGCTCTTTATACACATATCTTCCAAACCCAATTACCAGAGGAATAGACCTGGAACTGCAAGTCTGGAACCGGCTGTCTTTTGAGAGACTAAAAGCAAGCCACCAAAACACAGTCATGCGGACCATGCACACACTTCGCCTCACCCTCTGCCCACCCCCTCCCCAGCGCAGGCCACCGACACATCACTTTGGCAGCCGGGCCAGATCCTGTCCGGGGTGAGAGCCCTCACCCCGGGCAGGATCAAAGCGTCATATATGGCAGCACCATGTACCATCACCTCTAAAAACACCCCAAGTACAAAAAAGTTGACACACAACAATAAAGTAAAATTAAGAAGAATTGTTAAATCTTAAAGTTGAATTGCAGTGGTTAAGAATTTCCTAACCAATTGCAAGCGGTTAAAGTTCCCCTCCCTATCCCCATGCACAGGAGCAACCATACAATTTCACTCCAAGTTAATTGTGGCTTAAAAGGTAAACAACCAGAATTAGTATTGCCATTAGCTCACAGCATGGGTCCTTTATCCAACCTATGGAAACATCACCTATAAATGTGGTATGAGTCACCAAGAGCACATTTCACCAGTGCTTCAGAGTCTGAACTGGCTTCCAATACCTTTCCAAGCACAATCCAAGTTCCTGGCTTTGACCTACAAAGTCCTTAATGGCCTGGGCCCCACATATGTGAAAAACCACTTTTCCCCCCCTACGCTCCCATCCCAATTCCCAAGGTCAGCTGGCAGTGCCCTCTTACAGGTATCATATGTCCATCAAGCTCATACAGCAAGAGGCACATAGAAAGGCATTTTCTCAGTGGTTGCCCCATTGCCATAAAACTCCTTCCCATGGAGATTTATTTTATTTTATAATAACGTTTGTATGCCACCCCCTCCTGCTACAAGCATCTTGGGGTGGTTAACATCTTAAAACATAAAATAAGATTCATTAAAATCAACATTTCAGGATTAACCCCCTTCCCCCCCCAAAAAAAAACACAATAAAACTCCACCCTAGCCCAACCAATCCATCCCACCTCCCTCAGCAAAAGTCCAGCGGAACAGCCAGGTCTTACACTTTTTATGGAAAGAGGAGAGGTCAGGCGAACCTCCAACAGAAGGGAGTTCCAGACTGAGAACGCCCTCCTCATGGTTGACACCCAGAAAACAGTCCCCAGCCAACCGCAGAGGTCGATCCAGAATCCGAGGAGGCGGCGGTTCTGCAAGTAGGTGGAACCCAGGCTGTTTAGGGCTTTAAAGGTCAACACCAACACCTTGAATTGGGCCCAAAAGACTATCGGCAGCCAGTGCATAAAACAGAGCACTGGAGTAATGTGCTCGCATCGACCCGTCCCCTTCAGGAGATGAGCCACCACATTCTGCACCAGCTGCAGTCTCCAGACCGTCACCAAGGGTAGCCCCACGCAGAGCACATTACAGTAATCTATTCTCGAGGAAATAGAAGCATGGATGATTGTGGCCATTTCTGAGTCCGAGACATACGGCCTAAGCTGACATACCAGGTGTAATTGGCAAAATGCACCCTTTGCTACAGCTGCCACCTGGATATCCAGCAGAGTTGTGGATCAAGAAGCACCCCAGACTATGGAGATGGGATACCAGGGGAGGACGGACCCCATCAATGATGGGGGGCATCACTCCCCCAGCTTTCCCCACAACCATCACCTCCATCTTGTCAGGATTTTGCTTCAAGCGGTTCGCCCTCATCCAGTCCCCCACAGCTGACAAACACCAGGTAAGCACCGAGACTGCCAGGACCTGGGTCTGATGAAAACAAGAGATATAGTTGAGTATCATCAGCCTATTGATGACACCTTACGCCAAACTCTCTAACAACCTCCCCCAAAGGCTGTATATACACGTTGAACAAGAGAGGGGATAAGATGGAACCCTGTGGGACTCCACACGTGAGGCCCGGGGAAAAGATTAATAATCACCCAGCACCACACGCTGGGTTCTCCTGGCCAGGAAAGAGCAGAGCCATTCAGAACAGCTCCGTTCATCCCTGCCCAGTCCTGCAGTCGAGTCACCAACAACTCGTGATCAATGGTATCGAATGCAGCCGAGGGATCTAACAAAATCAACAGGGTCGAATGGCCCTGGTCCAACTCTCGCGGGACTTTGTCGACCAAAGCCACAAGCTCAGTCTCCGTGCCATAACCCAGACGGAAGCCAGACTGCGAGGGATCAAGGAAGCTGACCTGGTCCAAATGCTCCTGAAGTTGTCGAGTCACCACCTGTTCAATCACCTTCCCTAAAAAGGGAAGGTTAGAAACCTGCTGATAGCTGGCCAGGGTGTCAATGTCCAATGATGACTTCTTGAGCAGGGGCGGCACTACTGCCTCCTTGAAACGATCTGGCACCCTGCCCTAAGTAAGGGAGGCATTGACTATATCGGCCAGCAACAGCCCTAATGTATCCTGGCTGACCTTAACCAGTCAGGATGGGCATGGATCTAAATCACAATAGGTGGCTCAAACAGTAAGTGCATCACCCACATCTGAGGGTGACATGTCTTGAAATTCATCCCATAAAACAGGACAAGATGGGGCTTCAACTGCCTCTGGCTCACCCACTGTTACAGTGCTGCGTCAAAGCCATAGTAGATTTGAGCAATTTTATCTGCAAAAAAGACCACAAACAAATCACAGCGAGCATTCAATAACTCTGGGCTGACCAGCCCCCTCACCACCCGGAAGAGCTCAGCCGAACGGGATTTAACCTGATGCAATGAGGTACATACCACCACAGCATAGGTACGTAACCAAACTCTATGTCACAATCTGTCAACTTCAGTACAAGAGTGACGCCACCATCGCTCTAACCGTCGTCCTTCTCGCTTCATCCGCTGCAGCGCCTCCGTATACCACGGGGACCTGCGTTGTCAGCGATTGGGAAGCGGATGCCTGGGAGCCACAAGGTCAATGACCTCCGTCAGAATAGAATTCCACAAGACCAGAAGGTCATCGAATGAACAGTCAACGAAGTCAGAGGAAATATCCATTAAGGCAATCCAGAACCTTTCTGGTTCCAAAAGCCTTCGGGGGCAAACCAACCTAACTGGTTCCACACCCTCCCGGGGACCGACATGCACCAGGATATCGGCCTGAAGAAGATAATGATCCGTCCATGACAAGGGCAGTGATGACACCTCCCCCACTAATGGAGGTGCAAAACATCAAGGCCGGTGCAAAACATCATGTCCAGGGTATGTCCTCCAACATGCGTGGGGCCCACAACTCTCGGAGACAGGCCCACGGTTGTCATGGTGGCCATCAACACATGCTCCGCCCCTCCAAAATTAGCGTCAGTATGAATATTGAAGTCTCCCTAGGACTATCGCCCTGGGGGACCACAAGACCACCTCCAACACCAGTTCAGTCAAAGCGGGCAGGGAACCTGCTGTACAGGTGGGTGCCCGGTAGATCAGCAGTACCCCCATTCTGTCTCCGACCAAATCCAACACCAGATGAAGGCCATCTATTCCCATGATAGGTTGCACAGGAAATCTCCTCACAGACCAAGTCTCCTTAAAAATAATGGCTACACCGCCCCACCCCACCCCCTCCAGCCGTGGCTGATGCTGAACGGAGTACCCGGCCAGAACAATGTCAGCCAGTATAGGGCCCGACTCAGTGTCCCACCAGGTCTCCGTAATACATAGTCTGCCGCCTGGTCCAGGATCACCTCCCAGACTTATTGGCAACCGACCTCACATTCATCATCAGCATCAAACCAAGGACAGGGGCTCTCTGATCAACTATCACCTCACCACCTGACCAGGGGCTATTTATCTGGACAGATACAAAACATCTGTCCCATCTCACTGATCTAATTCGCCTCCTGGAAGGACCATAATTCCCCTGGCCCATCACAACCCCTATGGCTGCAGACCCCGCCCCCCGTCCGCCCTCCCACCAGCCCCCCAAGGGAGAATCCCACCCTCCAATCCCCCCCATCCTCCTCTGCCATCGGAGGATGCCCCTCACTCTCACAAGGGTTGCACCCCTCCCTCAAACCAAGGGAGAGGTCAACCCTTCCCTCCCTAACCCAGTCCCATTGCCCCCTTTTCCACAGGGCAAGTAATACATCCCCCACCCCAACCCAAACCACCCCTATCCCCTCCCCCAAAATTACTGTCCACCGGCATTACTCTCTTCCCGGTCCCTCGGCAGTGGCCCTCAGGCGTGTGACCTGCGGCGCATGCCTGCAGCTCCGCTAAGCAGCAGGCCTCTTATCTCCCTTCCCTGGCCCAAAAGTCCTGGAAAAGCCCTGCCCACCCCCACCCCCTCCTCCCACAGGGGAGGAGAGACTGAGTGTCACCTGGAGTCTGGGCCTAAGGCCGGGTAGCTAGAACTCCCAGAGGAGAGGTGAGCCCAGGAAAGGGCTCCCAGCCCCTGTAGCAGTAAGCAGGGAAGCCAGGCAGCAGACTGCAGAGCAGTAGGTAGAGATGTGTCAACGACTGAGCATTTTCAGGAGGCAAGGTAAGACCAAGAATTCTGTTAGGCCAAGAATTTGGCAGGCGGGGATAGGTGCTTTTTAATCAACTTTTATATGTTTTTAATGTGCTGTTACCTGCCCAAGCCTTCAGGAAAGGGCAGGTTATAAATTCAAATAAATAAATGTACCATGAAGTAAAGCTAGAGTTACAATAATCATTAAGGTGGGACTTTCTGTTTCAGTTTTAACAGAGACAGCCCGATTTTTCAAAACCTTTGGTTTTAAACTGACAGAGCCATTTTTGGGTTATCTTGGTGTCCAGTTTTCAGATCTTATGTTCCCATTGAAGTCAATGGGAAATGCTCCCATTGAAGTCAATGTGAAGAGCCAACCAGGAAAACCTCCCCCACCCCCATTCTTCGGGTACCGCTCCCAGTCTCTGAGGGTGGGGATCCACATCCCTAACACCTCCAGCCCCCAGGGCCCAGCTTTACTTTCCGGGCCCCTGCACTTACCGCCGCCAGTCCAGATCTGGAGGATGGGGGTGAGGAAGGGCCGCTGGCTCCGCTGCCGGTAGCCAGGCCTCCTCTACTGCAGGGTTGTGGCGGGAGCCAACTCCGCTGCCAGAACACCAGACCTTATCTACTGCAGGGCGAGGTCCTGGCTGCCCAGAAGCGGAGCCAGTTCCCGCCACCACGCAGCAGAAGAGGAGACCCGGCCACCACCAGCAGAGCCAGCTCCTCAGCTGGGCCTTCTCTTCTTACTTGGTTCGGGTGAAGGAAACACTGCCAGGGCAGCAGCACACATGTACAAAATGGCCACCAAAGCCATTCTGTGTATGTGCAACCCTTTTCAAAATGGTACCGGCAGGATTGGCATCATTTTGGAAGAGGGTAGCCATTCTGGGCATGCATGGCCCTATTCAGTAGCATGGAGAGGGAAGCCAGGAGTTCTACCTCTTCCATAGAAACAGCTTCTTAACTCTGACAATGCAAGCAGCAGCCTTTGTTGAAATGGGAAAAGCCTAAAGATTAAATACCTTTCAGGAAACGTTTTTTCTCCCATCATTTAAAAATGATGTACTATGGCCTTAAAATAAAATGCTGTGCCAATAAATAAACTCTAATTACACTTCAAGTATGTCATTGGAAGATAACTTAGTACTTCATAATTGGTCTAATTTCCTTTTGACTCACTAGTATCTGTCCTTACATTAAGAGTTATGGTATTAAGATTATGCCTCAAGATCAGCTTTCATTAGATAGTTCAACATTTGTCTATGAGGAAATCATATTTGCTAACCAGGAGATTTAGAACCCGTCAGAGTTCAGACAGAGGCTGTTTTTACATGGCCCCTACAGGGTGAGGGATCCATGGTAGTGCCGGTGCATGCGCAGTGAGTGGGCAGAGCGTGTATATGGGCGCACACACATCCCCACGCACCCCCCCACTCATCAACACGCACAGAACCACCTCCATTTTTTCCAGTTGCTCTGTGCATGTTGATGAGAGGGGGCTGAGTGGGGATGCGTGTTGGGCAGGAGCACGCACACACCCAACCACCACCCGCACATGCCACGTCCTTCACATGGGGCTCTCCCACTCATGAACACCCAGACTTCTGGGTGTTCATGAGTGGGTGCATCTCGTGTGAAAAAGGTCAGACACCAAATTAAAGAGATGTCTGACTCTGCTAAGAGAGACAATATGGTTAAAAAATAAAAATAAATGGAGGAATTATATTTATCTTTTAAAGGATAAATGTAAGTAGATTTTTAAAACATCTCTCTGTCAGCACAGATTATTTTGCTTTTTCCAGTCTCCACTAATAGACTGTCTAAGAAAAAATGCTTTTATGAGGTAATCAAACTGTTGGAGATAAATATTTTTCTATCAGCCTTTTTCTTGTTTGGTTTGGGTTTTTATTTTGTTTGTTTAGTATGCTCCAATCAGAAGATAATAGTTTTAAACAATTGGTCTAATGCCCTCAGTTCTGCCACTAATGGCTATGAAACACTGAGCATCTCTTGGATGGATGTGTGTGGGGATACAAAAACCTCATTTACGATTTGGCATCTCAAGGAGGACAGGGTGGTTCAACAGCAGGTGACAAATTAAAAGCTCATTTTTCTATGCATTTTCTTTAGAGCCACATTTTGAATACAGACCCACTGGCAAGAGAAAGCAAAACAAAAAACACCTTTTGATCAGATTATCCTTTAGAAAGAACATGGTCTCAGGTTAGCTTCCACTGAATCTTGCAACAGAATGCAGAACACCCTAATATAACCTTAAAGCTTATGCTACAAATAGTCCCCAAACTGAATCTGCAACTATAAGGATATCTTTCTCCAACTTGTTTTCTTGTTTCCCCAAGGTCTCTTGAGGAGTACCTTAAATAGCAGTAAGGGAAATCTGTATTAGAGATATCAATACTGTAGCTAGCATGCCAAATGAGAGTTGGCTAGAACCAAAAGATTTGCACAGATCTTGCCCAGCTGCTCCATGGCTTTCTTTCAGCTCCATATTATTTCTTCATGGTTATTAAGATGGTGCTAGCATAGTGGACACTGTTCACTGAAAACCAGAGACAAGTGTGCCACAATGTGGATTTTTCAGAGAACCGTTTGGGTTCTTCCTTCCTAATTTCACTCCTCTATAGCTTGAAATTCACTCATATTAAAACACACACACCATAGATGATGACTTTAACATTACAGTTAAAAACAAAGCAAAACAAACAGAAAAAGAACACTTTACAGAAGTTGTTATATGCCTGCTATCAGGCAGGCAAAATTAGGACAAGAATAAATATTTGCACTGAAACGCAATAGATCTTAAACGCAAATATTAGTCAAGTTTCAATATAAATTCAAACTCAAGTGTAGTTTTGTTTGAACATATCTTGTGTTGCTGTTTTCGACAGACAGTATCCAGGAATTACAAGGTTAAGACAGACAGTCTTCTGCACTCTCCATATTCCTCCCTCAGAAATGATCTACCTACCATCTCTTCTTCATCATCCCATATTTGCAAGACCAAGCCACTTTTTCACACCCCTCATGCCCTATGGGGATGTGGTCAGGTCAGAAGCAGATAAAAATGGGAGATTAAGTAGGCTAGAGAAAGCATAGTTGGTTGGCACACTGGTCCCTAGTTTAAGAAATGGAGACAAAGTAGTCCTGATACTACCTTATATTGGACCAACTTCTATTGGCAAGAGAAGGCAAGCTTTGGGGCCACACAATCCTTCCTCAGGCATGTGAACTCTGAACTACAAGATGAGCAATGCAGACTAGAACATATTATTTCTTAAGAAGAGAGAAGTATAAGGTTGCAGGCACAGAAGGTAGATCTGGCCCAATCCCCTCCACCACATTTTGGGCAGATGAAGGGAGCAGGCCCCATGATCTGCCCCCACGGGAACTCAGGTGAGTAGGTAGGACACTGGCAAAGACCCTGCCGTGACCCGGGGCAAACTGAGAAGCCAGCTACACACACTGGTGCCCAGTCCCATCCCGCCCACTATCCTGCCCCCGACCGCGACATGGCTGCACAGGAATGGTGTCTGCCGCTCAAGGGTGTTGGTGGACCTTGCCACGAGGCACGGCAGCATGGGGACTAGCCACACACAAGGCAGCCCCTTAACCCAATTTGGGCAGCATTACCCCACTTTGGCAATGCTACTATGCACTGCGTCTCCAGCCTTCCCCAGTGGACGATCGCATAGCAGCCAGTTGCCCACCCCGGGGCAGAATGAACATCTGGCAGCTGCCAGTCATATGATGCGCTGCATCGCAGGGGGGCAACACTGCCCAAATCGGGTTAGCACCGAATGTACCTTCACCCTGAGAGTATCTAATTATCAAACTCCTCAACATCATCCAAATAAACAAGAAAAATATAGTCTATTGACGCAGCCCTATAAAGCTTTATTCGGGGGGAATATTTCAATGGAAGTCAGCAAGTCTACTCTTGCTTGTAAAGGTTTTAATAAGTTGGTTAAGAGAAAACTGGATAGATCTGAAACACTTACAAAATTTACATTAAAACAGTGTTAAAAAATCTGGTATGTGTTCCATTGACTTCCACCCAGAAGCCACTTCATTTAGGGAGGCCTTCTACAACAAATTCAGGCACAACAGCAATCACAAAAAAACGGAAACCACAATAATTATAGTCCTGATATGTATAGTTTCCAATTTTTATGCATGCGGTTTTGTAGGAACATTTATGTACATACACAGTGGCTTTTAGGGAAGTAGTATTGAAACACGATTTCTTTGCTAAGGCATTTTAAACTTGTGGGCCATCATCCACAAATCACTTACTCCAGAGTAGTTCCATTAAATCCTAAGTGATTTGTGGATTTCAGCTTTAGTGGCTATTTTATTATGCTTGTTTGTTTTTCCCCCCTTCTTTCTATGGGGTTGGACTTTCATATTTGTTTGACGTGGCCATCTCAATTTTAAAAATTAATATACACACACTTCCAGATGAATTAATACAATGCTGCTGCCATATGTCACAGCCAATCATCAGGTAGTCCTTTAAGTGTTAGCCATAGAAAAATATTTTCAGCCCCATACACATTTTCTCCCTCATTTATTTAGTCCTCCTGCCTTCTATCCATGCCAGTATTTACCTAGTATTTCCTGGAGGGCATCAATTCTTCTGTTTTTCTCCAGCCCAGCATTTTTCCTCTTCCTCCCCACACTCTTTTCCTCTAAAATCAGGGAGTGAAAGGGGAGCCAACAAAATATTGGTTTTTTATTTCTTTAGTTCATGTCTTGCTGCTGTCATCTTCTAAATGGATGTTGGAGACACCCTCCTTGTCCCCAGGGTCTCATTCACTGCCATCTTGCATCTCCAGAGCATTGCTTTGTCTTCTCCCATTTTAACCTACCTGGTGCTGCTACTAAAGATTAGATCAGGAGTGACCCAGCAGAATGGGCAGATGAAGAAAGAGACAGAGGGTAAAGCTACACGAGCAGTGGAGGGCCCAATCCCTGCGCGGCCCTGCAGTGGGCAGGCAGTATACTGCAGGGCAGGTACGGGGAGCAGGGCAGCCGGTCAGGGCCCCCGTCTCCCTCCCCTGGCCCAATCACCATCCCACCTCCGGCTGTGATGTGGCCACATGGGATTGGAGTGAGTGGCCCTTACTCAAAGCCCCACAGCAGGGCAGACAGCACCAGGCAGACAAGCTATTGCACCTTGGGGAGCTGCTATGCTCTGCGTTTTCAAGCATTTTCCGAGGACACAGTGCATATCAGCCACCTCCCCAACCTGCCCTGAGGAGGGGGAGAGATCTGGTGGCCACCAGCCACACGATGCAGTGCACCGTGTGGCAAGGCTGCCCACGGCGTCGTAGGCATCTCATTGGGCTGCACCCACACATGCTCTCTTGCGCTGGGTACTTAGTATTGCATCTCTGTAGATCACATTCTGTCCCATCTCTGCTGTGAATACTGAAAGATCACTTGGCCTGATCTTGCACCATTGACGTCAGCAAAAGGTTTGCCATTTAACTTGATGAAAATATGTATTTGAGGTATACAAATCTCCACCAATTGAAAGTCCAAAGGGAAATCTCCATTAATTTCCATGGAAGCAGGAACAGGCCATAGCTGCTCCTCCTGGTTTTACACATAACCTTTTCATCTCACCAAGTGCCTGTATTTCAAGGTTACCATTTCTCTATACATAGAGATTCACTTTCATTCTCACTGCATTAGGTTTTGTCATCCCTGCAGCCTACTATGTTTCCTGGACTGCCAATTTACCAAGACTCCAGCCCCCACCCTCCACCCAGCTCCTTCTATTCCACTTCCCAGGAAAACATGACAGCTCTGTATCTCAACAAGTAGAAACTGCGACCACTGCAATATTTCTATAGTGTGCATGCAAGCATACATTTATCTCCTCTCCCACCCACCCCAAAAAATATAAAATATTGAAACAGTAGCAATATTCCACTACTTTAGGTAATTCAGTAGATGCCATCTGTAAGCACATCTTTACATTTTGCATTTTAAAATATTACAGTTATTTTAATTGTTTTAACTCAATAACTTCTACACTAATTTCATGACTTAGGTCAGGCCTTAGATTAGATGTAAAACAGTAATAAGGCAGGCCAAGAGAGACTCGCTGAAGAGGCAAAAACTAATAATAAAAACTTGTTTTAAATATATCAGAAGCAACAAGCCTGCTAGAGAATTCCATTAGAGAACATGGGTATAAAAGGGCACTCAGGGAGGAGAAGGCCATTGCAGAGAAGCTGAGTGAATTCTTTGCTTCAGTCTTCACTGCAGAGGATGTTGGGGAGACACCCACGCCAGAACTGTTCTTTACAGGTGATGAATTGGAAGAGCTATCACAAATCAGCATGACTCTGGAGGTGGTTCTAGAGCAAATTGATAAACCAAATAGTAACAAGTCACTGGGACCAGATGGGTTTACACCCCACAGTTCTGAAGGAACTCAAATATGAAACTGCAGATCTACTATTGGTAATATGTAATCTGTTGCTAAAATCTGCCACTGTACCTGAGAACTGGAGGGTAGCGAATGCAACACCAATATTTTAAAAGGGCTCGAGAGGCAATCCTGGAAACTACAGACCAGTGAGCCAGATGTCTGTGCTGGGCAAAATGATGGAAATTATTATTAAAAACAGAATCATGGGTCATATTGATAAACATGGCTTAATGGGGAAGAGTGAACATAGTTTTAGCAAAAGTAAGTAGTGACTCACTAATCTATTGGAATTTTTGAGGGTGTGAACAAGCATGTTGATAAGGGGGAGCTGGCTGATATAGCATACCTGGATTCTCAGAAAGTGTTTGATAAGGTTCCTCATGAGAGAATCTTGAGGAAATTAAAAAGAATTCAGTGTCTTATTGTGGATTGTTAAACAGAGGATAGGAAACAAAGAGTAGGACTAAATGGTCAGTTTTCACAATGGAGAGAGGCAACTAGTGGAGTACCCCGCGGATCTGTACTGGGACAGGTGGTTTTTAATGTATTCATTAACTACTTGGAATGGGGAGTGAGGTGATCAAATTTGCAGATGACATCAAGTTATTCAAGGTAGTTAAAACACGAACGGAGTATGAAGAATTGCAGGAGGATCTTGTGAGACTAGGTGAATGGACATCTAAATGGCAGATAAAATTTAATGTGGACAAGTGCAAAGTGATGCACATAGCAAAACCAATCCAAACTTTATGTACACTATGTTGGGTTCTAAATTAGGAGTTACCACACAGGAGGATCAAGGAGTCATTGTGGACAATACATTGAAATGCTCAGCTTAGTGTGTGGTGGCTATCAAAAAAGCTAACAAAACGTTAGGAATTATTCATAAAGCGATAGAGAATAAAACTGAAAATATCATAACGCCACTATATAAATCTATGGTGCAACCGCACCTTGAATAGTGCGTGCAGTTCTAGTCGCCCCATCTCAAAAAAGACATAGTAGAAATAGAAAAGGTACAGTGAAGGGCAACAAAAATTATAAGTGGTATGGAACTGCTCCCCTATGCACTGAGGCTCAATAAGCTGGGCCTCTTCAGCTTGGAGAAGAGACGACCGAGAGGGGATATGATAAAAGTTTATAAAATCATGAGTGGTGCAGAGCAAGTTAATAGGAAATGGCTATTTACCCTCCCAAATAGTACTAGAACTAGGGGACACTCATGAAACTAATGGGTAGCAGATTTTAAAAACAAAAAAAAAAGTCTTTTTTTCACTCAACGCACAATTAAGTGGTGGAATTTGCTGCCAGAAGGTATGGTCAAGGCCAGTAGTATACCTGGGTTTATGAAAGGGTTGGACAAGTTTCTGGAGGACAAGTCCATTGGCAGCTATTAGGCAGGCAGGTTTGGGGAATTCAATCTCTTACTGTCGGGAACTGGGAGTGAACAACAGAGAATGGATCACCCCATAGTGACCTGTTGGGTACTTCCTCCAAGTAGGCCTGAAGCAGCAATCTTTGCTGTTTTGCTGTTTACTGTCAACCTATTGACAGACTTGCTGCCGCTCCGGTGGCATTTGCCATCAATTTGCGTCACTATCCAACATTTTGCGACAGTTCCAGGTATTCTGTGTCACTTAAGATAAGAGGTTGCGCGATCCTTGAACATTCATTGGGACTGGGGTTAGCCACTCGTTCTCAAACAAGGATATGTGAAATTCACTGTATTTTGTACTTTCTCCCTCAGTTTTCTAAAAACAAACAAAGCAGATTTTTTCCTGTCTTGTCTTTTTAAATGAGGAAATGGAACAAAATCTCTGACTTCAGGTTCAGTGCCTGGGTATGTGTTTCTAATCATAACCAGCACCTACTGGCTTCATAACCACTGTCATTCTGTGCCAGGCCATCTCACCCAGTATTCTGTCTCTGGCAGTGGCCAGCAGTAGATGCTACAGGCAAAATGTAAAAAGAACAGGACATATATAGAGTGAATGACCCTGTCGTTCACTCCCAGGTTCCAGCAGTCAGAGGTATAGCAATACTGTGACCATGGGGTTGCGTCCCATAACTGTCTGGCTAGTAGCCACTGATGGAGAAAAACTCCATGAATTTATCCAATCCTTTTTCGAACTCATTAGAACATAAGTAGTGTCATACTGGGTCAGACCAACGGCCCATCGGGCCCAACATCCTGTCTTCGACAGTGACCAATCTCTGTCCCTTGGGAGAAGTACCCAGCAGGTCACAATGGGCAATCCATTCCCTGTTGATACAGACCCCAACAGGAAGAGATTACACCACTAAGGCCTACTTGGCTAATAGCCAGTAATGGACCTATCCTCCAAGAACTTATCCCTTTTTAAAACTAGCCACACTATCCGTCTTGACCACTTCCTCTGGCAATAAATTAACCTACAAAGCTTCTTACAACCTTGCTCCCCTGTACTTATCTGCGTTAATTTCCCTCTGTACTCCAGCCCGTGAACTCCGCTCCTCCTCTGTCCCTGCTCTCGTCCTCTCTCACCTCCCCTGCTCCCCTAACCGCCTCATCCCTTCTCCCTAGCTGCCCCCCATGCCTGGAACTCCCTCCCTGCCCACATCCGCCTCACCTCCTCCCTTAGTATCTTCAGATCCCTCCTCAAGACCCACCTCTTCCCCGACTCCTTGCTCTCCTCACCTAACTCCTGCTGATACCCTCCATCCAGTACAGACCTGAGGTCTGTTTTTCGATGTAACCAAGCCAAGCACATGCACCTGGGACCTCACATCTTCGTGAATGTTACACTCCTTGTCTCTCCCTCAGTTCCCCTTCCTTCGTCTCCTCCTCCCCTCCCCCCCGGGTCTCTCAGATGGTAAGCCCTAGGGCAGGGACCGTGTCTATTCAATTAATTTGTAAAGTGCCAGGTACAATGCTGGTGCTATATAAATGCTTGCTAATAATAATAATAGTGACAATTTCCAACAGTTCTGACAGTTTTCCCAATATTTCCGACACTTTAGCAAAACATTCCAACACTTTACAGCAATCGAACACTTTATGAGACTTGCGACAGTTTCTGACAATTTCTCTGCTACCAAGAAATAGAGAGACAGGCAATAGTGGAAAGTGGCAGAAAGCATCGGAACAAGTATGGGGATGCCGTGTCCATGCTATGTCGGGAAAACGGTAACAGGTGGGAGGTTTGACAGAATTGTCGGACACTGCCACTTTAGGCCTATCTCCAAGCGACCGAGACTAGCCACCGTCGGAGACAGGTACTGGGTTCCATGGACCATTGGTCTGACCCAGTATGGCACTACTTATGTTCTTAAAGAAAGTTCAACCCCTTATCTGACATAAACAGCACTAACTAATCTGAACAATAAACACAGAAGCAACTAATTTTTTTAAAAAAAACAATATATAGTTTCATATTCAGGGTGGCTCAAGTATTCAACCTAGACCAACCCTGTCAAATGTTTTATGGCACCTACCCCATTGCTCTGAGACATTTATGAAAAATTATTTTCATATGACACTTCCGATAAGCCCACTTAAAGCATTTGAGGAAGTAAGGAACCAAGGTTCCAAGTCCTCAAAGAACTCCATTGGCATGAGTCCCAGGCACAGGTTTAGGTAGGGTGACCATAATGTTTTAAGGAATAATTTAAGGACACCGTGTTTAAAGTGAATGTGCAGGGAATAATATATTGTAAAAATATACTGCATCTAAAATTGCATTTTAATTTTTTTTATTAATTTGATTGATTTGAATTGTATCACTGTAAATGTTGATACTCATCGAAAATGGAGATTAGGCTTCAACAAAATTAGAGACGATCATACTAGCCACCCAAAGGGGTACTCAGCCCTGCCCCTTTCCCCATTGCCTCAGGAATTCCCCCTGTACTTTTTTGGTTTTCCAAATCCAGTTCTCTCTAGTCCAGCTCACCATCTGCTTGCTGGGGAGGTGCTGCACCATCTGTATGCTCGCCTCCAGAGTGTGTGGGTTAGTCCCTTCCACCTAAAGGGCTGGGATGAGCCCTCTTTATTTATTTGTTTTAATTATTTCAATTTATATGCCACCCTTGCATGAGACTCAGGGCGCCTTACAATCCAATAAAAACATTTAAAATACAAAAATCCCAAAAGTCACCAAACTTCACTCCAACCTCCTATCCCCTCAAAATCACCCACCAAACCTCACCCCAATTCCCTATCCCCACCCACCAAATGCCTTTTCAAATAAAAAAGTCTTACACTGCCTCTGGAAGATGCTCAGGCTTGGGCTTCTGGGGGAAGGGAGTTCCAAAGCACTGGGGCAGCAACCAAGAATGCCCGCCTGCAAGCCCTTGTCATATGAACAAAGCTAAAAGATGGTACCCACAGGGAGGCACTCCCGGCCAATCGCAGGGGCTGCAACGGGACACGGAAGAACAGACGATCTTTTAGATATGTGGTACCCAGACCGTTTAGAGCTTTAAAATATCACACCTTTAATTGTGCCTGGAAAGTTATAGGGAGCCAGTGCAGACTTCAGAGCACCAGTGTAATATACTCCTGGAAACTCGTCCCTGAAAGGAGGCAAGCCGCCACATTCTGCAGTGGCTGCAGCTTCCGAACACTCATCAAGGGCAGCCGCACGTAAAGCACACTGCAAGAATCTAACCTTGAGGTGATGAAAGCATGGATGACGGTAGCCAGATCTGAATTGGGAAGAAAAGGCCGCAGCCTCCTCACCAAATGGGAGTTAGTGAAAAGCGCTCCTGGCCACCACTACAACCTGAGAATCCAGGCACAGCAAGGGATCCAGAAGCACTGCAAGGCTGAGAACCTGATTGACCAAGGGGAACCCGATTCCGTCAACAAGAGTCCCAATCCCCTCCTGGTCACAAGGCCAGCCAATTATCATCACCTCAGTCTTCTCTGGATTCAGCTTCAATTGGCTCATCCTCACCAAGTCCCCGATGGCAGCCAGGCATCAGGTAAGCACCGAGACTGCAGGGTCTGGATTGGATGAAAAGGGAAGTCAGAGCTGAGTGTCATCAGCATACTGATGGCACTTCATCTCAAACCTCCAAATGACCTCACCAGGCGGCCTCATATACACACTGAACAAGAGGAGACCTCCACAGGGGAGGTCCCGAGAGAATGCTGAGCAATCACCCATCACCACTCTCTTGGATCTCCCTGACAGGAAGGAGCGAAACCACTCAAGAACAGTCCCGCACACCGCCGCCAGATCCCACAGTGGTGTCAACACCACCTCATGGTCAACTGTATCAAAGGCCGCTGAAAAATCCAACAAGATCAACAGGGTAGCATTCCCTTTGTCAATCTCCTGGCACAGGTAATTGACGAAGGCCACAAAGCACAGTCTCCATACCATACTCAGGACGGAAGCCGAACTAAAACAGGTCCAGGAATCCAACAGCATCAAGATGAGCCTGGATCTGTTGGACAACCACCCGTTCAATAAGCTCTCTAAAAAGGGAGAGACAGGCCGACAGCTGGCCAGGGAGGGAGTCAGTGTCTAGACATGGCTTCTTAAGCAGGGGCCAGACAACCGCAGTTTTAAGGGTGTTTGACACCCTACCTTCCCAAAAGCGAGGTGTTGACAATCCCAGCTAGCAACAGCCCCAACGTCTCCCGGCTGGCTTTCATGAGGCTTTATACCCAGCCTCAGATGCAACGGGAGCCTCGTAGTTCATCATCCCGCAACCAGCCCCTCTACCAGATGAGTCCTCTAGCCACCGTGCTGTGCCATCGCCTGTCTCTTGGGCCTGTTGGTCACAGGTGGCTGATTCCAGGACTTGTTTCAATTTTCACAAACTGGTCAGGACAACCTACGAAATCCAGGATTGTCCTGGCTAAACCAGTACATATTGTCACCTTAGATTTAGGCTGTCCATATTTGAACTTCAGTTAAGTACATAACCAGGCAAGAGGGAAATACTTATTGGTGGTGAAAACAAATGAAATTTGAGGAGTGCAAGGATTGAGAGGAGGGGGCAGGGAATAAAATTACGTTCAAGAAAATAGGAATACTGCAATGGGGCAGAAAACATATCATTATGTCCTTTCGCTATTAAAATAGTCTGGAAAGTAGAATTGGACTATGTGTGACCAAAGCTCTGGGCAGCCTAATACATACCAAAAGCATAGATGGAGTTGCAAAAGTAAGAGATCCTAAAAAGTTTCACTAGTGGGCACTAAGCTTTCCATTGTGTTTGTACAGTGCCTTTCAAGACTGTTTCTTTCCCATTGTTATTTTTCCACTCTGCTGCATCTTAAAATAAACACATCTTTTGTTTTCTCTAATCTGAATTTAATCGAACTGTTCTACTTGAAAAAATAGAGACTGTTACAGTTCTGAAAGAGAGCATTATTTGCAAGTATTCAATTCCAGAAAAAGGTAACAGGAACAGCAATGGGAAAAAAAAGAAAGAATTAACTGTCAAGTTTCTGATAAGACAAAGGGCAGAGGCTGGGTCAGAGAAGACCTGCCTCATTCAAGTTGTCCCATCACAGGCTACCAGAAAGGGGACCACAGACCAAGAGGATAAGATCAGTTAACACTTTACAGTATCCAATAGCAATACAAGGCTATTCTCTCAAGCACTTGGAGTGTTCTTCTGTCATAAAGGCTATGTTGCATTTGTACCTGCCGTTCTTCTCTGGTAGCAATAGGTCCTTTATTATTTGTGCAGCTCTTGAAAGTACTGTAAAGCATTCACTATTTCACCTGTCACACAACACCAACTGATCCCTTTGAAATGAAAATCTAAAAGTAAATGTGTTAGTCAATGTCTGCTGCTGAAACAAGCAACCCCAACAACCATCTATAAGCCTTGAGGCAGGTAATTCAGTTCAACATGAGATTGGTGAACAACAGTATGTTTTATTTAATTAGGATCAACAGAAGAGATAAACCTCACAGCAGGGTGAGTAATGACAACATTTCAAAAATAATTCATGCCCAGGTAACAAAAGGGCAAATTTCAATTACATAAAAAGCTAAAAAGTTGACTTAACATATCCGAGGGGAAAAAATTAATAAATGTGCATATGATTAACAAGTGGCATTTACAAACACTACACATTGCTCAATTGCCTAATCTGCTGATGGAAAGCAAAAGGTTTTGTTTCTAAGCAAATACAAGTAACATAATGAAACTGTTTATGATTCGGTCTAGCATGTACAGGAACAATATGCAAGACAGTAGTCATATTATGAAAGGCCACTGACACATACAATACACCTGCAATACAGTAAATTTGTGATTACGTTCCAAATGACACTTCAAGTTTCCAGCATGTCTGAGTTTAACAAAAAAATCCTACATCTTTGATGGGCATGGCCTTTATCACCGCTTTCTTTGAGAAAAATTCAGGAATGGAAACATGTTGCATTGTCCTGTGATTTACCACAGTGCACAAAATAGAATGGCTCTGCATCCCATCATAACTCAGTGCTCAACAAAGAAATTCAGGTGTAGACAGCAAGATGTAGTCCTTAAAACCAACTGTTTTTCTGTAAGACAGTAGGTATAGCGGTCAACATTTACACTACACTCCATTAAAGAATCCACACAAAATACAAAGCCCTAGGCCAGCACACTATTTTGGATTCCATTATTAGCAGTTTACTTTTATTGCAACAACTAGGATCCCCAGTCACGGACGGTGGCCCCATTGTGCTAGGCACTGCACAAACAGATACGAACTGCTACAGAGAGGTTATAATCTATGGGCTGAAAACTCTTTAACTATATTGAAAATATTTATATGCTACAGTAGTTCCTTGTTAATTCTCACTAATCCACATACTTGAATTCTCATAACGAAAGTCTCTCTTCATTTGTCAACAAATATTTAATGGAAGAGTGGTATGTTTTATATTACTAAGATTTCATCTCTTAGGAAATACACAACCACACATTTACTATTGTACTCTGAAAAATCATAAGAGACTTTTTCTCACAGGGGTTTGAAAGAGGCAAGTGATGGCCTGGATATAAGAGTTTGAATTGTAGTTTTATACAACAGTTATTTTATTTAGAAAAATATAATTTGAGGAGGAAACTAAAAGCACAAGATTCAAAGTCTGTCTCCAGAATTCCTTTTTAAAGTATATTGTTTTTTGTTGTTTTTTTAAAGTGGTGTCAAGCACCAAATGTGTGCCCTGTAAAATGATAATATTTCATATACGCACACCAAAAACTACGTCCTAAAATGTAAATAAACTTTTTCAGAATGGGACAACACTGCACCCCCACGCATGATTTACCTAAACTGAATCAACTCGGTAGTTGATTCAGTTTAGGTAAATCAGATTGAGGATAAATGAACTTCCATTTTAAACCATCCATGGAGAAGGTCAAAGCAAAACCTGTAATGGGTTAAGATAATTTATGCTTGCACAAATTTGACACATCTACAAACATTTTTAGACCTAATTCAGATGACGGCATGAACATCTGCTTTCACTTCAAGACATTAATTTTCAATTATTGAACAAAAGCAGAATAAATCCTGACAAATTACTGGTAACTGTGGAATCTTTTGTCTATTAGTTTATAACAGTAATTTAGAAATCCCACAATTAACATTCCCAATGAGGGCTTTCCTTCGGATTCTTGTCATTTGAGGCAATTCAGTAATGAATTATGTTCTTTATACTGCTCTGATTTTACACAGATTTCTTGAGGGGGATGGGAGAAGGACAAGCAAGCAGCATTTTCTACTAGCACCTACTATTTTGCAATATTGTTCTGCGGCTGTGGGTCAAAATGAAGCATAATTCAATAGGTTAAATTTCTATATTCTTCCAATATTCATTAACATCTTTGTATAACCTATTCTACACTTTTCTCCCTTTCTTTTCCCTGTACCTCTAATATTCAATAGTAATATCCACTAGGACCAACTGAACTAGACCACAATTAAAAGCTTTGTGTGCAGAAAGTCTTGAGATCCAATATCAGTTAGCCAGTTAAATACCAAAGATCCACTCTAGGAAATCACACAGTTCTGGAGTTCACAAAGAAATCTCATTGGACTACGATATCAAAATCTACACACAAAATAAAAATCAGCTACATAAATTAAAATCTAAAATTCCTTGCTCAGTATATTGCATGGATTCAAAAAACACAATTACCAACATTTCCAATTATTCTAAATCCAAAATAAATGCCACACTTCATAGAGAATGATCAAGAGTGTAATCTTATCTGATGTTTTATCTGTTTTAGCTGCTGTATTCTCTGTGTCAATAAGAATCCATAGAAACTTGAATGAACTGTAAAATTAAAGGATAATCGCAGAAGTCTCTTGTATTTGGCAATTATGATTATACTTGTCAAAATTTAATTTGTACAATGTACTGTTTCAGCACCTTCAAGTTCTTCTCTATCAACTGGGAGAAAAAGAAAATTATATCTCTAAGACAAGTATGAAAGACATTGTTACTTCCACAGTCAACTCTGTAACTGAGCTCCGACATTGTATAATTGACTTTGCAAGCAGAACAACAGCAATATAACAAAGAAAATGTCAGTGTTTTCACAGCGCTAATCTATAGCACTAGGAGGGCCTCCTGCTGTCAGCCAGAGCTGACAATACAATAGCTTTCAAAGGGATATTACCATCATGCTTTTATTCTTGACATCAATCAAGACAAAGAGAATCCTTTTCACAAGACATTAAAAATCAAACCTTTGTATGAGCAGATAGGTAAAACAGCATTCCTTTAAAGAAGATCATTCATTGCAATCAGCTAATTGGAGCCAAGCAAACGGTTGAAGTATTTTTATTTACTTTGTGTATAATGAAGTAGAGAGCAACCTTGGGTTGTTGGGGGGGGTTGTTGGGGGGGGGGGTGTTTTTGACTGACGCAAATGAGGCAGGTAGATTGTGAATCAAAAGTTTCTATCAGCATTTTTTGCCAAGTGAAAGCAAAAAATGACAGCAATTGTGCAACTTCAAGTAGGATAACAAATCTAGACTTAATTAGTGCGTTCTTTTTGCAAAACACTGACTAGCGTGTTTATGCACAAAATAGCATTGCAATCTGACAGCAATTTGCAGAACTGTCAAATTCAGCAAACAAAGTGCATATGATGTTTAAAAGCCTCATGCCAATGCAAGAGTAGTTTCCACAAACTGTATTTAAGTAAATCTTCAATTAAAATTACATAGTATCTTGAACTTAGGGCTCGATTACCTGGAGCACAATAACCCGCACATTCTCTTTTAATTGGTTCCCATCCCCAATATAAATAAACTGTAACATGCTATGGAAGTATTTAATCTAGGACTCAACAGAAATCCTTGGTTATCTATACCAGAAAAGAACACAATGAAGATGTAGCACCTCCATAAAACTGGAAGTAGGAAACAAACTTAGAGATTTCCTTTCGCCTTATTTAAAATCACTTCTACAAGAGTGAGGCCTGGGGTATTTTGACATTCCTAACTATATTCTACAGCTCTAGGGCCAAAGTACAGTTATTTCTATTGAAAAAAATTCAACATCATTACTCTCATGTTCACAAAGCATCAGTTTTACCAAGAAATTGATTTTGTTTAATACTATCTATCAGGATCCATTTAAGATATAAAAGGAAATGATTCACAGTTATACAATTGATAATATTGTAAAATGATGACATACCTCTTAGACTATCACCTATGTGCTCTTGATAAAGTGGTCACTAACTCAGAAAATCATGGCTTCTAGGCTACCCTGTTTCCTTCAGATAAATAAGCTTCTTTTAAATCTAGGTGGAATGTATCAATCAACTGCAATGCTAGATACCTTCAAGTTTACATTTAAATGAATGGTTAATATAAATCAATGTATTTAACTGCAAGGCTTAAATCCCACATCAGGGAAAGAATTCCACAGCTACCAGTAAATGAATGGTTACTGATACAGTAATTATTGCAGCTTTCTATTAGAGTGAACCAGATACCTAGTATTATAGAACACAGGTCCATATTAATGAAGGCTTGTTCTGTCACCCAATTTTGTTTTACATATATTCATTCCACATCATTTAAAATGAATGAAAGTAGTCAACATTTGATGTGTGTCACATTTTTACTACTGTATTGTCACAAAGATTTTGCGTCTTTCGTTATTAAAAACACAAGTTGGCTGTATGCAGAAGAATCCTTATATTATAGACATATTATTATCCTTATTTTACTATTAAGCTTTTGGTTTGGAAACAGACACACAAGCCTGAATACAAGACCTGTTTATACAAGACAAAATAATTACAAAGAAAAGAAGAAATAGTAAATGATTTTAAGTTATACATACTGCCAGTCCATATTACAGTTAAAATTCTACTAAACTGATCTGTGAAAACCTTTTTAGAAGCATATGAGCCTTTAACTGAACAAATCTCTATAATTTACACTTGTTTTCTGTCTCACTTGAATTAGGAAACCTGTGACCTCAGAGTGCCTTTATTTATTACATCTCAATTATTTCCATGGAAACATGTACTGTGGAAATCTACCTGGTTGCCAACTCCCTAGACCATAAAATTTATATGATGAACTTTATAAAAAGCCACAGATTTGGATAAGAAAGAAAGAAACTCTATATCTCAATTGCATGAGACATCACCACAAGAGGTATATACTCTCATACACATCGATACTTCCACTAAAAGTCATGTTCCAGATCACACATTAGCCAATCAACTTCAGCACTGTAATCCACCCACAGTTTATGCTGAAGCTGAAAGACATTTTTAGTAATCAGATAGACAAACAGAGATCTAAAACATACTTGGTCTGGCATGAAAATCTTTGTTATGATTATTTCTAGATAATTATGCTTTGGAAGAGAGGTTTTTATCCAAGTCATCACTTGTCATTTAAGTCACCTGACTCAGTCAATAAAAAAATTATTGAATAGAATGATGACTACTGTATTAAAATAGCAAACATTAACCCAGCCCAATAACAATTGCTACTATAAAGGTGCTACCATTGCTACCATTACAAAAAAAAGAGAATAAATAGCAAAGGCACCATTTAAAGCAAAGATGTGCCAATAGTCATGGTTCAAATTACTTTTAAAACTTATTTCCTGTGAATTAAATCTAGCACTTCAAGTACAAAATAGAAACTCCAGAGACCTGTCCAATAAATGTGATACCCTCATTCAAAGAAAGTCATGACCCAAGGCCAGTGTGATTTTTTTCAATCTGCAAGTCTTTTGCTTTCAAATAACATTTGCAGATCATTCAGAGTTCTGTTCTTGCTTCCTCCTATGAGCTGTAACATTTTATATGCCAGTAACTGAAGAGGTGTTTTTGCAGGAGACCGTCATGGATCATGAAGGACCACAATACCATACTGCTAAGCTGACACACAACAGAGAAGCTAGAATATACTTTTAGCCAGTAAGCAGCAGCTTCAAGCTTTTGATTTTGAAATACCTTCATACACTTTTGACAAGAGTTACTTATTCTTGCAGGGCTATATTAAAGAACAGCACTTCCCCAGAAGTAAACTTTTAAAAACATCAAGTTATGTCTCTTCTTCATTACCACTTTAATAAAATGAATGCCACTTTTTTCTCCATCTACAATTATGAAATAAATTAACACAACTTCATTACACTAAAAACATCAAAAGTTAGTGTGAGAGTTTTGTGCTGCTCTGACAGACCACAAATTTAATGAGTAAGCTGTATACAGGACAATATAATGTTAACCAAACATTATCCTATCCTCCAAGTGGCTTTCCCTAGGAAGAATTTTAAAAATCATTGCTACCATTGCCTCATCAGCTTCCATAAAACACTCAAAGAATGCAGCTCACACAATACTGCATATGGCTATTGTGGGCCTTGATTTGTACATCTTATAGGTCTTGAAAAACAAAGATTGATTTTTAAAAAGAGCTCTTCAGTGTAAATGTTGAAACGATTTTGCCATCCCCTAAAGAATGAACTACTACTATGCATGAGTTTGTGTTTGTCAGACTTGACCTTTCACCTCCATTTTAAATCATTACATTTTACTTCAGTGTATCTTCCTCTGAAACTGGATAGTCTTCCCAGCCCAATATAGTTTTCACACTATGATACCCTAAGCACCAGAGAGAGCAAGCCTGAATTAAGTATGTTAATGCACAAATTGAAAAATCTTTCAAATTATTTTGCCGGAGCTCACTCTAGAAGAGTGGTACTAACTGAAATGAAAGTTCGTTAAATTAATGGATTGTGCATCCTTATAAAATCTTTTAATTAGTTTCTTTATGGTCCAGTATTGCCATAATATTCTTAATTTAACATGTTTTGCAATGAACTGCTTCCCCAGTTCTCTCTCAAATGCACTGTAGGTAACTTCTGGCTTCCAAATCATGACATCATAACCACTTGACAAGAAAAGGAATGAGCTACCACATCCACATGTTATCACATAGCCAACATCTTCATAACACTGGGAAACATATTAGGATCGAACACATCAGGGTCAGGGACTTCCCCCAGTACTTAGCTCAAATGAAGAACATTTGACAATCATCCGCTTCCCTCCCTTTTCTATTCCCCCCAAAATTATTTTAAAGAAGAAAACTTCATCACAATTAAAGCCCTGCTGATGCTGACACTAGAGACAAGTTTCCCATGCCAACAACAGATAAGACGTAAAGCAAGTGACTCAAAGGTACACACACAAAAACAGTCACAGGAAATCTAGTCTGCCATGACACACAGATTCCTTATGGGAATTACACAGCACACACATTGTTTCACTTGCTTCCCCTGATCAACCACTTTGTTACTCTAACAGTAACCAATCTATGCCACTCTCTCTTTTCCACTGTGCCTGCATTCAGTCTTACATGGCAGGAATGGGGGCAAGAGAGAAGTGGCACAGTCCAGCAGCCATTACAGAAACAGAGCAGCAAATCTTATACTCCCGAGTGTGAGGGGTCTTTTCTGAAAGGATCATGGGAGAGAAACAAGCCCCAAAAGGGAAGAGCACCTCTACCACACAGGCAGAACAAGCACTTGCTAACTGGAAGAGAGTACTGAAAGCAGAATGTTTATAGGCTGCATATTGTACCAATGACTGTGTGCTGCAAAGGGATGTTCAGCTTTCAGTTTGCCAAGGGCACCAAGCCCCTAAAATGGATGATGGGAAATAGTGCCTGAACCTTCCCCCAAAACATGGAATAATTCTGAGGGTTTCCCCCCCACCCCCTTTGCAGTTTCAAATAGGAAGAGAGGTTTTCAATACTGTGGGAAAACCCTTTCTCAAGTCTGAGGAACTTAGCCACAGACAATGCAGAAACCATTTATTAAGTTTAGGCAATGCTTCCCAATTCAGCATCACCAAGGAGGGGAACAAAAGAGGGTGACCCTGGGAACAAGACCATGGGGGTCGACATCTGTGGTCCTCCTCCCCACAGTCTTGTGACGGTGTCAGAAAAACTTGCTGGCCCAGGCACAAATCTATGGGCCTGCCCTTGACTAGAAGGATGGTGCCAGTTTTAGAAAGCCAGATTTTACTTGCATCTCCAAATCCCTCAGCCCTTGCAGGTACGGGGGACTCGAATTGACCAGGCTGCCCTGAAACCGTATACACTGACCTGTCACTTGTTGTGAGGCTGCTTTTGTTGCACTGGCATGTGGACATTTTATTGGGGGCTGGCAATTTCCAGACAATTTGGAGTTGGAGAACCATATTGCTCAACTTCAACCAGTGAAAGGAGGCGAGAGATGGGGGAATGATGCCTATTAAAGTTAATGGGGAGCAAAAACCCCGTTTCGCAGAGAAAAAGATAAGTGGCCATATTAAGGCGGGCTGGGAAGCGATTCAGAGGAGTCTAAATGGGGAGAGCGGCCCTTAATGAAAAGACAATGTCGAGGGCGGGAGAGGGAGCCAACTGCTCCAACAGCTGCAGCCAGAGAATGTGAGTAACTCCACACATTTGGGCAGCTGGGGGAAGAGAGGGGGGGGTTCCTGCTACCCATTCCCGAGCTCTGAGCAGCCGCTCAAGCGACGAGCCAGACGGCGGCTGCTGCATTTTGTTGGGGGGGATTCACAATCCCCGCCAAGCTTGGCCCCAACCCCTGATTGGTCACGCGGCGGAGGCTGGCGCTGCTGCTGCTGCCGCTTCCCTGAGCCAGGCGGCTGCGGCGGCGCCGGCTGCAACTACCAGCTAGCTAGCAAGCTAGCAGTGCACTCCCCATAGCGCTAGTAGGGAATCAGGCAAGGATGAGCCCCAAACACATGCCCAGCCCGGGCCATGGCTCGCTTACCTTTCACCGAGCGCGGCTTGGCTTGCTTTCTTCTGGACATGTCCAGACGCTTCGGATTTTTGCTCCTCTTCTTGGTCTTTGCCCCTTTTCCTCCTTCCTTTCTCGCCCCTTTTTCCACCTGAAACTTTGCTCGGCTCTAAGAGGCAAAACGGCAGCAGCAGCAGCGGGATCGATTATTTGATTTCTCACTTCTTTGCCTGTTGCAATGCGGCAACTTCGGCTCCTCTTTCCACCCCCTTGGGCACCTGAGGTTCCCCCCCAAAAAAAAAAATCACGCTCACACCAGTTGCGATGGGGGGGGCTTTGAAAGACTAAAACCCATGCGACCCACACACGCCACCCCCAGCCCTGCTCTCACCCCACCTTTCCTCCTCAGCTTTTTTTTGTGTGGTTCTTTTAAAGTTTGGAAGCGCCCTGCAGGGGTTTTTTGGTTTTTTTTTAAAGCCCGGTTCAGACTTTAACAAAAAAAACACTTGCACTAAGCGATCGGAACGCCTTATATTTTGGGAGGGGCGTTTTAGACGAAATTGAGTGCCTAAAAAAAAAAAAAGAGCACGGAGGCGTTCTGGTGGGTAAGCTTGTTGCGATTTTTTAAAATCCTCCGTCCCTCGACTCCAAACAGACACCCCCCCCCCCCCCTTTCCCTATCCTTCCCTTTCCTGGTCTCTTTTGAAAATGGTGTTTTCAGAAGAAGGGCGAGGAGTCTTTTTTGTTGGTTTTTTAAGGAGTGAGGAGCGATCTCTTATTTCCCCTTCCACCCCAGTCCCTCCCCCCCTCCTCTTAAAAGCTAATGTCGCTTGCAGCCTGGCTCCTTCCCTCTGCCTTGCAGCCGTCCGGGTTCCTGTCCTCCTCCTTCTCCTGCACAAATGCACTTCTGAAAACAAGGTAAGTGTTTCTTTGCATCGATGCAGGGGCTGCTAGCTGCCTCCATGTGTTATTCGCTGAAAGGTGGCACTGCTCCTGCCTTCATTGCCGCTGCTGCTGCTGCCCTGGGTTTTTATTTTCTTTAGCTCTCGCCAGCCTCCCTCTCTTTTCTTTGTCCTGGCTCCTTTTCCTCCTCCTGATCTTGCTGCTGGGGCTGCAGTGCAGACACACATAATAAAGCCAGGCTTGGCTGGAAATGTAGCTGAGTCCCAGCAGGAGGATGTGAGGAGTGGAGTCCCGGCGGGGGAGCGCTCTGATCCCGTAGGGAGCCCCGCACAGCCTGGGCTGATCAGACGGAGAGAGAGCCAACAGCACCGAGCCATGGACAGCCCTGGAAATACAGCTCCGATCGCACGCAAAACACGGACTCCGTAGGGCGGAGGGAAGGCGGCGGATTGGAGTCACCAGGCAAGGAGGCGACTCCACAGAGCCGAGGCAGCCGCACTAGCGGAGAGAGAGGTCACACCAGCTCCAGCTAGAGACACACACACGTTTCAGCTTCCCCCCCCCCTTTTATTGTTTACCTTTATTAAACTTTCTCATTTCACTCTCCCCCTTGTTTGCCTCTCGATCTCGCTCCACCCTCCCCCTTTTTACGAGATCTGTTTAAATTTTGCCAAGCCAGGCTTGGGTCCACGTCTGTTTTGCTTTGCTTTTCCCGGGCTTGCCCTTTCCCACTGCAAACTTTTTAATCGGAGATCTCGTGGATTTCTTTCCCTCTTCCTGGACGGGTTCTGATCTCTGGCCAGATCGATTAAGTGATTTCAAGCCAGATGCGATTTGGGGGGATGAAACTCCAAATCTGGGACGAAACTCTAGTTTCCCCTCCTCCGCCCCCTGTATACCACACCCAAGAGTGTAAAAGAGAGAAGATACAAGAGTGGGGGCAACAGGAGGAAAAGTGAGCTCACTAGGTAGAAGGTATTTTGACTTGGATTTCGCTACTAGGGTTAAAGTCAGTTGACTTATCTCGAGCACGGTGCACACTTGCTTTGCAAGCTCTCTCCGCCCTGGACTCTCACATTAATTTGTAATACTTAAGGTGGTGAGTTGTTTCAAAAATGAGTGATGCTATGTTGCTGTGAAAGGACTCCAAGCCCTTGGTTTAGTTAGGACACAGATTTCCTTATAAACAGCATTAGACTTTCAGCCTGAGGCTCCTGCAAAGTTTTCTGCCAAATCTCTGTAACTCTGCCAGCAATTCCCACCCCATTCTCCTTTATTTTCCCCTTCTACCACCCCAAAAAGCTACCTCCATCTCTGTCTGCCAGCACTGGAAACTGAACAGTTAGTCTACAACAGAAATGTTATCAGTCTTTCATGATCAATAAGTTCAGTCTTAAAGACAGGAAAAGGAAAATTCATTCCCCACGGTTAGTAGTTACCCAGGGCAACCTGAAACCATAAAAAAACCTGTATCCCACTGAGATAAATTACACCATCTTCTTGCGGTGGAAACAGGTAAATATTTCTTCGATTATTTGGGGCAAGATCGGAAGCCACATTTAATTACTTATGCCTTTCAGTAAGAGACAACTTCATAGATTTCTAGTCTACTCTAAATTTTAAATAAGTCAAATTCTGGGGGTTCTTATGTATTCTGAGATCTTTTTTAATGCTCTTGCACCAGCTTCATTTATATTTTTATTTCTCTGATCTATATCCCAGAGGGAGAAAAGACCAAAAAAATCACAAGAATACTAATAAAGTAATAGAAAAACTTCTGTCATTATTGGAGTCCATGACTTCCTGGTAAAGGGCTTTTGTTGGCTTCCTTACTGCCCTGCTTTACCCCCACCCCAGTTCTTTGGGGAAACTAGAAGTAGAAACTTTATTTATTTGGTCTTTTATAGCCTGTTGAATTCAGCAATAACTAGGGGCCCCCCATACCTGTCTCTTTTAAGAGCTATCCTTTCTATTAAAATCATAACTGTTTTAATCTTAAGTACAGAGCACTTCCGTTTGAGCTATTCAGATTTATTTCTTGAAGTGCTCAACAGAAACAATTACTGATGAATTTCTTCTGTTGCTAAAAAGAGACTTTTTGTAAAGTTACAGCTTTTTTTGGAACAAAACACCTTTAATTTGGTACTTCATTTATGCTGACCTTCTTAAGAGGAACTATGTTTTCAAAAATTCTCTCTTAATCACATGGTGGGCTTGAATTGTCATTGGTGCCACTTGGAGAAAGGTTATAGACTTTTCAAAAGAGCATACTTATATAGTGGAATGGAAGCATTAACATGTAGATTTTATTATGATTAACACATTAAAAATCCATAGCGCAGGTATTGTGGGCCAGATACTCAGCTAGTTTAGATCAGAATTCTTTTAAACCAACAGAATAATGTCTTATCTGTGGCTAAAATATTACACCAATAGAGATATTCAGAGTATGTTTGTTAACAATTTTGAGTTGGAAAATGTCCCTTTTGCACAGAAAACTCATGTGGAATCTTCTATTGAAAATTTAACTTTTATGTTTTACTCATCTAAATTCAATACTTGTGGATTGTTATGCAGGGTTCACAATCTAAGTAAATGTTTAGTGCAGACTATGCACTTTCCAGAGGCCTAACAAATAGTGGGTTTTTTGAAGAGCAGAAATAAAGGCTTGCAATGTATTTCTACTGTAGTACAAGCAGACTAGCAGCATAGAACGAAAATATAAGGAAAATAGATTTCCTGAAGTACTGCAAAAATTAGGGTAAACAGTTCAACTACATACAAATGAAGATTATTATTATTAGGCAGTAGGTACAGCACAGGCTAATTGTAATGAATATAGAAGGATTTTCAGAGTCTTTGTTTCTAATCTCTATAAAATCAAGAGCAACTTCACCGAAGTCAAAGGATAAACACCATTGTAAAACTGATATGAAATCTGAATTGGGTTATATGCCTGATATAATTTGAAAGACCATCTCCTTCCCTATGTTCCATCCCAATCTTTGCAGTCCGCTGGGAGCATGCTCCTACAGGTATCATCTGCCTGTCAGGCTCATATGGCAAGGGCATACAGAGAGGGATTCTTGGGGTACTTTAAGTCGTGACGGGCTTTTCTCCCGCCACGCCTAAACCCACCTCAGGGTGAGAGCCTTTACCCACCCGCCACGGAACAAAAGGTTCAGGCAGCTGGAGGTGGGAAGAGGGCAGGCGAGGGATGTGCAGATGTCGGTGCGCACGCCCCCCCCCCCCCGGCACGCCTCAGTGTGGCCCTGCCTCTTCCCTGATGGGCAAGTGCAGTGACCTATAAGGCTGTCGCGCTCACCCAGAACCGTTCTGGCCATGGGCTGGAGTTACCTCCCCATGGCTATGGCACGGCTTACCATGGGATGTGCACTGGACGGGAGCCCAACGCACATCTTGTAGTAGCCCTGCCATGGTCCAGGGTAATGTCTGCCCCGGCCCATAGTGAACATCTGGCAGGGCTGGATTAGATGTGACACCCCAGCCTGTGGTCACGCTGGGGTAAGCGTGACCACGGGTCAGGGTGTCACATCTGAAAATACCCTTGGTGGCTGCCCCAATATCATGAAAGATCCTTCCCTTGGAGGTTTATCAAAATCCAAGCCTGAGCTTTTTCCAGAGGCCATGTAAGACTTTTGGTTTTGGGCAAGCATTTGGCAGATGGGGATAGGATTTGGAGTATGAGATTGTAGGGGAGGGTTAATACATATTTAAGTGCCATTATACTTAGGTTTTTTATTACGTTGTTACCCACCCTGAGTCTCGGGGGAAGGGCAGGATATACGTTTGAACAAATAAGCAAACAAAACCAGGCCCACAATCCAGCTACTGGAATCCAAAGACGGCAGGAGGGTGAGCGTGAACCAGCAGAAACTATGCCAAATCCATCTAGTCTGTGGCGCCCTTCAGTTACAGGGGTGGGAGGAGTGTGGGGGGATGAGAGATGGGGTCACTTGAAAATCCAGGGTAAGGGGGCACTGTGCTGGCAGGGGAAGGCGAGGGCTCCGCAAACCAGGAATCTAGATGGGAAGGATTTATTATTATTTATTTTATTCCATTTATGGGGGTTTGGGGAGAACTGGAGCGCTATTATGCTGGCAAGAGTTAGGGAGCACATTAAGAGCCAAGGATGCAGGGTCCACGTCTTACCAGTTTCCATGCCGGTAGCTGGGAGGCTAGGAACTAGAAGCAGGTCTGGCCAGCATGCTCATGTCTGTTCAGGCCCCACCCACCTATATAGCTGGCTGGCATGTTGGCTAAGCCTGCTTCCTGGCCTCCCAGTCACAGGGATGCAAACTGGTAAGACCTGGACGTCATGCCCGCAGTGCTCCTCAGCGCTCCACTCCCCTTCCCACCAGTGCATCACATTCCCTGCCACAGGCTGCCTGGCAGAAGCTTCCACCACCACTGTGCTTGATCAGACCATGCACAGGGATCCTGCCACCTGCAATGGGGCGTCTGACCCCACCACCCACGCCCCCCATCACACACACACACACAGACAGAGAGACAGGCCTGTTAAGGGGCATACAGTGGGGCCCCATGTATTACAGCAGCCCTGTGCAGCGATGGGGTGACTGAGGGCACTAGCTTGCGATAGTAGCCCCCCCCCCCCCCCNTAATAATAACTCAGAAGGTAAAAAGTGACAAACAGGAAATAATATATCATGGATGGAAGCTTTCTTTCATTAATCAAACCACACAATGCCATTGCTACTGGATCTAGTCTGATCTTTGCAAGCCATGCCCCAGGGTTTCATGTATTGTCACCTGGTGCAACACAACGTACATGGGTCTGCCTTCCCCTGTCCCTCTCCTGACCTCACTGCTGAGGGTGGGCAGCAGGGGCTTCATTTGCCCACAACTGTTACCAAGTGTCCTTTTCCCACGTGTGTCCACTGGGGTCCCTGGGGGAGGGATTCCCAATGTCCACACGTGCACCTCAGAATTGCTCAATTTGGTGAATTAAGCTCTCAAATTTAGGACACACTGATCCTAGGGATTTTGGTCTGGAGACATGATGCACTACAGTCTCCTGAACCCCAAAGAACAAGAGAGACAGGGTTTTGGAAACAATACAAAGGCTTATTTATTACAGGAATCTAGACAGAACCGGCACTTGTGGGGGTTACAAAGGTAATTAGACCAAGTGAAGGCTGGCAGGACTCTGCTGATCTGGCAACTAATTCAGAGAACCAAAGAGGGTGAGAGAGAGCAGAGGCTAGGCAAGGGGTGGGGAGGAGAAGGAACGGGGAGGAGCAGCGAGTTTACCTATCCTGGGCCCACTGAAAAGGATAGGCAGCCTTCTCGATCCAGTGGTGGTTTCTGGAGGGGCAGCGGGGGTGACAGACACGGTGGAGGGGCATCTGGGAGGGTCCTTAGGCAGTGTTGCACAGAGTAACCTGTACAACCCCATGTCAAGCACGAACTCAATAGAAATGGGGGCGCAGGGCAGTTGTAGAATCTGTGCCCAAGCTAAAAACAAACAAACTAAGATCTTCCTGCCACCAGACAAGGGCGTTGGGGCTTCTCAGGGTTTGAAAAGGTCCTAAAAGAAATGGGTGGAAAATTACTTGGAAAGGTCTTTGTATCTGGCACATGGGGTCCTTCCTCAGGCATGTAGCATAGCCAGTAGAATATATAAACTGAGTAAATGTAGGACAGAGATATATAAACTAAACTGCCTAACTGAGTCAGACCAATGGTCCATCTTAGCCCAGTATTGTCACAACCTGACACGGCAGCAGGGGTTTCAAATTTGGGTCCAAATCTGGCTCTTCCAGGGTCTCCAGCAGAGGTTATCTTGGCGTGCTACCTCAGACCCCTCCAAGCCCCCATTGAGGTATTTGGTATGGGATGTACTAGAAACATTGGCCTAGCAAATTGCATGCATCACTTATAGATATACCGTCCTGCTGTTCTAGAGAAGACCATCTCAAAGCAGATAGCTAACCACATGCATTTTAAAATTTTGCTAGGAGGATATAAATGTCTGCATGTAGAAAATGTACAGAAGTCATGGAATAACTGCAGTTTCTGATTCTTTCATGTATTGAAATAGCGTGCTTCACCATTATCTTATTGAAGCTGAAACAATGCCACAAAGACATTCAAACTTCTTCCATTCATCGTAGTTTGGCATTAACTCTGAATATTAGCAACAGCCAAAGCCTTGGATGCGTCTGTACGACTCATATAATTCAGTGCAATGTGCAAATATATCCACGGGCAGGATGTGTGACCATTGGATGTTGATGTGTATTAGCAGATGGGATGATATCCCGTTGCAGCCAGGGTTCTGTCTGTGCAGCCCCCACTCACATGTTTAGCTTGTAGAGCCTAATCAATGGGCAGCCCCTGGCATGTAGTTCCTGTGCGTTCATGCAGCCCCTACTCAGTCCCCTCTGACAGGTTTAGAATGACAAACCTAATACACGAGCAGGCGTTCTTCCCGGTCATGTTTTGTTCACCAACCTCCCCAACTTCTCAGTATCCCCCCCGCCTATGCTGACTCGCAGCTGCGACAAGCCATGGGAAGAAGAAACTGCACTAGCTGTTTCTTTCTTCGGGACTATGACTCCAGAAGACGGTCCAGCGTCTGCTATCTCCACCCACCCACAAAAGCTCGTACCTGGGTTTATACTTGTCAGCTGGAATGAACCTTTTGCTATGCACATAATGCTAAGTGTACTGAGCAAATCACATAATTTATTGAGTGCCTATAGTGAAAATTGAAAGCAAAAGTAAAAATTGAAATTGAAAGCAATCAGTCTTTGAACTTGTCACCACCCCACCCAGTTTATCACATCCATGGTTTACAACTATGTACTGGTATGTAGCAGCACAGAGTTTTATTGGGGTCTCACCTGCTGTGGTGTTGGAAATCCTTCTCAGTTTGCTTAAAATCCCCAGTCAAACATGCACCTTTTGTACCCATTACCTTACAGTGGGGGTGGAAAGCATCCCCACTCGCAACGGCACGCTGCACTTCTTCAAGTGTGCAAACCTTGTATAAGGCAACAAGCTTTCCTTCAGTCAGTTCACATTCCCTGTACCCCAAGTCACTTGTATCCCCCAAAAGATTTATCCCTGCCATCTAGTCAAGGAACTCCCAGTGGTATCCTCTCACTGTCATCAGGGTGCTGATGAGAAAAAGTGGTGAGGAAGGTCCAGACTCCGTTACTGACTGTCTTATTTCTGGCAATGCATGCACATCAAGAAAATTCTTGATCTTGTCTGGATCCCAATCTCTCCTCTTGTCTGGGGCTGACACTCTTCCATGCTGCTGAACTTGGAAATGCAGCAAGGTTGCGCAGTGTCTGCACTCCTTCATACGTATATGGTACCCCATTTTGTGTGCACACGTGCCACTCTATGAGCACGTAGATTGCCTCGGAGGATGGGTCTGCCAGTTCTCTCTGTACCTCAGGCCTCATCCAAATGTGAGCAAAGGCCGGGGTATCAATCACCCGCTCCTCAACTTCTCTGGGCCCCATGCCCCAGGTGGCCACAGTACCCACAGATAAAAGCCAAAGCCATTTGGCTTTTGTCCCAGGCAAACAACCCACAGCAATAGCTTTCTATGTCATGTTAACCCCTCATGCTTGTTATACGCAAAAACTGTTACTCAATTTCTTATCTTATGAAAGTAGCGTTTAACCAATGGGCAATAGTGTCCCAGTTCTGCTCCCACATATATTCCTAGCACAGTGACTTTCACTGCCTTGCAGAGCACCTGCCCATTTGGTAATATGCAGTGGTTCCCCATGCCCCAGTTAAAAAATTGGCAGGAGGATGCCAATTGGCAGGAGGGTGCAGCCAATCCTAGCCAGGCAGCCACCCATCTCTTTAAGAAGTTCAAAACATTGGGCGCATGGTCTGCAATTCACAGATGCCAAAACTGTAACCATGGCAATACATGGAGAGAACTTCCTTGTGGCCATTATGGCAAACCAGGCCTCCCTTTCAGCTGTTGCACAGAACCTGTAACTGATTCAACAGATTCAAGACTACTGCATTCATTGACTTGATGTGTTGTCACAAAACAGAAATGCTCTTGCTGAATTGGTGGCCAGGATGGCAGTATGCACTACACTACAGAGGTGGGCCATGCTTCAGTGCCATGTGCTTGCCTACCTCCAGCATCAATGGACCACACTAGGGAAGATAAAAGCCACACAAGGGCACCTGATGCTCGCTGAGAGGTACCTGTCAGCAGACACAGCTTTGACCACCAATGCCATGTGCGGGTCTGTGCCTACTGAGAGGATTGTCTGGGTGAAGGAGAAAAGTACATACTAGTCTGGTGGGAGAACATGCTGTGCTCCTGGGGAGACACTGAGTGGATCATGAACTTCAGGATGCCTGGCACCTCGATCTGCAGATAGCCAAAATCCTGAGGCCTCAACTGGAGAAACAGAACACAGTGATGTAAGCACCCACCCCCACTGAGAAGTGTATTGCCACTGCCATCTGGAAACTCGCCACTCTTGACTGCTGCTGCTTTGTCACTCAGCATTTTAGCATTGACACCTCCATGATTGGCACCATACTAGTGGAGGTTTCTACAGCAATCATGGACCTGCTGCTGGATCAGGTGGTGCAGTTGGTTGACCCCGCCAAGGTAATGGAGGGCTTTTGGTGGGAGGGACTCCCAAACTGTATAGGGGTGACTGATGGGAGCCATATCATCATAATATACTGACCCCAAAGCAAGGATAACTATCTGAACTGGAAGGGGTTTTTCTCCGTTGTTCTTCAGGTGTTTGCCCAGATAGCCACAGAGATGGGGGAGGCCAGATATGACAATGCCCACACAGTGCCGGACAAAAATAAAAACTGAAAATGGGGTTCAAGGACATAGTGGACAACAACCGGTGCTCTGGGTGGGCGACATGTGCCTCCCCCTACGTGGACGCGCTGAGCCGAGTGCTGCACCGCAAGGGCTCCATAGTGGCCCGGCGCCCGGGAGGAGCGGCCCACGGAGGAGGAGCCCCCCTTTGCAGCCAGAGATCCCCGAGCAAGCCCCGGCACAGGGCACCGACACCACGAAGGAGATGCCAGGGACCTCGGGCACTCGCGGCCGACGCACCCCAGCCCTACCTCCGGCGGAGGCACACACGCCCCAGCAGACTCCGAGAAGGTGGAGGGGAGGAGGAGACTGTCACCCTGACCCTCATGGCCTGCCGACCCAGAGACCAGGCAGAC
>QEPC01009579.1:3025814-3055812 GCA_003113815.1 Sphenodon punctatus
ATATTTATATTGAATATTTGATTGTTTTAATCTGAATTTTAATGTATTTTTTTGTTTTAATTGTTTTATGTTGTGAGCCGCCCCGGGCTGCGTTGCAGGAGGGGCGGGATATAAATTTGTTTAAATAAAAAAAATAAAAAAAAATAAGTCATGGGACCTCTGTGGCTGCTGGAGCAGTTGCTGTGGTGGGATCCCAGCAGGGTTTGGCTCTCTTCCCGCAAGCAATGTCAACCACTGCCACTCAGGCCATGTTGACCTGCCCCCATGCCGGGCTGCCATGTTGCCTTCCCCCTACTCCACTCCTGTGACTACCATTCCTGTCCTCTAGTTCAGTTTCACAGTAATTTTCTGGCTCCTTCTCCATTGTCTCTCGGCCACCTGTCAACACAGTAAACAATGGGGGGAGAGGGATTAGACAATACACAGCTGCACAATCAAGACTTCCGTTTAAACACAAGCACCCCCCTCCACTCCCACTCCATGCATTAACTTATCATTCACCTTCACCAATTCCTCCACGAAGATGGCATTGAGGTCCTTGGTGTTCTCAATCAGAATGTTGTGTGGCTCCTCAAACAGAGCTGGCTCTCAAGATGGAGAGGGTAGACCGTGAGAATGACAGTGTCCATGTCAGACCTGGATGGCAATGGGCAGGGAGGGATATCCTCTGTCAGTCAACACTTCCATGGGGGCACGTGTGTTTGCAGCGGGAACTGGAATGGTTGCAGAGAGAGCAGCCAAAACAAGCGTGGGCAGTAGGGAAACATATCGATCTGCTTCTAGCCCCTGGCAAAAGTGCAGCCATACAGGTGGGATGTAACAATGTTTCCAATCCCACAGGAACTGGTTCAGGAGCTTGTAGTAGGGCAATGTTTGCCTCGCATGGCAAACTTGTTGTAGATTTCCTTAAACCCACATCTCAAGTCTTTGGCCCACTGCCGGCACTGGTTCATATCGTGGTTGTAGTCCTGCAGCACCATCTGGGCCGAGATCTCCTAGAACACCACCCCATTCTGGTAGCACTTCACTAGGGCATATTGGACCTTTTACTCACCCCCACCCCACCCAAAGAGCAATGAAGGCCTTGGTTTCTTCCTTGGTCCAGGGAATACAGCGTGGGCTGGTGGATCTGAAGGCCTTCGATTGCACAGTGAAGGTAGCGGTGCTGGTTGTTGCCTGGCTGTCAGTCTGAACCATGGCCACAGTGATGGTAAGCCTCTGCAAGTTGTTGCGGAGAATGCAGCAGTTGGGAAACAGCAAGCGTCAGACACTTACCGCTAAACAGGATGAGCTCCAAGAACACGTTTGAAAATGGCACGATGGGTTTTTAAGGCAGACTTTAAGTATGCGGCAGTAAGAGTAAGAGGGGCAGGAAAGTGGTCCCTCCTCAGAATGCTCTAGGCTTTTCACCCACAGCTCCATGGTGCTGGAGGACCTGAATGTGAGCAGGATGCATGGAACCTAACTAACGGGATGCAAACGTGAGCGCACATTACCCTGCATTTGCCCACACAACGGACTCCACATTCCCTCAGACCCCACCGTGAGTGGATATTATATGCCCCGTGGGTGGTGGCCATGTTGCGGTTGGGGGCAAACAACTAATAAACGGGCAGGTGGTCACCCACCTGGTGTGGTATATCATCCTGTGCAGCTTCAGCCTAGCTATGGTGCCTGGCTCTTTAGCTCAAGCTGTAAAGGTTCATGCTTTTAGCTCTTGAGGCTGAATCCCCAGAATATTGGTCAAGATGGCAGCTCTCACACCAGAAGTCAGTCTACAATAGTGCTCTCACTGTTGCAACCACAATTGGAAAAAGCACCTGATGGTAGCAAAAGAGGCATGTAGAACTGCCATTCACTGGAATGAACAAAGCATTTTTAATTAAACTTGTTTTACTTCTTTCTCCATGTGCAACCAACTCCTGCACACAATGAACATTTGTGTGCTCACAGGGCCAGTGCTTAGACTTTCAGATAAAGATGAAGGCCATATTAGAACTTGTCCCTTCTGGCTTTCCTAGGGATATCTTTTTTAGGCAGAAAGATATCTTCAGTTTATCCCTAAAGCAACAGCTTAATAATGTTTTGTGGTTAAATAGAGAGAGAATAATGATAAATGAAGTTTAGCCAAACTACCTGTCAGACAGGTAAATTGCATATCCCCTACCACTCAGAATAAAAACATTGGTTTGTTAGTATGGAGAACCTATTGGAGAGTATTGAAAATATGGCTACATATGAAAAGTTCTTGGCTCATTTTTCATAGCATGAGAAAATTAAATAAAGGATAGCAAGCAAGTGATCAACAGAAGCAACTTGTCCTATAGTCAACACTGCCTTTAAAAATTTAGCTTTCCCACAGACCATGAGGAGATCCCAAATACATTTTCTGTACCTTGCTTCTATAGAACCTGATCCAAAGTCTACTGAATTCTGTGGGAGTCAGTCCCATTTACTGATTTCAATGGGCACTGGATCAGGCCCACAGCTACCATCATTATTCTGAACAAAATCAGATAAATGGAACACGTGTGACAGAATGTGTTTTACAAACCCATATCTTAATATTCACTGTGGTTATATGAAAGTTATATTTCTACAACTAAATATATGACACACAGATCTCTCTAAACAATCTGTATATGATAGTTTGGTGTGGCGTAAAGGTTTTATCAGCATGAGCTGGGGTTAGCCACACTACTCACATGTGGTGAATGTGAGTCATCTTTAAAATCTTTAAACCATACTAATTTTATATTGTGTACAAGCTACATAAATGATAAAAAAAAACACAACCTTATGTTAGAATAAGCCCAGAAAGAGGAAGGATTATTACGTATACAGGGGAGGGGAGGTTGGTCAGAAATGCATGATAACTGCAATAAACTCAGTTTTTCAGAAAACTACCGCTACCACCATATGTGGTATATATGTATACATGAGTATATATTACCAATGGGTGACACTTGAGTGTTTTCCTGAGAGGAAAAAAAATTAAATGCACATTTTAAAATTAGATAAAATTAACTAATTCAAACTCCCTTTCAGCATTTTAAAAATGCAATTAAGATGCTGGTCAAGTAAAGGGTACAGTACTACTGGCTCAATCTCCATACATGAGCTAAGCTTAATAGCGAAATGTCAAGTGTATACTTTAAGTAAAAGACAATGTCCTAAAAGCTTGATAAAAGTGAATTAATCTTGTCTTTATGAAATTAAGGAAATTCTAGTAAACTGTGTACAGCCATGTATATTTTTGGTCAAACAGGTGACATGCCATTTGTAAAATAACTTAGATGATAAATCAACATCTATATTTAAGAGGGGCAGGGGAAGGCCCTATCCCTATCAAGACTTAATGCAAAAGTTAAACTTTTGCAAATGAATAACTTGTTTGTGGGTTGGTGGAGTAGTAGTGTATAACACCTGTGTTTGAATCTGTAAACAAATAACAATATCACATGGAAAACTCTATTAAAATTTCTTTAAAAATAAAAAAAATGCTTCCAAGACATATCACACAATGCATTCATTCAGCTGAGAGTCAAATGTCACTGTGCCTATACTTGCAGGATGGTGTTGCTCTTTATTACTGTAAAATATGTCAAATAGGGAACACAAAGGCATTGTCAAGATAAACATGGGATTGGAAAACACAAAGGCAGGTGACATTCAGAGTGCATCTGAAGACCTAAATAAAAGCGCTGACTACAATACTGGTTCAGTTTCTATGGTGTTCTCACTTAATGCCTCAGAATACTTTACATAAACAGATAATTGTATCCTACATTTCAGTCAAAACAGGGGAGTTCAACAGCCAGAATATCAGGCTAGCGAAAAAGGCAGGCCAGACAGCAAAAACAGAAGGATTCTAAAGAGAGCATGCATGCAGGAAGAAAATGCTTCTTCTGAAGAGCTGCTCGTATGCCTTCATTGCATGAGTTCAAAATGACAAAAAATCCACGAACACTGGGAAATTGTGGGGAAAATTTACCTTTGTTTTAAAATCACAGTAATGTATATAAAATCATCAATACACACAGTCAGGGCCAGAGTTAAAGTGCGGCCCTATAGGCAGATGCCTTTGTCACCATTTTCCCTCAGGCACAGTTTACAACAAAGCCTTTTGGCTCTGGCAGCCGCCAGCTCTCCCAGCACCAGGCTCCATTCTTTAAGGGAGCACAGGGCAGCTTAGCTACTGCCTAGAGCAACAGTCTCCAACCTTTTTGTGGTTGCAAGTCACTCTCAAAGGTCAAGATTTATGGTGAGCCATAACTTTATTTTGATAGTTAAGTCATACAACTAGGTTATGTTCTAAGTTTGTAAGCAAGCTGAAAATAATAAAAATGATGTAGAAACTGAAAACAAAGATTTTCGTTTGACATTTTTGAGGCTTTTTACTGTTAGTATCTCTTTAAGAAGATCTAACTAAGGTGATTGAAAATGCCAATTTTTTCCTACAGCAGCAGCTCAGGGCTACTTCCAGCCACTGCACCTCCCTCCACCAGAAGCCTCAGGAGCACTGGATACATTTTAACATTTTCTTGTAGGTCCGAGGAGTTCACATCTACTCTCTCTCACACACACTCCTCCCTCCCTCTCAGTATTTACTATTTTGCATTTGTTACTGAACTGTCACAAGCAACATGAAAGGGCGTTGCAAGTAGAGCTGAATCCGGTACCTGATTTTTTACCAGCTGGTATTACCTGCAACTTCAGGCACCATGTTAGGTATCCAGTGCGCTACCTGAGTGGCAATTGGTTACCACTTTACCTGAAAAATGGGATTATCAGTACCAATTTACCAATTTACTGATCAGTAATCGGTAAATTGGTTCAGGAAAATAGCAGAAAATGGGACAGAAACTCGAGAAATCAGTACCAGAAATCAGTGTTCTGGGACCAGAGATCGAAACTCGGCACATCAGGTAACCCAGTCATCACTAAATGAGTACTGATTAGTACCTGGAGGTGGCTGGTCAGGTACCAGAAATTTGATGGGTTTACCCATTTTTTGTGGGTACTAATTTCAGCTCTAGTCACAAGCAACATGCTGCTCACAAGCCCTGGGTTGGAGACCAGTAGCCTAGACTATATAGAAAAGAAGGGGCAGAAAGACCAAAGGAGCAGGCTGGCATCTTTAAGACCTGGAGCCCAGAGTCGGGGAAGTCGGCCGCAGTCAGGAAGCTATATGGATCACCCACTGAGGATGTGTCAGGGAGGGGAGAGAGCAGGGCCAAGTAGTGGGGTCGTGAGAGTATATGTGGAGACAGGCAAAAACTAAGATGTGCAGGGGAAAGGTGGGGATGGAGGGTGCATTGAGAAAGCAGGCATGATATCTGCTGCCAAGCGCATGGGGTGGTCTGGCTCCCATTTTGAGGGGAGATTCATTTATTTTATTTATTTAAACTTATATGCTGCCCTTCCTATAACGGCTCAGGGCAGCTTACAAATTATAAAACCCATGAAAACATATTCAAACGCCCAATTCCCTTCCCAGGAACACCCCGCTAAGGTTCCCCCTCCGAAAACTTTCTTAACTCCACACATAACCTCAACCAACCCCAATCCCTAGGTCTGGGTTGCAAGAACAACGCTGGCTCTGCACGCATTGCAATAGCATGTCTTTTTATACACTAGCTAGCACTTATGCAATCCTATTAAATGTGGGAACTTTACACTGTTCTTTGCTTGTGCATTAACTATGCTCGTGTCAACTATTTTTACAAAGGATAAAATAAGCCAAATTTAACACAGGTGTAGACATTAGGAGTCATACAGCATGCAGTCTGGATGGAATGTAGTCCAATAACAGCCAACTGTTTGTCAGCGCGGAGTCAAATACTGTACTTTTCATCCCATCTTTGAGAAGGCTTTTCCATTACAAAGGCTCATCACACCCATTAAACGCCTTCCTCTAATGTGGAAAGTAAGGTGCAATTCCAATTTCTAGCCTTTATACTTTCAAGGCAATCTAGTTTCTTCTTTAAATTAAATCTTGGTTTGCACAGGAAGAAAACAAAAACCCTTGCAGAAAGATCATATGCTCATGGGGTTTGCAGTTTATTTGTATATGATTTTTGCAGTGTTTCTGCTCATGATGGACTTAAGAGACAAAGACATGGATTTAGAACTGAAAACCTCTGCAAAATATAATTGGCCGCCAGTGCAGGAAGGTTTCAGAACAGGGTAATAAGAGTAATGAGGTGAGCCAGGCAAGTCTCCATAAAGCATTTTGCAAGGCTCTGTGTGAAGGATGCCATATTCAAATGCTATTTAATGATAAGTATTAGTCAGAGCCCAACGTGAGCCTCAGCACTCTGGATTAAAGTGAAGATAGTATGGTCACATGGAAGCTTTACTGCAGTTTTTTCTCAATTAGTATAGAATAAGCTTTTTGTACTAAACGTGGCCTTAGAGATTACTCTTTGAATTGAACCACTAGCTCTTTAACATAACTGGAAAGCTAGCTTCTCCCCACAACCCCACTGTCCTAAAATTAGTACTCATAGTAAGAGAAACTAAGAGTTGTTTGAACTACTTTATGAACCCAGCCTAGATGTTAAGTTTTCCCCCTGTTCTCCATAGGCAAGATGTCTGTGGGTTTCTCTGAATGTGTGCCATGTATATTTTTGTATGCTTATGAGCTGTATTTATATAGAGAACAATGTCCTTTGTTTATCCTTAAAAATATAGCATATAGCACAAATAGCAGCAGTGCCAGCGTCTTCATCCCTCCCTGCCAAGATGTCTCAACTCTGACAGAGCAACCACCTGTATGAATAGGTCTTCACAAACATTCAGTCTTCACCTCTGCAGAAAATGCTAGCAAGATTAATATTCAGTACTATCATGGCAGAAAGTTTTAAAATAAATACAAATAGAATTGGACTGACATACTAAGGCTGCTTTTAGACGTGTGCAGCGAACACGCTGCATAAAATCATGCTGCATGTAAATATGCCACGTGTGGGATTTAGACATGACATTTCACACATTAAAGCCGGTTGCATGTTCTTTTAAAGCAACAAATTAAATACCTCTGTGTCGAGGTATTTAATTCACGGCGTTAAAAGAATGCACGGCTGGCTTTAATGCGCAAAATGTCACGTCTAAATCCCACATGCAGCATATTTACACGCAGCGTGATTTTATGCAGCATGTTCACTGCGCACGTCTAAAAATGGCTTTAGATATCACAGCAGCAGGTATCTTACACATTCCAGCAAACAGGTAAATCGAAATAGCTACTCCACTTCTGTAGCATTCAAACAAGCATTGTAAACCAAATTAGTACTGTGTCAATTTCCCCTCTAACTGAGACACCGCTTTTACATGGGCACGGCTGGGGGGGGGGCGGTCGTGGAGCAAACACACTTCCAGTGAGCGAGGGGGGGGATCAGATGGGCCAGGATGGGTGTGCACCCGTACCCACGCACCACCTGCTCATGCCCCCACGCTGAACAGCCTGGATTTTTCCCCAATGCTCCATGCGTGGGTCACAGGAGCACGCGTTCACCCACCCCACCTTCAGACGGGTGCTCGGGTGGGGAGGGATGGGTGGACCTCTGTGGGTGCGTATTGTGTAAAAACGGCCTTAATGGGTGAAAACAGACATAACGCTAACCACCCTTTAACCACCCTTGGTGGTCATTTATGCTTGTTTCAGGGCTGCATAGGGCATGAATACAGCCCTGCAACATGCATAAATAACCACCAAGGGTGGTTAGCGTCATGTCTGTTTTCACCCAATGATAACTGAACTGTGGTCACCACCCTCACACTGGTATGTGTTCACAGGAATAGTTACTTCAAATGAAGGGGAGTATGTGCTTCTGATTTTTCAGGAGCACATACATCTCTTCCATCTCCTGAATAATAATGGTTTAGTGCTCTTTTCATGTGCGTGCTTCAGGAGTAAAACAGAAGACCCAATCTCATCAAATTGTCTGTTTATTGCTAGGACCTGGGTCTGGAACCCTCCCCACCCTGTCTCCTGGGGTTTGGGGAGCTGTGCTGAGTCTGCATCACCACTGCTTCATTCACATTACCTCAGGCCCAGCTACTCTCCTCAAGAGAGGTTCCCTGACCATGTCCCTTTTGTCCATCTCTAGCCCCATCATGCCTCCCAGCTTCCTCCTTGGTTGGCTGCCAGCTAGCGTATAAGGCATGCTGGTACCACCAGGGCTAGGTGAACAACATACCTTCACACATCTTGTTCCTAGCTCCACCCCATTTGTTCTCTTGATTCTGTCCTTGTGCCTTGCTCTTGTCTCCAACCTTAGTCCGTATTCTGCGTTTGGCTCCTCCTTTTCCTGTCCTGATTCCCCGATCCTGACCCTGTACCCCAAACCCCCATGTCTGCCCATGTCCCAGACCCACAACCCTCACATTCATAAGAATGTAAGTAGTGTCATCCTGGGTCAGACCAATGATCCATCCAGCCCAGCATCCTGTCTCTGACGGTGACCACTCTGAGGCCACTTTCAGACATCCCTCCCCCTGTTGCGCATATTCTGGCTGCAGGAGGGAATGTGCAGCCAGGATACGTGCGGGGATCGGCCAGTCTGAAAGCCTCCCCCACCGCGCAGCTTTGCCAGGAGACACACGCAGGGATGCAGAGCAGGAAATCGAGCTCTGCATCCCACCGCATGTCTGCCAGCAAAGCCGGGGTGGGGGTGGCTTTCAGACCAGCCGATCCCCGCGCGTATCCTGGCTGCGCATTCCCCCCCACAGCCAGAATATGCGCGAGGGGATGGGGAATGTTTGAAAGTGGTCTCAGTCACTTTGTAGAAATACCCCAACAGGTCATAATGGAATGATCCATTCCCTGATGTTCTCTCGCAGCTCCCAACACTCAGAGGCTGCATCCCCCAACCTATTTGACTAATAGGTCTTCCTTCCAGAATTTATCTAATCCTTGTTTAAACCAAGCTATCCTATTAACCTTAACAATATCCTCTGGTAACAAGTTCCACTTGTTACTTGTGCATTGAGTGAAAAAGTACTTTTTTTTTGTCTTAAATCTGCTGTCTGCCAGTTTCATGGAATGTCCCCCAGTTTCATGTTATTTGGAAGGGTAACAGTTCCCTATACTTGTTCCACACCACTTATGATTTTATAAACTATCATATCCCCTCAGTCATTTCTTCTCCCAGCTGAAGAACCCTAACCTATCAAGCCTCTCCTCAAACGGAAGCTGTTCAACACCCTTGATCATTTTTGTTGCCCTTCTCTGCACATTGAATTTCATCTGCCATTCAGTTGCCCAGTCACCCAGTCTTGTACGATCCCCGTGGAATTCCTCACATTCTGCCCTGGTCTTAACTATCTTTAATAAGTTTGTGTCTAAATTTGATCATATTCGTCAGAACATGGTCTTACTGTCAGGGGCAGAAGGACATACTGTGGATTGGGTCTGGAAGCTGGTGTGCTGGAATGGAGGCAGGCAGATGGGGAAGAAAGGCAAAGGACTAGTTACAAACATAAGCAGACAGGCCAGATTCCAGAAGCAAAGTCCAGGGCAAACCAGATTCAAAACAGAGAACAGGGCAAAGTCAGTTCAAGCCCATACAGACTGGACTGAGGGAGGAAAGAGCAGAGCCAGCAACCAGGAAGCATGTCCAGAAAGACAAAATAGATGATCCCCCATCCCATTCCTTCATTGCTTTATCTGCCGGCCTGTTTTTATATGGCAGGTAGCCAACCAGAAAGCTGGGAGCATAGAGCAATGCTGAGAAGGGATGTGGCCTGACTGGCACCAAGTACGCTGTCATCGCAAACCCTGAACCCTGCCCAGCAAAAGGCAGTGGCACTGAGGAACCAATCATCACCTCCAGGGTCCCAAGGGTGCACTGCTGGCTCAAGTCACTTAGAAATGCCACAAGAAGAGACCAAACAGCAATTAGATGGTAACAACCTTCACTCAGTCTTAACTTGGGCTGAATTTAAAAGAGCAACTTAACAGTGGAAACACATGAAAACCAGAATCTGTGCAGTACTGATAATGTATCTGAAAGACTTCCACTGCATTAGGAATTTCCCTGTAAACACAAAAGAGGAAGCAACTGGAAAGACAAAAACAGGAGGTTTTGGCTCCATCTCTTGCTCTAACATGGAGTGAATGTAGCCTGAGTGAATGTGCCAGTTTGCTCATAGACAGAATGAGGAAAATGGTTTTTTCCCAGCTTTGTAATGTTATTTGAAATCCTTGGGGGGAAATGCAATAATAATGAGAGGCTGTGACTACACAAACACTTTTCTCCCCAAATTGCTCACTGTTGCTTACACTAACACAATTCCAAAGTCAGCAAGAGTAAGGAGTACTAGTGCAAACACTAAGCATCTGCTGGAATTTGAACCACTCGGTCATCCAATCATACCCAGAGATTGTCTAAACTCCATAAAAGATAATGGCTTAGTAAGAGCCATCAGCCTCCTGGGATCTGCTAGAAAAGAGTAAGCTCTGGCCACATTCTCCCCCTGCCTCCCAGACATGCTCCCCACACCAAGGGCCACAGTGAAAGAGAGAGTTAATGGCTGCTTTTAGACATGCCTTTAATTTTCGCTGACTTGTTCAGAAACCTTGCACGTGAGGAGTTTAGACGTGCCTTCCCCCACAGGAAGTCGCCGGGCGCCATTAGAAACAGCAGCAATGTAGCAAGAGCCATGCCAGGGAGCTACGTGTGGGGCTCAGCAATGCCGGCGCAATGCCAGGAGGGGCCCTGAAGCCTGGGCATTGACAAGGCGGGACAGGAGCCCATGCTGGTGTACACCAGGCCATCTTGGAGGTGCTCAAGGTTGCAGACTCCAAGACGCTCAGTGAAGCAGAACAGGAATAGCTTTTTGAGAAGCTGGACGGAGCCAAGGATTTCATCAACTGGACCCTCCACGTCCTCTCCCACGATGACATCTCCACCAGCATGCAGCGGCGCGCCAAGTACAACCAGCGGTGTGCCAAGAACCCACTCTCACATGACATGGTCATCAAGCTGATCCACCATGCCATGGACACAGGGGTGCAGGTGGCACAGGTCTTTGTAGACACCGTGGGGCTGGCAGAGAAATACCAGGAGAAGCTCCAGAAAGAATTCCCACAGCTGGAGGTGACGGTGCGGGCCAAGGCAGACTCCCTCTTCCCCATTGTCAGTGCTGCCAGCCAGCATCTGTGCCAAGGTGGTGCAGAAAGCAAACAGGGTGTTCAGGGGCTCATAGTAACAGGGGCTCTGTGAGGTCTGGTGCCCCCTGCTGTTTAAGCCGGGGGATACTCTCCCTGGTTACAAATATGCTACTTTTTTAGCCGGCTCGCACATTCTTTTCAAAACTGGATTTGTCAAACCTTGATATCGAGGTTTGACAAATCTGGTTTTGAAAAGAATGTGCGAGCCAGCCGCTGTTTCCAATGACAGCACAGTGACTTCCAGTGGGGGAAGGCAAATCTAAACTCCCCCTGCATCAGGTTTCTGAATGAGGACTTTGAAGTCTGTGTAAATTAAAGGCACGTCTAAAAATGCAGTGACAGTTCTGAAGTCACCAACATACCTCTCAAGAGTCCCTATTTAGGAAGGGCAGTCCCTCTTAGGAGACTGAATCCCACTGTCCCTCTTCCAGGAGAGAGAGGGGCAAAAAGACCAATATTCAAACCTCAGGCATCTCTTTCCTGGTTGCCTGCCAAGAAAGGCACTTGAGAAGACAATGGGGAAATGGAATGAGAAGAAACTAAGTGGAATGATAAACAGGAGAGATTTTGTCTATCCTTATTCACTTGGAATGGCAGGAAGTGTGTGAAAAGGCAGAGCTTATTCGCTGAGGGGTACGGCTTATTGGCTGAGGGAGTAGGGCTAGTCCCTGTTTGGCTGCACCAAAGACTCTCACATACCAAGGAAGTTCCTAGCATGGGAAACAGCAGCCATTTTGTGTACCAGAGTGGCTCAAAGTGAACGCCGTGCGGGACCAGAAAACAAATAATTTGGCTTGCACTGAGGACACTGACATTTAGGGGAAATTGGTGCCTCTGGGATAGACAAGAAGCTTAGGCCACCCTGCTGATGTCACCACCTGCTCCTGATTGGGCTGAAGAAGGGGAAACAGAAACATGAAGCAAATACTAGTGTTCTACAAAATGAACAGATTCCACTCATACTTCTTTCCTATGTCTCCTTTCACTACATAATTGAACAATCAGACAAGACCTACTGTGTGCTGCTGCTGCTGCTGCTGATTAATATACCCCTCAGGTGCCGAGCCAGGCACAAGGCAATTGTAAAGCAGGTATTTTAGAAGGAGGTTATTTTTTTAATATTAAGATATTTACAGTTCCCCCTCTAACTTGCAATAACTTGAGTGAGCTTGTAGTGGGTGGTGGTTTGAGAACATTTGGTCTTTATTCTTGGGTTTTTATATTTACCCCTTTGGAAAAGTTCTATATAAATTAATAGAAAATTATATCCTTGAACAATGCTATAGAATGATTTTAAAAAGGCTCTCATTCTATATTAAAATCTGTAAGGTTTTAGAGTAGTTTCCGCAGAACGTTATCATATTGCTGCAGAATCTTATTGGTGTCATCCTACAAATCCTGTGGAGGCTTTTCCAGAGCTGCAGCCTTTTATTTCCCCATTACCAGTGCCAGTTAAAATCCCAGTTTAAAATGTTTTTGTTCTTATTATTGACAATGGGTGCTTTTAGACAGACGGATGGGCTGCCCTGGTGCTGGCCGCGCCAGCCCGGTTCACCCCTGCGTGGCCCATCCATCGAAAGGCGCTCCGCCAGCTGTGTCGGTGGAGTAGGCTGTGCCTGCTCCAGGGCAGCCCTGCCGTTGGCGCTCTGGAACGTCGCAGATTGCTGACAGGTGAGTGGGTTGGCCCATCATTACGTATGTGTAATCGTGCACTGCCTACAGTGCCGTAAGACTGCAGAATGCTACCATGCTTATGGCTAACTACCTCCCAGCTGAGCACACTAAGATCTCATGTAGGGCCCTACATATCTAAGAGACCACCTCCTCGCCTAAGTTCCCCGAAGTTAACTATGGATGTCCTCTTGCAAGTTCCATCGCTGGACCATGTTCAGAGAGGTATTCTTGGTGGGTGCTACACAGCTTTGGAATTCCCTTCCCCCGGAGGTTCACCATGGTCTGAGCATTTTCCACAGGGCAATGTAAGACATTTGGTTTATTAAGTGTTTGGCAGGTGCAGATAGGGATTTGGAGATTTGTTTTAATTGGCTTTTTATATAACGTATATTTTATTGGTTTTTTACTTTGTATATTTTATATTTATATTGCTGTTTTATATTATTAGCCACCCTGCGCCTTCGGGGAAGGGGGGGGATAAAAATCCAAATAAATAAATAAACAAACAAACAAACTCAGAAAGCATTCCCCCAGCAGGCATAGCAACAAGATATGCACCCTCTGCTGGCTTCCATCCCGTTACTTATCTAGCTACACAAACCCTCTTCACACAACATAGGGGGTGTCTTTAAATGGGCAAGGCTTGGGGGGGGGGTCCTGTGGCTGCTGAGTGGCACGGCTGCAGAGTGCCCACGCGTGGGGAGGGATTCTGATGGGCAGCTCCCACGGTGGCCACCATAGTCACTCAGGCAGCCTGCACGCACTCCCTCCACCACCAACTGGTCCCCCTCCTGCCTGACAACACTCCCCACCTCAAGTTCCGCCCAGCTGCTCGCCCTCTGCCATGACACACAGACCCAGGCACCATGAAAACATGAAGCCACAGCAGCCAGTAACCCCTTCCTTCCCAGGAGCCAGTGTGGCCGCCGCTGGCAGTCCCGAGCAGCGACGGTGGTGCATCCTGGGGCGGGACATGCAGGAAGCTGCTGTTGGCTTTTCTCTCATGCATCGCGGGGAGGGTTCATTCAGTGTGCTTGCTTTTTGGCAGTGCTCCATGAGTGGCCATAGGTGGATGCTGCATGGCTCGTGGGAGCACACATCCCCATACACCACCTTCAAACAAGCAGTTGAATATATGCGGAATGGGTGGCCGTGCATGGAAGCATCACGTTTAAAAACACCCGTACAGAAGCACATAGGGCAGTGTCCCTGTGTTGTTTTCCCTGCTGGAGGAATGTTCTTCTTCATACAAACTTTTGTTTAGGTAACTACCTCATCTTAACTTGCTTTAATCTTGCTTGTGTTCACACAAACATAAGGGTTAAAGTGATCATAAAGCACGGGGGGGAGTGGGAACTACATCTGCAAATAAATTTATTTGAGGATAAATTAAATGAGGATAAAGGGGAGATGGAGGCTCCTACTTCAGGGATCATGCTTGTGTGTACCATTGAGGGGAAATATTCCCTTGTTTATATTTCTCAGCACAAACCTCCAGTTCCAGCAAACCTCAGTACTTCCTGTTTCCTGGTATCCATAATGCAAGATGTCTGCCTCATTGGTTGCTTGCTACTTCTTGCTGGAAGTTCTCTGCAAGTTCCAAAAGAGGAACCTCATGGGAAGGAGGAGCTATATAACCTCGAGTTCCCCCTGCTTGTGAGAACAGAGATGGAGGGAGGGAGGGAATTACTCAAGATGAATCCCTCCAGAGTAAATCCCCCACATCTGGCATGCTTGTGAGAACATACCTGTAAGAGATACTTAATATGTAAAAAGTGAATTGCTGTGGCCCGCACCTGCTCCCAGATGTCACACCCCTTGTCCCAGAAGCCAAGCCTTTTACTCCAGCATTTGTCTGAGCGGAGACCTGAACCCTTGACCTATGAGAAATACAGGTTGCAGGGTTGCTTTGGAGCCAATGCAGCCTTGCAACCTGTATTTCTCATAAGTGTCCTCCAATTTGCATATCTGGCCACCCTACCATAGTCTGCAGCTAGAAACCCAACCAACAAACTGCTGGAAGTTAATGCAAAGTAACACAGCGGAAGGCTCATTGCATCCAGTAAAAATTAAAAAGGAGAGAGAACTGGGTGATTTGTTTAAACAAGTAAACTAAGCTTTATTGGGAAGTAACATTCAGAATAGGAAAGCCTATAGAATCAGAATCTAGCTAACTACCACTTACTGAGAAAGACAGACTGTGTTTCTCATGCAGTCTGGAGGCATCCTCCATTACAGGAAGGATGAGCACATGTGAGTGTGCAAGTATGGAGAGAAAAAGGCAAGAAGAGGGTTGTGGGAACAAGATGCAGGAAGTGATGAAGAGTCCTGAGAATATCAGTCTAACCAATTTGGAACATGCATTACGGACAAAATAGCACATAAGAAAAGAAAAGAAGAAAGGAGAATCCCTTACCACTGGCTAACTATGTCTATTGCCCCTAGTGGCCAATAGATTAAATAAGAGTTCGAGATGTTGCTTTTTGGTGAAAGAATTTTTCCAACACAAACCACCCTCCTTCTTGAGAGGAGTTCTTGTGATTCAATATACTATGACCAGGGATCTGTATTCACTGCATTTTCTAACCGTCAGTAATCAGGCTCCTTTTAGGGATGAGATGCCAGGAGCACATTACACCAGTGCTCCCAAGTCTGCAATGGCTGCTTATAGCTTTCTGGGCACAATTCAAGTTGCTGGTTTTGACTTTAAAGCCATAAATGGCCTGGGCCCCACTTAACTGAAAGACGGCCTGTCCTACCATGCCCTGCTGCTGCACTTGCAGTCAGCTGGGAGCGCCCTCCTGCGGGTTCCATCTGCCACTCCTATCTGTACGACGGGACACGAGGGCAGGGGGGCATTCTCGGTTGCTGCCCCAATGTTGTGGAGCTCCCTCCCCCTAGAAGTTCGTCTGAGTCTGAGCCTGAGCATCTTTCAGAGGCAGTGCAAGACCTTTCTTTTTATTAAAGTTTTTAGCAGGCAGGGATAGGGAGTGAGTGGGAGTTGGGGTTGGATTGGGTAGGGGTTTTTACTGTATTTTATTTTAAAGTCTTTTCATTGTATTATATGTGTGTTGTAAGCCGCCCTGAGCCTTTGGGAAAGGGCGGGGTATAAATGTAAATAAATAATGGGAGAAATTCAGTGAACACAGGTCCTTGACAATGACCAGCATAATGGATGGAGTAGGAAAGCCATTAACGAAAACAAAATAAACCATCCATCGTTTTTCTGGATTTCTTTTTCAACCCTGAAATGGCCAATACTGACTTTTTCCTGGCCTTTCACATTTAGGGATACACATTCCAACATTTCCCAGAGCTCTGCCTCTCCTTCAATTTAATTGCCAGGACTGAGCCCTGGCAATTCCCCTCCCCCCAGCCCCCAATTAAATTCTGTCCATAGGGGGAAGTTGCTGGACAGCTGGGGGAAGCAAGCCAAAGCAATGTACCTCTGGTGTAAGTGCGCGCACACACACAGAGGAAGAAGTAATTGACAAAAATGTTCCTCCTGCATCCTCCTCGGAATAGGAATGGAGCTGCGGGGGGATTTTGCCTAGTGTAGTGCAGAGACCCAAGGAGTAGTTGGGCAGCTGCAGCCTGGCCAGGAGGTACAGCGGTGGCCCTGCAAGAGTTCAGGTGACTGATGGGATTTAAATTCCAGCACGCAGAGCCACGAACACAGGTCTCTTTGTACCAGTTTCAAGTTTGCAATTGCACCCACACTCCCAACCTTTCTGTTGTTTTGGTGCCAGTCCCTGTTAGCAGCCTTGACTGTTCCTAGAAGTTGGGAAGGAATTTTTACCTCACTGCTAAATTGGCCCTCGCAATGCCGTTTTTTTTCACCTTCCCCATAGCAGGTACTATGTAGTCACAAAGGACCTTTTAAAATGGGCCACGGTGAGGCGGGGGATGGGTGTGCGCACCGGTGCGGGGTCGGGAGGCAGCAGTGCACACCCATCTCCATACACTGAGTGGTCACTGTTCTAGCCAATTGCTCTGGGGATGGGCTATGGGTGGAGAATGATGGGTGTACTGCGGGAGTGCACAGCCCCCCACCCCGCTGGTCACAGGAGCAGCACCCACTCATGCCCACGCAGCAAATCTGAATGGGCATGAGTGGGCACCAAAGTGGGGCACCAAAACAGGGGCAACAACATACCCATTAACCTATCGAGAGCAGTACCATAACAAATTAAACATTAATCTTACTGGCCATAGTTTAGGCTTTTTCCTGCTGTTCTCACCAAACAACACTATGCTCATTCTTGTATTTATTTCAGAGAATTATTAAATAAAAAAATAAAATAAGATGCCATTTTTCAAAATAAAATAAAACCCAGCAGGCCATATATCCACGTATAAAACCCAATAACAAAGCAGGCCAACCATGGATGCCACCTCCTGCTGGAAACTTATACCTATAAAATTATTAGTTATTTCTCTAACACTTTCAGCATTCATAATACTTTACAATCCTTACCTAGTTCACCTTGCAAGACAGAGCATGAATATAATGTATTCCTATTTTACAGATGCAGAGAGAGAGCAACCTGCCCAAAGCTGCCTAGAGAGTTTGTGGTAGAATTTGAACCCTGGTCTTCAGATCCACTTCCGTCACCTCATCCACTAGGATGCACCTAGGCCTCTCTTAGTAAAGTACTCCATCAAATCTCCCTCAAGTGCACCAGAGATGGATCCTGAAAGTGGTTTTGTCTCCTCCTGTCATGGTTAGTGCAGCTTTTCAATCTTTACGTGAGATACAGCAAGGCCTCTGTCTCTCCCTCCAGCAACATACTACCAGGCAGCATAACTAATCAGTTCCATCTGCCACTTAGCGTACTCCAGGGCCAAAGGACAGTATATGCTAATGAGTTCCAACTGCCACTTTCAACTCCCCCATTATTACTTCTCTTCAGAGGGATCCTTGAAGTGGTCTGATTTCCAGAAAGTTCTCAACATCCCCTATATGAAAATTTGGTTCTCTTTAGGCGCTCATCCATTGGGTAACCCAGACATGAAGACATTCAAAATCAGTTATGAAATCTTTGCCCCAGTTTTTCTCCTAGTCTGCAAAGCATCCACGGAGACACTATTGGTGCCATCTAAACAATAAACAATAACTTACTGGTCTTGCAATGGCTTTGCTTCTGTTGGTCATCATCCTTCTTTCTGCATCTTCTTTCCCTCCGTTAAACCGTGTATTACTTTTGATTAACTTGCTGTGTCCTTCAGATCCCAAGCCTTGCTGTCCAATCTGAGCCGCCTTCCTCTAGCTCCTACAGTTGATTGTTCCCACTGAGGGTGTTTTTAGACCAGTGGGGGAATCTAGTGGATTGACAAATCTGCTCTTAAAAAAGTCACGCGGGGAGCATTTACACGCACCGGAAGTCGCTGGCCACCATTGAAAACAGCAGCACCCGGCAGCTTGCGCATTATTTTTAAAACCAGATTTCTAAACCTCTAGGTTTTACAAATCTGGTTTTACAAATAATGCACAAGTCACCAGGTGCTGCTGTTTTCAATGGCAGCCGGCGACCTCCGGTGCGTGTACATGCTCCCCGTGTGACTTTTTAGAGTGGATTTGTCAATCCGTCATCTAAAAATGCCCTGAAACCTCATTCTCTGCTCACAACCTTTCCCTCCAGGGTTTCTCTTGTTGTAGAGACTCATCCTTTCCTTCTCTGGGCTCTTTGCTCCCTTTTTCCTGTCATTCAAGATTTAATCCCCTTTTAATCACCACTTTCACGGTTTTATTCTTGGAGGAAGGGAAGTGTGTCTCCTGCCCCCCGAGATCATCTTTCTCCCTACCTAACCCTTCACACACCCCTGTGAGGTGTCTGTCCCCTCCATCTTCCCCCCTCAGGAGTTGCTTGCTCCACTCAGCATCTTTCCCTCTACGCCTCCTCCCCATCCATATGCTTTGGGTCTCCTCATGGTCCTCCCACTTAGGAAACTCTCTCTCTCCCTCCCCCTCCCATTGTCTTGGGGAGATGTCCCCTCCTCGTTATTGGGATTTCCCTTCATTTAGCAGTTTTTCTGTCTCTAGCAACTCAAAAAGATTAATGGAGATAACCTTTACCCTCCCCCCATTTGAAATGTCCTCTCCCAGCGTACTCAGCTCCATACGTTGAGGGAACAGTATTGCTGTTGGGGAGGAAAGAGTTTCTGGGCTCTGTTTTCCTCTTTTATTGTGGAGCAGCCATACGGTCAGGTCACCCACTTTGTAGAGAGGAGCTCAGAACTGCCAACAGATTCCAGGTGGAATATGCACAACAGCATCTCCTGCAGGCAGGAGGTCAAATGATCCCCAAGCTCAGCACTGAAGCAGCCTAGGCACTGGGCAGGCTATGTATGGGTGGGTAACAAGCAGCACCACCTATAGTGTCTTTAAAAGAAGATGCTTATGAGAAATACATTGGTTCTCTTCCCCTCTACCAAATATTATTGAAATTAATCCGTGAGATCTAAAGTTGTCGAGGAGGGCATACATGTGTGATAATTGCATAAACCTTCTTTCCATAGGAAACCCAAGTTCCAGTATAGCCCTGCACCATGGATTTTTCATAAGCATTCTCTTTTAAAGGGGAGGTATGGTAACCCTAAGCACTTCCTCTCTGCCACTTATGTACAGAATGGGTTGGTATAGTATGTATCAGATTTGGACCACCCTGAATCCCTGAAATCCCAGCCTGAAATCCTCAGCTCAGACTTTTAGTCTTTCAGGCAGACAAAGCTGAAGTTTTTTCATGGAGACTTAAAAAATCAGGCCCTGATTTTCAGTTATAACTAAATGATTGGCACCTGATTTACACACAGAAGTACAGCCTATATATATATATATATATACCACTTAATTGCATGCACTTTACACACATAGCCAGTTATACAACTGGCACACACGCAGAAATGCTCTGCAACATGTATGTACACACAATGAGGTCCATCTTTGAAAATGTAGCCTTCAAAGACACTGAAAAGCTTTTCATAAGATGTGCACTGGTTTATTTGTGTTTACATGTGGATTCGAACAGCCTATTCACATGAGGAAAAAGGATTGGAGAGTAGGATTTTTTAAAAGATTATATGGAATTAATTATTTATTATTATTATTATTATAATTATTATAGTTCATCTCCTTTTTAACTTGGGTTTCCTATGGAAAGAAGGTTTATGCAGTTATCACACATGTATGCCCTCCTCGACAACTTTAGATCTCACGTATTAATTTCAATAATATTTGGTAGAGGGGAAGAGGACCAATGGTAAACCAAAATCCCCCTGGCACATGGTAAATATAGTCCCCTCTTTTAGGAAACGTGGGCTGCATTTGTTCAACCAGAAACTATTTGTTTGCAGTTGTCAGCACAGTGGATGTTTTTACATAGATGCGGGGATTTTCAGTCGTGGAGCAAGTCCGGGGAGTGCATACCCAGGCCTGCCCACTTGCAGGTGCTCTTGGGTCCATTTCAAATGGATCCGGTGGCTTCCATGGTCCACAGTCCGCCTGCACAGTGCCCCTCCCCCACACCAGAGCATTGCAGGTGGATCACCCGCAACCCTATGGCATGGCCAGCGCCAAGAGCAGAGCTGCAGCGGCTATCCGCCAAGCAGACAAATGGCAGCCCTGCTTCCAGCTGGTGCCCCAGGGTTGGGCTGCCCACTCTGCTGGTGGTGCTCTGGGATGTTCCGAATCTGGAGCACTGCTGGTGGGGTAGTCCCAGACCAGGGACAGCCTGCCCCGCCTCTGCTCCGCCTGCACACCTGGCAGGCTGCCTTTAAATGGACGGCCCGTCCACCCACCCGGGGGTGAGGCAGGGCAGCTGTCTGTGTGAAGACACCCAGTGTCTGGAGTAACTCTTTTTTCCTCATAGTGCATTCCCCAGTTGTGTTTTTCTTTCCTCTCTGACTGATTGAAATATCTTTAAGGCCACAAAAATTGGCAGAGGAATTCAAGGGCAAAGGTAGTACCCAAAAGGCCATGTGGCTTTTTTCTTTTTAATGAAATAGTTTTCAAGCTGGCAGTGCTTCTTTAAGAAACTAGTTTAATCTGCCCTTTTGCAAGAGTCTTGGGATCTCCCCCTGCCTGCCTCCCCCCAATACACCCACCCAACTTAAATCAAAATATTACTTGAAATGAATCTCAGCTGCAGGAGAATTATATTGGAAAACAAAGTCATGCTGCTCACATATTTGAAGTGATGGGTGTGCGCTTTCCTAGTCTTTACCAGGTGGAAGGGGCAGCTTTTAAACTATAAATATTTGGTATTAAAAGTGCAGAGATTCAATCCAGCAGGCCCCATGAGAAACTCAAGAGTTGCAGAGGGCAAGAGAGGCACTCAGTGGCAGCAGACGTCAAGTTGGGGTGGGTGGGGGGATGATCAAGCAGCAGGAGTTTATGAGAAAATGGTTAGTAGCAGCAGCCAGGAGGGATGGGAGCAAAGCTGGAGGCTCAGACTGGAAGGAAAACTATGGACATCCAGAAAGCGGAGAGGTCCAAAGCAGTGGGAGGGGAGATCAGAGAAGAGGAGGTGAGGAGGGAACAGGAAGAAATCTAGGATAGCAAGGGGAGAGGTTGAAGTTCAGAGCAGCAGGAATGAAAGGAGGTCAAAAGCAGCAGAAGGGGGTGAGGAGATCAGAGAACAGGTCTGGTGAGGATCAGAACACCAGGAGGGAAACACAGGGGTAAAGAGTTATGAAGACCTACACCAGTGACAAAATAGAGAAAAGGAAAGGAGGAGTTTGAAGGTCCAATATGTAGACCCTGGGAGGAAATGGGACACTCACACCAGTTTTACATCACTGAAATGATGCTGGCTTAAAATTAATTACTCCTGGTTTGGGTTAATGTAACCGAGGTTGGAATCACATCCCCAAAGCATAAAACATGTTGATCTAACTATAAATCTAGCTTGGAAAGTAAATTTTTAAAATGAAGTGCGTACACATGTTCTTGCTATTTTCCTAGGCATGATTATTGTTGCACGATGCAAGGACCAGAGCATGGAGCATTTATGATTGCCACCACAGCTACCTACCTAGGGTGAAAACAGACATGACGCTAACCACCCTTTAACCACCCTTGGTGGTTATTTATGCATGGGTGTTTTCAGACTTGACGGGGCCGATTGGCCCCGTCACGAAAACAATAAAGTCATCCCCCGCCAGGACAACCCCGTCACGCACTAACAGACGTGTCGGGGGATCCTGGCGGGGAATTGGGGAGGGGCCGGGGCCGCGTGGTGCAACGTGCGGCCATACAGCCCCACCCCCTCCACGCTCCCCGCCGCCTGCCCTCTGGGGAGACGGGCGGGCGGCGGGGCCAATGCCACCGCAGTGTCTGGCCGAATCCACCACGGCCCGGAATCCCGCCGGCGCTTCCGGACCGTGGCGACCGACCAGACGTTACTTTTCTTTGATCCCCTCCGGGGATCACTTTCACCACACTTCCCAGGGAATTGGTGCGGCTAGCCCAGGAAGCGTGGTTGAAACTGACCCCATGTGGGGATTGAGCGTGGCGAACATCTGGCAGCCGCCAAACAGATGTGCAAGTCACAGTGACCACAGGTGGGTATTCACCGTGGTTCACTGTGATCTCGTAACGTCTGAAAATACCCCATGTTGCACGGCTCCTTAGGGCACCAATACAGCCAAGGGTGGTTAAAGGGTGGTTAGCGTCATGTCTGTTTTCACCTAGTCACTGTGTTCAGCCATAAAGCATTGTTCCCAGTCAATCATGAATTATTATTAGCTTTTGAAAACCAGGATGGAGATCGTGTTATATCAGCAACAGGAGCTTTATATGGGAGAGGACGGGACAACCTAACAATGTGCCTATGTTTGCCAACTCTCCGGGTTTTGACCCAGAGTCTCCAGGTTCTGGGGGAGCCGTGTCAGAAGGGAGGAGGGCCTAGGATTACCAGATATGCAATTTTTTTCTGGACACATATGAAAAATACATGTTGCAGGGCCTGCATTGCAACATGTATTTTCCATAAGTGTCCTGGAAATATTTGCATATCTGGCAACCTTAGGTGGGCCATCATGATATCATAATGCTCTGCAAGGGGTGGGATTACATCTGAAAGGGGCATGGCAGTCCTTTTGCCCCACCCTTTTTTTTTTTTAAATGGCCCTGCCCTCTCCAAGTGAAAACCTGGAGAGAGATGGTAACTTAAGTATGCCTTGACCACCAGCTGTCTTTCTGGGACAGCTGAAATAGTGTGAATCATAAGGCACTTCATTTTAGTCAGTGGAGTTATACTATTGCAAAACCAACGTGAGAGAGGTCAAAATCCGGCCTTGCTTGTTAATTAAAATTACTGTTCTTCCTCTAGACTTCACATTATGTTTTATAGCACACAAATGTTGTTCTTATCTCTGAAGAATGTGTTAATCACACAGCAGAGGAGCACTATCTGAGCAGACACATTAAATATCTAGCTCGTTACACTGTGATAAATAATGAATAAGATTAAGCTATCCTTCCATGCTCAGCTCAAGACATATCCTTATGAACAATCAATTCAAACAAGACTTAGCACTTAAATTCTACTTTACATTCTCATATTACTGCATAAACATTCATTACTTAGTGGCTACGTATTTGTGGTACCGGAGAAAACCAGAGAGAACTGGGGAAAGGAAAACAAGCAACACACAGGGTGTTTTTAAATGAGACGCATTCACACATGGCCACCCACCGTCCATGCGTCCAACTGCTTGTGTGAAGGTGGAGCAGCAGTGCGCTCCCGTGACCCACCCACCAGCCACTAATGGCCACACATGGCGTACACCTGAAAAAACTGGAATGCCCCATGCAGGGCAAGGCAAAGGGGTGTGTGGGGACAGGCACCCACACATCCCTGCTCATATGAACCAGGCTCCCACCCACACCAGCACACTGGTCTGCAGCCGCCACACCTCCCTGGTCCTGCCCACAGCCCTGTCAGGAGCTCCCTGGGGAGCTCTTAAAGGATACACATGCAAAAAATACAACACCGCATTGTCTCGAAGCACAACAAAACCCCTAGCGATGCATGAGAGAAGAGCCAATGCCATGGAGGTCAGCAGTTTGGATGGCAACATCTGCATGTCCCGCCCAGTAATATGCTCTTATGTTGTACCCCAGGACAACAGCTGCACCATCTGTACCATCTCCTGGGCAGGAAGGGGTTACTGGCTTCATGTTTCCATGGTGTCTGGGGCTGTGTCATGGCAGAGGGCAGGCAGTTGGGCAAGAATTTGGGTGGGGGTGCTGCCGGGTGAGGGGAGGGGAAACAGCCACCTGTATGAATTGTTTGCGAGGCTGGTCCGTGGAAGAGGGAGTGTGTGGAGTCTGCCTGCGTGGGCGCGATGGACACCTAGGGACCTGCCCATTAGAATCCCTCCCCATTCACTCCACATGCATGCGTGCCCTGCAGCTATGCCGCTCAGTGGACACAGCTGGCTTGGGGCCTCGTGGGGGCTGGGGGGGAGCCTTCGGGGGGGCTGTCTTGGGGCCTCATGGGGGCTGGGGGGGAGCCTTCGGGGGGGGGGGGCTGGCTTGGGCCTCATGGTGGGGAGCCTTGCTCATTTAAAAACACCCACCGTTTTGTCTTCAGGGTTATGAAACCTTATTGAGATGTAGCAGCAAATTCATATGAGGGATTTTTGACTACATTTTTAAAAAAGCATTAAGGCACAGGTTCCCAAATTGTGGGTCAGGACTCCAAGTGGGGTCATGACAAGTCGTGTGGATGTGATAATTCCAACTGATATTCAATTTATGTCTTTGTATGTCTTTGTTGATGTCTGGGGTCATAATTTGTCTCAAAATGAAGTCACACACTGCATTACTGAAATGAGGCACCTAGCTCCCACCAAAAGTCAATAGCTAAGTGGACTCAACTGCCTTATGCCCCTTTGAAAATTCCAGCCTTCTTTTGAAGACTGAGGTACTTTAATTTAGAATGCCAATTTTGGAAAACAAAAAAGTAACTGCACCTTGAAACAGCATGAAGGGTCCTTCCCATCAATCAAAAAGTAACAGGAAGGCTAAAAAAACCAGACTTGATAAATAATGTACATTTTGCTTAACTGTAAAATATTTACACACTTTTGTCTATGTTCTAGCAATATGGGATTAATATAGGATTGATGGATGTTGGATTTCTGCTCCTCTAACAGCTTTTACTTCAAAATTGTCAAAGTGCCATGCTATAATTTCAAGTATAACAGTGGTGTTTTCCCTTGTGTCAGCACAAGGTCTGCAAAATATAGATAAAAAAATTAATGATCTCAGCCCATTTGAGGAAGGGAGCAATTGTCTGTAATACAGTACATCTCATTCTTTGCTTTTTGCAGCAAGCAATAGATGGAACCAGTGTCCTTTGGATTGCTCCCTCCTCAGCACAAGGAATGTAGAAGCCTCCAGGCCTATCTCACCTTTCACCTGAGGCAAACAAAAAGCAAATAGCTAGTCCTTACAACTTGCAGAGAAAGATTCAAAAATGCAAAACAATCCCCTCCCTGAAATCATGTCACTGATATTTTTTTTCTTAAGTTCATGGCTTATTCATAGTTTCTACACCCATGCAAAGCTGCCCAGAGCTATTCTTTGAGGTCTGTGAAAAATATGGCCATAGAACCCTCCGTTCTGAGAAGACTGCCAAACAAGTTTGCAGTTGTGGGAGGCAATGCCACTCAAGCTACCTCAAAATCCCTCCGAGCTACCTGTCAGCATGTCTTTTTTTTAGTTGCCACCAGGCAGGATGGAAAATTTTATAGATACAAAGAGATTCAATATATGAGCAAATCCCTAAGAACAAAGACACCTACACTGCTAGTTCTGAAGCACACGTGTGAGGTGGGGAGGCGCCGTTTGAACGCCACAGAGGGTGCCAGGGGGTTGGGGAGGCACCCATGGGAACACCTACTGGTGACGGTGCATGCATGTGCAAGGAGATGGATGGAGGTGGGTGGAGATGGGTGGGCACCCGTGGGAACGGCCGCCCACCCACCTCCACCCACTGCGGGCGTGCACCCATCCCCCCACCCTTCACGGCCCATTTGAAAAGGGCCACAATCATTGGCCCTTTTCACACAGACACTCTAATACTGATAAAATGGGTTATACATGTTGCAGGACTGCAGGTGTGCTCTATGCGTGCCCTGCAACATGTATAATAAAATTTAACACCTATTTTATCAATGTTAGAGTGTCTGTGTGAAAAGGGCCAGTGATCAGAACAAAAGCAAAGGATTTAAAAAAATTAATATAATAAAATGTTTGAAATTTTTCATGTTTTCACTCATGGTCATGTCCATTTTGTACTTGCTTTCTGATAACATTTGAGCAGTTGAGCTTTAAGTACAAATAAGGTTACAACTGTTTAGTTTAGTATGAATATTTGTAGAAATTGAAATTTATATTCTCATGCTTGTGTATACACCTGAGATGCTTCTGAATTCATTTAATCATTTAACAGAAATGGCATTACAACTATGCATTAGGTTTTTACATATAAAACTATTAAATGAATCCCACAGAATGCTCTAAAAGTCATTCACATGTATGTTTATCAACAAATAAGTTAAATTTAGTCTCATTCTCAGATACTTTTTTGAGTGCAAAAAATTCACTAAATTTTAATTGAATGACAGTCACTGTGAGTTAAGCTTGATGAATGTTATTAGTAACATTTTCAAGACTTACAATGAGTCAAAGGTTAAAAAAAAAAAGTCTTAATCAGCAGTAAATGTTACAAAGAGTTCACAACAAAAGAAGAGATCTGTCTGGTTATAAAACCCTAACATGCAAGCTACTATGAAGTTTCTATTTTTTAAAATCCTTCAAGTCCCACTGAGTTATTTTTGATTAGTATAAAATATGCTGCTGCAAGGATGTCTGTGTGATATACACGCTAGGAGTGGGGACTCCTCATAGAAATTACAGGCACTTATGTTATTGATGTGCTCTGTGGCTTTGGGCTAGTGACGTAGGGCTCTGATGTTTTCATTGCCATACACGATCGATTATAGTGATCTCATTGATCTGTGTACACAGCCATGGTATGTGTGCACACAACAAATGCATATATAGATGTGAAAATAAAGGTACCACACCTCTCTGAGCCTCAGTTTCACCATCTGCAACATGGAGGTAATAATTGCCATGTACCTCACAAGGATTTGGGAGACTGATTTAATTACTAGTTGTACTCTAAACAGATCCTTGAATGGAAAGCAATAAGAAAGTGCAAAGAACTATTGACATATTTGTAGGCCCCTCATGTGTTGCTGAGCCAAACTATGAGGTTTAGCTCTTTGAATCATTTCACTTGAGCTGGCACATCCTGCGTTTCTTGTTTTTGCTGCTTTTCCCTGAATGCCCTCCAATTGTTTATATCTCTTTTTATGACATGTTGGACACAGATCTCAACTGTACTCTCGTGCAAGTGATATAACAAAGGACTGTTAACCTACTTACTGCCATAGTAGCATTGTTTTCTTCTAAACCATGTTAATCATTCCTGTAGTGTCTCTTTCCACATTACTGCTTTCAGATTATGGTGCTCAACTTTCAAAGTTTATTATTAATTATTAATTATTATTATTAGCAAACATTTATATAGTGCCAGCAGTGTACCTGGTGCTTTACAAAGTAATTGAATAGACACGGTCCCTGCCCTAGGGCTTACAATCTGAGAGATGGGTGTGGGGGTGAGACAAAGAAGGGGAATAGAGGGAGAGACAAGGAGTGTAACATTCACGAGGATGCGAGGTCCCAGGTGCATGCGCTTGGCTTGGTTACATCGAGAATGATGGCTGGTTGGTCCATGTGGTGAGGGTATGAGTACACAGACCTTAGGTAACAGATTGTACTGGATGGAGGGTATCAGCAGGAGTTAGGTGAGGGGAGCGAGGAGTTGGGGAGGGCAGAATGGAAGAGATGGGTCTTGAGGAGGGATATGAAGGTATGAAGGGAGGGGGCGAGGCAGATGGGGGCAGGGAGGGAGTTCCAGGCATGGGGGGCAGCTAGGGAGAAGGGATGAAGGCAGTTAGGGGAGCAGGGGAGGCGTGGGAGGGCAAGAGAGGGGACAGAGGAGGAGCGGAGTTCACGGACTGGAATAGGGAGGGAAATTAGCGCAGAGAGGTGGAGGGGAGCAAGGTTGTGAAGACCTTTATAGGTGAAGACTAGGAGCTTGTGCAAGATTCGTTCAGGAAGGGGGAGCCAGTGAAGAGAGAAGAGGAGGGGCTGCACGTGGTCGAAGTGACGGGCGAGGTGGATGACCCTGGCAGCAGAGTTTTGGACGGAGATAAGGGGAGAAAAGGGAGAGCTGGGGAGGCCAGTGAGAAGAAGATTACAGTAATCAGGACTGGTGCAACCACCAAAATTAAAGAGACTATCCATTGTTCTGCAAGCTTGTTGCAGGAGAATGAGGAGTGGGCTGGACTGTTACCTTCCTCCCTCTCCCCTACTTTTATGTCCATGGGTCTTTCTTCACCCTTTACCTTGCTACAAGTTTAGAATGGCTCTCAGGTCAAATACCAGCTTGGAAGACGTGATGCGTGAGGAGCAGAAATTAGAAGAAATAATTGAACTTGGAAGCTAGTGGGGCCCTGTGCAGAGTGGGGTAATTTAGCAACACTGTAAGGGTTTTGTGCATGAGCAACTGCTTAGTGGTAGCTGCCTCCTAACTCACCCTAAGTAACTTCACTTGTGTTTACATGAGCACAGGGGTTAAAGTTGGGATAAAGATGGAGCGTAATTATATCTGCAAACAAGTGAGGATAAACTGGGGAGGGAGGCTCCTTGGGGAGAGAGGGAGGCTCCCGGGAAGGGCGGGGGGAGGGGGGCAGAGAGTCATGCTTGTTGGTACTGTTGAGGGGAATTTCCCCTTGACTACATTTCTTCAATCCGTCCTCTGCTGTTCCAGCAAACCCTAGTATTTCCTCCTCTGTGGGTCTCTCATTCAGTGTCTCTGCCCCACTGACAGCTTGTTATTCCTGCTCCCCCTGCTATTGGCAGTTCCCTGAAAGTTCCAAAGGAGGGAGATCATGGGAGAGGAGGAGTTCTCTAACCATGGTTTCTCCCACTCACGATGATGGAAGTGGAGAAAGGCAGTTATTCTAAAGGACGCCCCCAGAGTAAAAACCACTGATCTGGCATGCTTATATAAACATATCCTTTTTTTAAAAAGTTTTTAAATCTTTATTTAATTTGGCGAAGTTACATATTAAAACGATTATAATTTCTCTCTCTCTTTTCTTTTCAGGTTTTCTCAAAATTACAATTACAACTAAACTGCCAAATATCAATCCCTCCCCGCCCTCCCACCCCCAAGCCGCCAACAGACGTGATGCCTGGAACATACGGACAGTTTGGTGAGTATAGACTTTCTGTCACAGCATGTACTAAAATAAGTAGGAGCGCTGGTCTTCTGTTCTGTCCATGACTTGCATAGTGTTCATGCATGATTGAATATCACTTTGCATTAAAGTCTTCTGTCCTATCATGTAGTGTCGCTGCTGACATTTTTTCCATGGAGAAGGAATACCAGAGGTTGTTCAACCAATGACTCTTGGTTCTGTTTCAACCGTCCAAAGTTGAAGAATTGTCTTAATTGCTGCCAGTATCAGTGAGACACAGGTGGGTCTCTAGCGCTTTATTAAGTCTGTTTGGGGAAAAATTCCAAGCAGGGCTATTTCTGGTCTGAAGGGAATGGTATTTTTTTGTAATCTTTTGCACAGTAGCCCATACCTTCGTCCAGAAGGGTTTTATTCTGTTGCAGTCCCACCAAACATGTCTGTACGATGCCGGCATTCCACAACTCTTCCAACAAAGTCCCCCGCCCTCCCCACCCATTTTACTTAGTCTTTTAGGTTCCAAATAATAAAACATTATAAGCTTCACCAATGGCTCCTTCAATTCCCGGGCCCTGTTCTTAATATTTACTATTTGATATTGTATTTTATGTGTTTTAAATTGTTTTATATTGTTGTGTTTTATGATTGGAAGCCGCCCCGAGCTGTGTTCAGGAGGGGCGGGGTATAAATGGAATAAATAAATAAATAAATTCCAAGGAGAGTGAACAACCATGAATATGTTCCACTATCACAGATTTTTGTTTTCTCTCAGTTACCTGAGCTAGGATACTCTCCCATTTT
>QEPC01009580.1:4299-28084 GCA_003113815.1 Sphenodon punctatus
CCCAATGGCCTCATATACATGTTGAACAAGAGGGAGACAGGATAGAACCCTACAGGACCCCGCAGGGGAGGTCCCAAGAGGATGATGAGCAATCACCCATCGCCACTATCTGGGACCTCCCTGGCAGGAAGAAGTGGAACCATTCAAGAGCAGTCCTACACACCCCCACCAGGTCCCCCAGTTGCATCAACAACATTCATGGTCATTGGTATCAAAAGCCAATGAAAGGTCTAACAAGATCAACTGGGTAGAATTTCCCTTGTGTCAGTCTCCAGGTCATCAACCAAGGCCACACATGGAGTCTCCATGCCATACCCAGAATGAAAGCCAGACTGAAACGGGTCCAAGAATCTGACCGCATCGAGATGAGCCTGGAGCTGTAGGACAACCAAATTAGAGACAGGCCAATAGGTATTGGTCCAGAGACCACCATTTTAAGGGCATCTGACACCCTACCCTCCCAAAGGGAGGCACTGACAACCCCAGCCAGCAACAGCTTCCATGTCTCCTGGCTGGAGATAACTGCACACTTCCATTCAACATGGTAAGAGGAATCAAAACTGAAGGGGGAGGGCAGAGTAGTATGCCTTTATATTAGGCGGCTAGCATACATAAAATAAAATACGCATGCGTGACTCCACCAGGCTACCGCTAAATGACTCCCGAGTGCCTCCACCAGAGGAAGGACACCCATAAGTGTAGCTTGGTTATAGGTAAGTAATCTTCATTATTTCGGTTGAATCTTTCATTCACATGTCTCAGTGAGCCCTATTTAATTTTCTATTCCATGACTATTGGATAAATGATCTAACTCTAGATACACAGTATTACTTAGCATTTATGTAGCATTTTAACATGTGCAAAGTATCTTAATTCTTTATTCCACAAGTGCTCACAATACCCGTGCAGTGCAAGTAGGTTGGAGTGGTGGTCCAATTTCATAGATGGGGACCAGTGTCTGAACGATAGACTTTCCTAAGGTATAGATTCAGAAAAATGAATTTTGAACCTACATTGTCTAGCTCCAAGTCACGGGTGTTGGGAGGGAGGCTAGACCGTTCGGCAGGGAACGAACTACCACCCTGGCCTACATGACCATGGATGTAGGTCCAGATGTACAATTAGGTGTATGTGGATCATCATAAACCCAGATTTGTATAATTAGGTGTAAAAGCACTCTTAATAGCCAGTCACCACCTACATTAGACACAGGACAGTTGTTGCCCTCGTTACATTTTAGCAAGAAGTGAACTGATGAAGACAACATACTTCAGATGAGATGATCTCTTACATTTAGGATAAACATGGCAGCCATTCTCTCTAGACTACAGTACTGATGGAATGCTAGAGCATTCCTATAGGTATAGAATAAAAAGTAGTTATGGGAGATCAAGAAACATTATGCCATGAATGTAGATAATTACTGACTCTTTTTGGAAACTCCTTTCACAATCAGATTCTTTGTTTATTAAAAGCTAATGAAGTTTGTTCACTATCCTCTATTTATCATGAGAGAATAGTTGGAACTCTGCAAGGTATGGTAAAATAGAGGCAACTTACTAAAATGCAAAAGGAAAGGGAAGTTATTTTTAGTGTTTTCTAATAGCCTAAAGTTTTCTCCTTATAAATTCTATGCCTTCTAGATAAATGAGAGCATGAAGATCCAATCTGCCTTAAGAATTCTAGTAAACTTTTATTTAGAAAGACATAAATTGTTAATGCTTTCCTTTCTCATTTGCTTACTTTCATTTTGATTCATTCTCTATCAAGGGTTTATAAATTGACTTGATTATTCTTTCAGCTCTCTTCTGGGAGCTTCTTTCCTTGAGTTACAAATCAGATCTTGTACCCATTATTTAAGCAAATTCCCTGAGGGTGTAACATGTCATTAAATAATGCAGCTAAAATACAAATGAGATCACCCAAATGACTCACACTGATAGTGTCTGCTTTGGACATGAAAGATATTAGCACAGACTTGTCTATCTTTAGGTGGGAAGAAGCAGTACTCTGACTTTTCTTTAAGTTGTCTAACTCAGATGCTGGTTGGTCAGTAGCCAGACCCAATATAACAAAATTGGTGGGTTCCATTTCTTTGAGGGAGTTCATAAAATATTTCTAATTTTTCTTCTTATTCTTCCTAACTATATAAATCCCTTGACAGCTCACTTGTCCTGACTGATAATACAACTTTACAGAGTGATTTTCTGACAGATAATGCACATGCTAGCGGCCAACATACACCTTAGATCCATTCAAGTTATCACCCAAGCACACATTATTTCCCAGACCATTGTACTGCTGTTAGGATTGAGTTGGGTGGTAGAGGAACCAGGGATTGAATCTGCCCCCTTCGGGCCTTGTCAGTGATGGCTGGATCCTCAGTTCCATTGACTTGCTTTGACAAGACCCCATGGTTTGTGCTGACGGCTTTCATGGGTCAGGCCACATCCCTCTACACCATTGCTCCACACACCTCCAGCTGACTGCCTACCATTTATAAGCACCACAGGCCTGTAGCCACAGGAAGCTAGGAAGATCACCTGTTTCCCATCTTGTTTCCAGGGACCAGCTATGTTACTGCTGGACTTCCTGTTTGTCCCCTCTTTCTGTTCTGCCTATGTTTGGACTGGCTCTACCCTGCCAGCTAGCTTGGACTGGCTTTGCCCTGTTTGGGTTCTGTTTTGTACTTTGGCTGTTATTGTTTTATACTCTGCTTAGAACCATTCCTTTTCCCCTTATACTGAAACTTATCCTTCTTCCCCTTGCCTTGAAACCAGTATATCTGCCTTCTGTTATGCCTTCCTGCTGCTCCAGCACTTCAGTCTGCCGACACTGTCCTGTCCCCTGCTTGCCGTAGATGACCCCGACCCCGACTTGCCTGGATCCAGACCCCACAGCCCATGACAGAATGACTTCAATGTAAAACTAGGAATTTTAGTTTAATGTTAGTTAGGTATTGCATTGCATCCTTAAATTTCAAACCCTGGTGTCTTATGACAGTTGCTCTAATGACAGTACTACTATCATAATCAGTAGAATCATTCTTTGAGATATTCTGTCAGGATAGTGCTCATGCTAGTAAATAGCATTGGTATAGAGGGGGAACAGAGGGGATGTACCCAATCTAAATTTTATAGCTACAGGGATGTGAACGTCTGTATCCCTCACATCTTTTGACTTTGAGACACAAAAGTTTTAGCTATGCTCAGGTAAAGGTTGGAAGCAGGGAGCATGGGTGTGCGGGGAGATTATGGGCTAGTTAATTTAATTTACAGGACAAAAGGATTTTGGAATCTGTTTTACTGGGTCATCAGGAAGGAGGAGAAAAACATGCCTTCAGACAGACCTTCGGAAAATAGATAGGGGAATTTACTTTTTTTAAAAACTGGACATTAGGGATGTGCAAACAGACTGGAGTTTGGATAGTCAGACGTTTGAATGTTCGGACTAAAAACTTAGTTTGGGTTTGTGGGTTCAGTCCCATGGAGTTTGGACCTCCCACCCTGGACATTTGGAAAGTTTGGTCATGGAAGAGGCTTGGGGTGCTTTAGGGGTGCCTGTGGGGGCATGGCAGGCCATCAGACACACAGCAGCAGCATCATCATCATCATCAGCAGCAGCAGCAGCAGAGACTGTGAAGGCTTGGGTCTTGGCACCCTGGGTTGCCCAGGTAGGCAGGCTCGGCGCTTGGCCCCCGGGGGTGCCCGTTGTGGCATGGCTGACCATCTGAGATCCAGTGGCAGTAGCAGCAGCAGAGACCGGGTGTTGCAGGCTGCCAGGCATCAGTGAAGCCATGACAGAGGCCCAGCCAGGGCTTGGTGACTGGCACCCCTACTTGTCCGGGCATTGCAGGCAGGCATCGTACTCAACCGATCTCAAGAAGCTCTACTGCAAATTGGGCAAGCCTTGCCTGGTGGTGACTCTCATGGACACCCAGCCCCCGTTCACTGGTGCACTCATCTGAGCTATGCCCATCTACAAGAAGGAGGAGCAAATGGCTGACGTGTAGTACCAGCAGAAGCAACAGACATTGGATTGCCAGACCACAGTAACTGTGTCTGGCACCCCTATATGGCTGGGCATTGCAGGCTGGTTGGCATCAGTGGAGCAGCAGCAGAGGCCTGGCCAGGGCTCGGTGGCTGGCACCTCTATTTGGCCAGATGTTGCAGACTGGCTGGCATCGGTGGAGAATTGGCAGACAGTGAAGTGAAACAACAGCCCTCACTGCCTGGAACGTAGGCCCCCTAATGGTGGGTCCTGGAGCTAGAATGGTTGGCTGTTTCTTGATGCGGTGGAATGACAGTACCCTGTGAGCAGAATGATGGCCCCAGAAACCTGATGGTGGGTCCTGGGACTAGAGTGGCAGCTTCTGGATGATGTGGATGGACAGCCCTCCCTGCCTGGAATGTAGGCCCCAGAACCCTGATGGTGGGTCCTGGGACTACAGTGGTAGCTTCTGGATGAAGCAGAACAACAGCCCTCCCTGCCGGGAATGTAGGCCCCAGAACCCTGACAGTGGGTCCTGGGACTGGAGTGGCAGCTTCTGGATGAAGCAGAATGACAGCCCTCCCTGCCTGGAATGTAGGCTGTCTGGCATCAGTGAAGCATTGGCAGACAGTGAAGTGGAACGACAGCCCTCACTGCCTGGAACGTTGGCCCCAGAAACCTGATGGTGGGTCCTGGAGCTGGAGTGGGTGGCTGTTTCTTGATGTGGTGGAATGACAGCTCCCTGTGAGCGGAATGACACCCCCAGAACCCTGATGCTGAGTCCTGGTACTGGAGTTTGCAGCTTCTGGATGACTTGGATAGACAGCCCTCCCTGCCTGGAACATAGGCCCTAGAACCCTGATGATGGGTCCTGGGGCTGGAGTGACTGTTTCTTGATGCAGTGGCACAGCAGAGGCAGCATTGGAAGCAGCAGTGGACATTGGATTGCCCGGGCACAGAACCCGTGGCACAGCAGAGGCATCAGAAGCAGACATTGGCTTTCCAGGGCACAGAACCCATGGCACAGCAGAGGCAGCACCAGCAGCAGTGGCAGACATTGAATTACACTTTAGAGGAACCCATGGCACAGCAGATGCAGCAGAAGTGGACATTGGATTGCTGGGGCACAGAACCCATGGCACAGCAGAGGCAGCAGAAGTGGACATTGGATTGCTGGGGCACAGAACCCATGGCACAGCAGAGGCAGCAGGAGCAGACATTGGATTGCCCATGCACAGAACCCATGACACAGCAGAGGCAGCATTGGCAGCAACAGCAGACATTGGATTGCCCAGGCACAGTACCCATGGCACAGCAGAGGTAGAATCAGCAGAAGCAGCATAGATTGGATGGCCAGGGCACAGAGCCTGTGGCATGGCAGAGGCGACATAAGCAACAGCAGCAGACATTGGATTGCCAGGACACAGAACTCATGGAACAACAGAGACGGCAGCAGCAGGATTTTCCTGTGCGCATCACCCATAGAGGCAGGATGGTAGGATTTGCCAGGGAAGAACTCCCATACATCAGCAGACATCAGCAGCAGGATTGCATGGGCACATTTGAATTTGCCAGGGCAGAGCACCCATGGACCAGCAGACAGTAGCAGCGGGATTACCAATCCAGTGGGGCACATCACCCAGGGTTGCCAGGGCAGGCAGACAGGCACCTTGGCATGAGAGGGAGGCAGGATGAGGCAGGATTTGAGCTTGGCAACCTGGGCAGGAAGACAGGCAGCGTGGCATGAGCGATGGAAGGCAGGCTGAGGTAGGCTTTGATCTTTGCAACCTGGGTGGGCAGACAGGCAGTGTGGCATGAGCGGCGGAAGGCAGGCTGAGGCAGGCTTTGAGCTTTGCAATTTGGGAGGGCAGACAGGCAGCGTGGAATGAGCGGCGGAAGGTAGGCTGAGGCAGGCTTTGAGCTTTGCAATTTGGGCGGAAAGACAGGCACTGTGGCATGAGTGGTGGAAGGCAGGTTGAGGCAGGCTTTGGGTTTTGCAACCTGAGCGGGCAGAGAGACAGCGTGGCATGAGCGGCAGAAAGCAGACTGAGGCAGGCTTCAAGCTTGGAAACCAGGGTGGGAGGACAGGCAGCATGGCATGAGAGGAAGTAGGGAACGCAGGATGGGACCTTGGCAGGGCACTCAGATAGGCTGGCAAATACTGCAGCACACATGACAGAGAGTGAGTCAGATAGATGAGCTGAGATCGTCTAGCTAGAGGCCGGCTGACAGGCTCACAGCTCCCCTGTGCCACCAGGCATCAGGAGATCAGTTGGATAGGTCGGCCGAGGCTATCTAGTGAGAGAGAGAGAGAGAGAGAGAGAGAGAGAGATATGCAGGGTGTGCATGGGAGGGAGGGACAGCACCTCAGCAGCAGCAGTCCAGATTGAGGAGGAGCCCTGTCCCAAGACTGCCCCTGGCATTGGATGGCGTGTGCCACTGCACCATCAATCCGTGTCCAGGGGCAGTTCAGGGAATTCCAGCAGTGGAAGGTTCACCTTGATGAACAGCAACTGTTCCATCAACTTGGCCCCCAGTCTCCGGTGGTGTGGCAAGCAAATTTACCCTGCCATCGAGAACATCTGCTCACTGGGGACACTTATTGGTGGGCAGTACAAGAGACCCTTGGCCACTTTGGACAGGGTTGGCCACACATTGGTCTTGCCGGCCCAGTATGCCAAGGGATTGCTGCTGGGTTCAATGCACGGTTCCTCCTCCAGGTAACTCTCCACTGCTTCTGAGGTGCGGTCATCCTCCCTCATGTAACTCTGCATGGGCACCACCTCCACCACTGTCCTCAGCCATGCTGCCTGCCCTCCTGTGCACGGGCCCATGCTCACCAGAGTGCCCTGCACATACGAGCTGCTGCTGGCAATAGGGGTGCTGCTGCTGCTCAGCCGGCTGCTGATGCTGCTACTGCTAGGGCTGGGGGCAGGGATAGACCCTGTCATCTGAAAGGGGTGGCTTCTCCCACTCCCACCATCCCCAGGGACATCCTGCTGCTGCTGCTGCTGCCACGCCCTCTCAAGAGCCCTCTATGCCTGCCCAGACTCTCTCCACTAGGTCACCCTTCCAGTGGTTGTAGAGCTGTGTCTGGCATGAATGAATGAATGAATGAATGAATGAATAAAATTTTATTGTACGGCGTTAGCCATTACAAAAAGGAATTAAAACATACATCACAACAAATGGGCTCAATAAATACATGTATCAAATTTCCCCGACACATATTATATATCAGCTAACATGTCAAGTAGTGACTCCTAATTAACAGGGTACAATACAGGTCTGGCATGCCATGCTGCCCTTGACCCTGGGGTCCATCATGGTTGCCAAAACGTATTCAACCCACTGCAGGAGCTCATCAAATCATGCCTTTAGCCCTGCTTTCATCTGCCTCACCAGGGCAACCATCTCAGCCGCCAGTTTCTTGCCCTGAAGGCCACAATCCTGCCCCTGGATAATCTCATCCAGCCTCCTGTGCAGACTCTGGACCAGAGGGTCACCTGGCTAATGGTGGCTGTGGAGGAGATGATGGTCTCCGTCATGGCCAGGAACGGTCTCAGCATGAAGACCGTGTGAGCCAGGATCTCCCATTCTGCCCTATTGTACCCTGGAGGTGCCCCACTGTCCATCACCGGTTGAACCTGATGCAAGGTGGCTTTCTGCTCAAGAAGCCGCTTGAGCATCAGGAATGTGGAATTACACCTGGTGGACATATCCGGCACCAGCTGCTGCACTGGGGAACCTTGCTCTGCCTTATTCACCCAGAGGAGGTCGCTGCCCTTCACGCTTCAGTTAAAGAAACCTGCCAGCTTCCTCCCCTATCAATCAGGGAGCTAAGGGTGCCTGCCCAAATCCCCTTCTCCCCCAAGCCCAGAGCGTCCCTGACCACCAGGTGAAGGGTGTGTGTGGTGCAAGGGATGCTGGTGAAGCCCCCATCGCGGACTTCCCTCAGTATGTTGGCTGCGTTGTCCATCACCATGCATCCCTTGGTGAAGGACACACCTGGCGTGATCCACTCCCTCACCATGGTGGTCAGGGCTGCCTTGATGTTCTGAGTGTTGTGGGGGCCATCCATTACTTCCGCCTGAAGCAGGGCCCACCTATACCCTGCTTCGGGACTTCTCCTGCCACTCCCAAAAGCTGCCTCCATGTCCTGGCATCAGTGCGCCATCACTGCCAGGTAGGCGTGCTGCACATTTCTGCTGAACCACAGGTCAGTGGTGAAGTGGAGAGTGGCACACCCAGCCCCTGCCAGCTGGTCCCTCACCCACTCCTTAAAAGCCTGGTACAAGGCTGGCACCACCTGCCAACTCAGAGTGGTGCACGAGGGCAGCTTAAAATGGGGGGCCAGGAACCCAATCAGGTGCCTAAACCCCATGTCCCTGACCACCGAGAAGGGCTGCCCATCCAGCGTGATCATTTCCCCCAATATGCGCATGGCTTTCAGTTGAAAGTCACGCCACCCTCCATGTCCTGCAGTTGCCAATGGACTTGGCAGCTGCCCCCACCCCAGCTCCTCCATGATGCACTGATGCTGCTGCTGCTCTACCCCACTAGCATCAATACCACTCCTGCTGCTAGAGGTAACTGCTCTAAGAGGACGCTTGCCCACTGATGGAGGCAGATGACTGGCCGCTACAGTCGGGCATCCGCTGGTGTCCATTGCCCCTGCCTGCCTGCTTAGCAGCACAGCGCTGTGGCATCCCTTCAGGTGCCTCACCATGGCAGTTGTGTCAAGGTTGGTGAGCGCCTGCCCATGCTTCACCACCTTCTGTCACAAACTGCACTGCACCTCCCTGAGATCATCTGCCTGCACCAACTCAAAATGCAACCATATGGAGGATTTTTTGCCCCCTCCTGACTTTTGGCCTGCATTGGGTGACACACCGCTGACAGCGTTGCTGGGAGGGGCAGAACATAGTGGCGACACAACTCTTGGAGGAACAGCCATTGCCTCAGCACCAGACATCTCCTCCACAGGACTAGTGTCTGCTTCACTGTCCCCAATCAGAGATATGTCCCCCTGCAAAGGGGAATACTGGGACCCTGAGGCTGATGGACTGCCCACCATGCTGCTGCCACTGTCCCTGTGCCCCTTATAGCTGCTGCTGCTGCTGCTGCTGCTGCTCCTCTCCCTGCTGCCATTGCCCTGAGATCGGACCCTGCCTCTAGCAGTCGAGGTGGGATGCACCAGCCCTGGACTGCTGGGGATCACCTCAATAATGGGGGTCAGGGACATTGGTGGCCCTGGAGGAAAATCCGACCCTGAAGCACTTGCACTTGCTCCTGCAGCCTCAGAAGAGACAGCCACAGCCTCCTGGACTGCAGGCCTTCCAGTACCCTGTGTGGCAGTGGAAGACGCTGGCAGGAGGCGCTGCCGAAACACACCGCTAGTGCCACTGCTGGGAGCCTCTGAAGTCTGTCTGCCAAAATCAGGCCTGTGCAGTTTGGGGCATGGTGATGGGCTTGGGCTGCTGCTGACGCCTGCTGCCACTCTCCTGGCACCTCTGCCACATGCCCCATTGCCCGCCTTATGGGCAGCAGACTGGCCTCTCCTGCTTCCCTTCTCCATTTCTAAAACATAAATAATGCACACGAAGATTTTTACAATTTTTTATTTATTTAATCAAAATTGGATTATATTATATATATTTACACTAACTTTAACTGCTATTAACTAGTCTATAACGTATGGAACTAAATGGAATATTATAGGGATGGTCGAACAAATCGAGGTTCGGGTTCGGCCATTCAGTTCGGCTGCGTTCGGTTCGTCCATTCAGTTCGTTCGTGTTCGGCTGTTGGGTTCAGGTTCGGCCATTTAGGAAATGTTTTTATATGGGATTTTGGGGGTGGGGGAGTGGGTTTATATGGTTTTTTGGTTTTTTATTTGTTTTTTTTTGGTTTTTATATGGGGTTTTTTATTTAATTTTTTTATCTAATAATTTAATAATCCTACTCTAAATGAAAAAACAGGGGAAGGGAAGGGAATCTGGGATGGAATATACGGGAGAGGGAAAGGATTCAATGGAGGGGGGAGGGAGGAAGGAAGATTGAACACAGAGAGGGGTAAAAACAAAAAAATAACCACTAAATCTATTTAAGCTAAGCTAAATAAATGAATGAGAATATGGGGGTAGATGGATTGGATGGGTGAAATGGGAGGAGGATTGCAATGGATTGGGGAGCTGGGAAATGCTGGGAGAGGGAGCCTTCTGAAATGCCTGCTGTTCAGGAACAGTGACTAACTCAGAAGGTGTTGGGAAGGGGGGAGGCAGATAGTTTTGTTTCTTGCAAACCTCTTCACCCCTTGTCCCTGGAAGTCTGCTTCTCAGTTGACTACCCCTCCATGTCACGTTTGACCTTCCAGTGACCCTTTTTTTGCCACCTGAACTCACCCGAATGCGATCCGAACTGACCGAACTGTTCGGTCATTTCGACATTCGGAATTGAGTTTGGTTCGGTCAGTTCATGTTCAGATTCGGGTTCGGGTTCAGTCGTCCAAATAGGCCGAGTTCGGGCCGAACTCCAAACTTCCGAACCGCCTTCACCCATCCCTAGAATATAATATCTACAAAAGTCTAGTCCTACAAACACAGTATAAAATATTAAAACTGAATCACTACACACTATCTCTATCTATCTCTATAACTAAGCTAACTCCTACAACTGTCTATCTATACTAGTATGTAATATCTATCTATCTATCTATCTATCTATCTATCTATCTATCTATCTATCTATCTATCTATCCACACACAGGGATGGGGTGGGGGGGACACGGACAGCTCACAACAAACAACAGAGGGAGGGGAACAAAACTGAAATGAAAGCTAAATCAATCTAATCCTACTCTAAATAAATCCAAAAACAGAGGAAGGGAATCAGGGATGGAATATATACAGGGAGGAGGGAAGGATTCAATGGAGGGTAGGGAGAAAGGACACAGGGAGGGGTAAAAAAATAAAAATAACTCCTAAATCTATCTAATCTAATCTAAATTAATGAAACTATGGGGGTAAATGTGTGGAAATGGGTGAAATAGGAGGAGGATGGCAATGGATTGGGAGGAACACAAACTGCTGGGAGAGAGAGAATTCTGAAAATGCCTGCTGACAGGATCAGTGGCTAGCTCAGAAGGAGTTGGAAGGGGGAAGGATAACGACTTTTGTTACTTGTTGTTCCCCATTGGCTCCGTGCAGCCTAGCCCATGGCCAATCGCAGACTGTGAAGCCTGAGGAAAAGAGGGATGGTGACTGGGCAGGCTGACTGCTAGTCTAAGCCTCTCTCCACCCCTAGCTCCAGGAAGTCTGCTCCTCAGCTGCCCCCATCCTCCGGGGCTGCCAGCCAGGTTTTTCCCACCCGAACGCCACCGAACTCATCCAAATGTGCCTAAACTGTTCGGGCGTACTGGCATTCAGTTTGGGCATCCGAACTGGCTGATTTCAGGCCAAACTCCAAACGTCCAAACCGCATTCGCACATCCCTTCTGGACATTAGAAATTCACTTCTCCACACAGGTCTAATGTTAGTAGATGGAGGATTGTTTCCTGGGTCTTAAGGCCCCCCAACATTTAATCCAGCAATTAGTGTGGACAGGATCACTTCAATAGAGCTTGTGCACATGGAGCTTTTGGGCCTAACATGTGCATGCTATCCTGTTGAAGGATTGCACCTTTAGTGATGAATTGTTTCAGACCCAGGGCTTTTCTTGTTGTTTGCAGTTCCCAGAGTGGGATGTCACTCTAACTACTGTAGATCTTAATTTTTCACATTACTCAAATGCCTATAAAGGCACTTTAAACATAAAGAGGCCACTGGGTTGGCAGACCCCAGCACAAGGTTATCTGCAATGCACTACCAGGCTGCCTAAATCATTTTCTAAAGAAAACAATCTGGTTAGGAATGATCAGCAGTTCTATTTGTCTGCTGACACTGCAAACACTGATTGCTGAACCCATGTAGGCTGGTCCTGGAGACCTCTTAACTTCCATTTGTTTCCAATATGAGAGTAAAGGTTTGTTCTAATTGCATGATTGTGGCCATCAGTGTTAATTAGTAATGAACTGTATGGTAGTTTTATTGCTGTTTAAGAAGAACTTTCAATCATTGTTGATTTGGACAGGATTTTTTGAATGGGTGACCTACAACTGAAAAAAAAATGGTGCTATTATTAATTCGCAGAACCATGTTGCATCAGCCTTAAATTTGTTTGGGTAGATACTTTGAGGTTTTGGGGCGGGGGGCAGAGGGTGAGTATGCAAGTTGGCACTCTGGTTTGCCCAGGTAACCCCATTGCTGAGACTAAGACTTCTGAGTTATTGTTTCTCTGGTGTTGTAAACACCATCACCTTTCTACCTTGAATTTGATTGTTTTCTTAGAGCTTGTCATAAAGGGATTTTAAAATAAACCAGCCAGTACTTCCAAAGAGCAAATCTAAAATAAGACCCTGTCTGACTTCTTTCTGAAACCTTACTAGCGTGCACATTCTTTTCTGCAGTGAAAGCTAGATCTCTTCTAGCCTTTCACAGTTGCCAGACCATATAATTTTATCAAATAATTGGTTCTGCTTTCCTGAAAAATGTAAGTAAAAAAAGTTCCCATTATTTTATTCAAAACTTTTCTGTTACTACAGATGCAATTCCCTTCTGTCCTTTTTTGGTGGGTTCATCTTTCCTGGGTTCTTTCATTTTTGACCACTTCTATCCTATTCAAAGCATTTGAAAAGTTCCTGTTATCTGATTTCAGGTACAAAATCAATTCATTTGACCACAGCTTTTTCTTTGAAATCTGTAGAGCATTGAAATTCACCCTTGACACAACCTCCATCCACCTGTCCTGATGAAAAAATAAACTCCCTCTTAAGGTTTTCATTCTCAATCACTTAGTAACTGGCTTGGCTATATCTACTTTATCCTCTCGGTAGTGGGCTGATTAAAAGTCAAAGCCTGACCACCTTGACATTTTTTAGAGCAGCACTTTCTAATTTGGATTGCAAAGGGCCATTTTCATCTCAAGGTCAATTACTGCCGTCCCAGTAATTTACCTGAGAACTGACTAGTTTCAGTTACCAAGATACTTAGTTCCCAAACATTTTATCTACATGACCTCATTTCAGGACTTAAAATAACAACACAGTCAATACAATGTATGTCAAAAATCGGTTTGCAGATGCCATGATCCACTGGGGATCCTGACCCACAGTATGGGGACCAATTTTCTGTTGAGAAAGTGTTAAATTGCAGCTTACAGAACCATAAATGAAAGCATTGGCTTCTCTAGCCAGGAAGTCTTTTCTGCTAGTCGACCCTTCACAACAACCGAAAATAGTATGGTTTATGCTGCAAACTGTATTATATAACAAAAAATCCTTTTAAAAACACGCACACACACCCCCAAACAGTTGGGAAATGTTTCTCTCCCCCAGGCTGAAGCCAAGTTTGTTTTGTTATAAACTCAGTAGCCTACAGTGTCTAACACTGATCCTCCAGAAGTCTGAAAAATATAGAAAAATTACCAACGTTTCAGATGGACTTCTGTTTTTAAATTTTTAATACTTTAAAAATGTATCATTTCTATAAAACTATGTTTAGTTTTAAGATCTCCAGGAAGTCTCCTATGCTGTTTAAATAACTCGTGATCCTAATCCTAAAAAAAGAGAGGTTTTACAAATGGAATCAGACTTTTTTGTGTTCTCTCTCTCTCTCTCTCTCTCTCTCCCTCTCTCTCTCATATTTTCCCAGCTGGAGAGACTACAGTCTGAAAACACATCTGAGTGGAGGAAAAGAGAAACACTTGAGACAGAAAAGCAAGGACTAGAAAGGGAGAACAGAAGGTTGAAGGCCCAGGTGAAAGAACTCCAAGAACTTCTGAAGAAAAAAAATAAATGGAGTACGAAAAACTGGGGGCCTAATTTCAAGACAGCACAAAATGAACTCTTGGGGGGAAAATGAGGCATAGGCTTTTTCATACCAGCTTTGCTTCAGGACTAAATTGGTTTTAGCATGTTTTTAGAATAAACAACTGATTCCCAAGCACATAATCTCATGTATAAACTTATGGGTGCATATTCTTTTTATATAAGCTGTTGTGCTAAAGTAATTTTCCTAAAAGGTATTACAGATACAAAGTTACAGTCTTTTGCATTGGTGCTATAATAATCTTCTAATGTTAGCATATTTGCATTTTCCACACTAAGAAATGGCAAAGAAACCATAATAAATACTTCTATGCTACTTCAATTTCCTTTATGTAAACTCATTTTCCAGAATTTCAAACACCTGAATTTGTTATTAATTGATACAGTGTTTTTTAATATATTTCAACATGCCATTCTTTCATAAAGATAATCTCATTCAGCCAACATTGCTCTCATGGGGTAACATTCAGAAAACTCAGACATCATAGAGATCAATGTTGTCATCCTAAAAATAATACACACAGCTTCCCCCCAGTCATTTTCATTCCTCCAAGACTCATTTCTTTAAACTTTTTCCAAAGGTTCAGGTAATGAGCTACTGCCATCAGGACCCAGAAAAACAATGCTATTTACGTAACACATCAATTATACTGGGTGTTTGTACACACACATTTCTCCTGGATGTTAGCTGTTACATCCTGAACTTTCTGTGTGTCTAAATCACTCATCCAGATCTTAAGCATTCAGATCTTTAAACTTCTGCATAGAACTTCTCCCAGAACTTTTGTGTGTAAAACATTCTCCTGCTAAACTGCTTTGTTCCAGGAAACTGTGGTCACTTGATTTCCATGGCAGGCTGTCACATCTACAGCTGTCAGTGTCGGCCCCAGGCATGTGCCAAATGTGCGGCCGCACATGGCCCCGCGGCTAGCTGGGGCCCCACACTTGCATGGCTGGGCAGCAGGTTGCAGCCAACTTCTCCCCCAATAAGTTCTTCTGCCTCCCCTCCCTGGCTCCGGTCCCCATCCCTCACCTGCCTCTGCTTCCTAGTAGTGCTGCAGCAGCAGCACCAATCAGACTGGGAGATAAAGCTGTTTGTTTACAAACAACTCCTCCCCATGTGCTGATCAGAAGGTTATTACCTTGTAAAGAAGGTTCTTTGAGATGGTGCCTAACATTCTCACAACTGGGTTGTGCATGTTCACCCTAGTCAAATAATAGACCACATGATGGTCTCGAAATCCTCTAGAATAAAAAGCGTTCTCCCCTCAGAATGACAGTTCCTTCCAACCCTTTCTAGAAATATAAGGAAAAAAGTCCAAGCGGGGCTGGAAGGGTGGGTGTTGTGAGAATGTTTGGAGCCATCTCAAAGAACCTTGTTTATAAGGTAGCAACCTTCTGTTCTTCTTCAAGTGGCTCCTCACATGCTATTTTTACATGGCTCCACCAGGTGGGGAGTCTGTGGGTGCGCCAGGATATGGACAGGGCATGCACACGGCTGCACACGCATCCCCACTCACCCCCCACTCATCCACACCCACAGAGTAACCACCATTTCCCCCGGTTGCTCCGTGCATGGGGACAAGTGGGAGGTGAGTGGGGATGCGTGTTAGTTGGGCACGCATGCACCCCCACTCACCATGGGCTCATGCACCACATCGTTCACACAGGGCTCCCCCACCCATGAACTCACAGAAATCCGCGTGTTCATGGGTGGGAGAGGCCAGTGTAAAAAGGACCACATTCTCACAACTGTCTTACTTAGACTATCTTAGGTAGGAATTTAGGATGTAAAGCAATATCTATTCTATCTTGGAAAATAAATCTGCAAATATGGTTCTGAGATTATTATGGCTGCTATTTCACTAACTTTTCTTAATGAAGTTATTGCTAACAGGAATACTGTCTTTAAACCCATACCCCATAACCAGTTCATTTGCACACACACACAAACCCCATATAATCAATTCATGCTGCCCCGGGGGCACAAATTAAATGGTTATGGGTGGGGGGGCAGCACGAATTGATTATATGGGGGCAGGGGTGCAAATGAACTGGTTATGGGGTGGGGGCAGCATGAACTGATTCTGGGGGCACAACTGAACTGGTTTATATTATATATATTCATGGCATAATATGCTTAATAAGCTAGCTGCATTTTGGGTGGCTGGTGTGTTTGATAGCAGCACCTCTGGACTGGTCGCACCACATGCGTGCACAAGGCACAGGCGGCACCGGCAGCAAGAAGCAACAGTCCTTGGAGATCAGACTGGCTAAACTCACCCCCTCCTCCAGTAAGGCAGTGGATGGCATCAGTCTCTATGTGCCTGCCTCACTGCCCGCCCGGCTGCCCCTATAGTGGAACCACTCCTGGGGAGTGGTGGTAGACACTCGGCTGGGGAGGTGGGGGGGGGGCAAAGCATTGGGAGGCCATGCTTGTCTATGGCCACTCGGCTGAGCATCAGGTAAGGCAGCCAAGGGGTGCCAAACCGGGGGGGGGAGAGCATGGGGAGGCCATGCTTCTCCATGGTTGCTCGGAGTGGTGGAGAATGGGAATCCTTCCTGTCCAGAGGGAGTAAATGTTATGTAAATTTACACATTTGCCTAATTAGGTGGCGCCTAATTATGCCCCACGCTAAGACTTTACACATGGCCTCACAAACCCTGGAGCCTGCCCTCACAGCTGTGGCTACTTTAGGCTGCCTCAGGGCAGTGTTTGTGTGAAAAATGCATTCGGAACTTACTTATATACTTGTAAACCCAGAAGATTAAAAAATCCAGAACTTTGGGTGTTTCTACACACACATTTTTTCTGGATGTTTGCTGTTACATCCTAAAATATCTGTGTGTCTAAATCACTCACCCAGATCTTAAACATCGGGATCTTTGAATTTCTGCATAGAACTTCTCCCAGAACTTTTGTATGTAAAAAGTTCTCCTGGTAAACTGCTGTGCTCCAGGCAGCTGTGGTTACTTGGTTTCCATGGCATCCTGTCACATCTACAGCTGCGGCTACTTTAGGCTGCCTTAGGGCAGCTTTTGTGTGAAGAATGCATCCAGGAACTGCCTCAGGACAGTGTGTGTGTGTGAAAAATGAATCCGGAACTTACTTGTGGATTTGTAAACCCAGAAGATTGAAAAATCCGGAACTTTAACGTGTGTGTAAAAATGCCCAATGGCAGCCACATGCTCTGCCCAACCTTGAGAAACACTCATTTCCTGCCCTTAGCAATTACCGGGTCCTATCATCTCCTTCTCACAGCTACTCAAAGCTTTTCTTTCTAAAAATGCCCTCATAATCCCTAGCTCCTCTGAAGTTCTGCCACAGAACTTCCTCCCTATACCCTGTCATCCTTCCACACCCGGAAACCTTTCCCAGCTCTTACCCAACCAGGTCCTGGTCCCTATTTCTCAAGTTGCAGAGAAAGAAAGTGCCCTCTTCCAGAGTTTATAGGCCAAATTAGTCTGTAAATGTAGTCTGGTCTTCCCTGAAGCAGCCCTACAGAAATGGTGTATCACTGTAGATGGAAAGTGGGGTAATGGGTTTGGAGATCTGTCCATGCAGTCAAAGGTGTGAGGCAGTGGGTCTTATGAATGTCACCCAACTTGAAATATAGAGGATGCTCCCATTCTCTGTAGTCATGGGGTCAAATTATCTTCACACCTTTACATTGAAACACAGATTTTAGCTAGAGCACATACCTTTCCTGAGTACTTAGGCTCTATGAAAAAATATTTTGTAATATTTTATTTTCATGTTAGATTGAATCTCATGAAAACCAGGACATGGGTGAGCAGGCAAAGTCAGTATGTTAACACCATGCTGATGCTAACAGCAAAAGAATCTTCCATTTTGATAGGAGGGAGGGAAATCAAATTGTGCACCATTTCTTATTAGTAAGTACTAACTTATTAGTAAGTTAGTAAGTACTAACAGCCAATCAACCTCTTGGTTCAAACTCAGAAAACCTGTCAAAACACCCCCACCCTCTCCTCTTGTTCGAAGGGTATCTTAGAGGCTAGCAGGTATTTAAATTGCAGTGGGTGTTACCAGACATAATATTACCCACTCATTTTTAGCGCTAAAACAAATTGGGCGTTATGTCTGTTTGTGGAATTGAACATTCTGATGCTCAATTACCATTGCGTGGGTTCCCGGAAATCATGGTTGTGGCCAGCATGAATCTGCCCCATCATCACATCTGCATTAAACACACTGCCCCACTTCCAGTCTGTGGTAATCTGAAAGCCCACAGCATGACAATATCATCTGAGCAACAGGTGGTAGGAGGAGAATCTTTGGTAGCTGCTGGAACATGCAACAGCATGAACATCTGTAGGAGCAACTGCGGGACTGGGATGAGGGTGATTTCAACAACACAAATTTATCATCATGTCTGGTAACACAGAGCAAGTGGCTCTTGTGTATGTATTCTACAGTGGTAAGTGAGAAGTATTTTCCTATATTTAGAATAGGAAAACATGGTTGTAGTATTGTCCCATGGAGACAGCTTAGAAATGCTGAATTTTTAATAGTGAATCTTGGTGGCTAGTCACCGGCCACAATAGTAAAACAAAATCCGACACTAAAATAAAATCAAACCTGTGGTATTTGTTTATTCAATTTTGTTTATGGAATTTATGTTTCTGAAATGGAGTCCATCATACAGTCCAATTTTGGTGCTTCTAACAAAGTGCTCTTGTCCCATTCTCACTGAAGATGTTCCTAAATTAAGCACAGTCCAACTAGGAAGTAATTAGGATGGGTGTAGAGGGAGATCAGAGGTGATGCAAACCCGGAGAAACAAAGGCATATACGTCCTTTCCCCTACATAAGAACTATGCTACTTTCCAGCGAATACAGCAGTAAAAAAAATATTTGTCTCATTTATCCAGAGTTGAACAAAATCACCTTGTGACCTATTCACCAAGTCTGTATGATGCCTGAACTAGACCCTTTTCAGAAGGCCCTTTTCTGACCCTTTTCAGAATCTAGCTTAAGAGACTCATGTGGTCTAAAAGTATCTCACCTTGGTTTTTGAACTTGTGCTTCAGTGTACATATACCCAGATGCAAATAAAAGAATATGCATAGATCACATGTCATTTGTAGCATGCAAACTAGCATTCTATGTGCATATGTTAGAATGAAGGGTTGGGCATACACAATAAGGCCAGACATTAAAAATATGCCCCTAAAGGTCTGGGCTGTCAGTATAGTAGTTCAAAATATTTCCATTGGCAGTCTCAGAAAGGTTAACTTCTGTTGTTGTATGAGATCAGCAAAACTGATGAAACAATTGAGATCAGACATCAGGTTTTATGTGGTTCTATTGATTGTACTTCTTGGAATGGAGTTTGCCTTTTAAAATAATAGTTATAATGTTTGACAAATAGCCTGGCAACAAATGTTAAATGGATTCAAGGGGTTCATTTAGAAGGGGACACAATGAAGGAAAAATAAATCAATACCCTGAAATATATTATTTATTGAAGGAGATTTATTACCTTCAACTTTAAAGATTATTTTGAGGCAAAATCTGAAATTAATGTTGCTGCATAATAACTTTTGTTCTTCAGTCTTAGATCTTAATACTAAGTTAAAGATTTGCTCAGTAAAAATTATCTTTCCCAGGCGTATGCAGGTGCTGAACACAAAATGTCAAGTTATATAGTTTCTGGAAAACTTAGATTACATCATTTCATTTCATTTCATTTCATTTATTTATTTATTTATTTATTTCAGCACTTTTATACCACCCTCTCCTGCCCAATGGCAGCCCAGAACAGTGAACAGCATATAATAAAAACAGGAAGAAGTAATTGCAATGTAGTGTAGATCTTTTAAAAAAGTGAACAGTAAAGTAGGCTACATAGAACATAAGAACATAAGAAGTGCCATACTGAGTCAGACCAATGATCCATCAAACCCAGCATCCTGTCCTCTGACAGTGGCCAATCTCGATTGCATGGGAGAAGAACCAACAGTCACAATGGGCAATCTATTCCCTGTTGTTCACTCCCAGCTCCTGACAGTAAGAAGTTCATCCTGTGAGATTCTTGGTTAATAGCCATTAATGGACATACTCTCCAAGAACTTACCCAGGCCTTTTTTAAACCTAGCTATACTACTGGACTTGACAACATCCTCTGGCAACAAATTCCATAAGTTAATTCTGGGTATTTTCAGATGTTACAAGATCATGCTCAACCACGAGAAATTCCCACATGGTGATTGTGGTCTTGTCACGTCTGTTGGGGGGAAGGGAAGCTCTCCGCCATATGATGGCCTGCCCAGACCATCTCTGTTTGCGTGTTCAATGTGATTCCCCCCAGTGATCAGGGGGATCATCTCGTCTGTCCCCGACCATGGCCCGGAATCAGCGGCGGGATTCTGGGCCGTGGTCAATTCCACCGGGGAGGGCGCCAGCTGGCCAGCCTAGGGAGCATGGGGGGGGGCGTGGCTGTGCGGCCGCACGTTGAGCCGCACAGCCCTTCCCCGATTCCCCACCGGGATCAGCCGGCACGTCTGTTGGACGTGCCGGTTTGATCCCAGTGGGGGATCAATGAGTGATTCCGTGACGGGGCCAATACAGGCCCCGTCACGTCTGAAAATACCCTATGTGTTGAGTGAAAAAGTACTTCCTTTTATTTGTTTTAAAACTGCCGGCAACTAATTTCCTGGAGTACCCCCTAGTTCTAGTACTATTTGAGAGGGTAAATAACTGTTCCCTATCTACTCATTCCACACCACTCAAGATTTTATTAATCTCTATCATGTCTCCTCTCAGTCTTCACTAAGCTGAAGAGACCCAGCTTGTCAAGCCTCTCTTTGTACAGAAGCTGTTCCATACCCTTTAACATTCTCATTGCCCTTCTCTGTACTTCTTCTAGTTCAACTATGTATTTTTTGAGGTGGGGCGACCAGAACTGCACAAAATATTCCAGGTGTGGTAGCACCATTGATTTGTACAGAGGCATTATGACATCCTCAGTTTTATTTTCTATCCCTTTGCGAATAACTCCTAACATTCTGTTTGCTTTTTTTACTGCTGCTGCACACTGGGCTGATGATTTCAGTGTATTGTCCACAATCACTCCCAGATCCTTTTCCTGAGTGGTAACTCCTAGCTTAGTACCCAGCATTGTGTACTCATAGTTTGGATTATTTTCCCCTATGTGCATCACTTTGCACTTGTTCACATTAAATCTCATTGGCCATTTAGATGTCCAGGCACCCAGTCTCGTAAAATCCTGTTGCAGTTTTTCAGAGTCTGCTCATGTTTTAACTGCTTTGAATAATTTTGGTGTCCTCTGCAAATTTGATCACCCCATTCTTAACACCCTTTTGTAGATCACTAATGAATACATTGAACAGCACCAGTCCCAGTACAGAACCCTGAAACACACCACTTTTTACATCTGTCCAATTGTGAAAACTGACCATTTAGTTCTACTCTTTCTTTGCTTCCTATGCTTTAACGAGTTACCGATCCTTAGTAAAACACTACCTCCTCTCCCATGACTTTTTAATTTTTTCAATAATCTTTTATGTGAGACCTTATCAAATGCTTTCTAGAAATCCAGGTACATTGTATCTACCCAGTCTCCACTGTCCACATGCTTATTTACACCCTCAATGAATTTCAACAGATTAGTGAGGCATAACTTACCTTTCCTAAATCCATGTTGACTCTTCCCCATTAAGCCATGTTTATCTACATGTCCAGCGATCCTCTTCTTAATGATAGCTTCCACCATTTTGCTCAGCACAGACATAAAGCTTAGTGGTCTGTCATTTCCAGGATCACTTCTGGTTCCCCTTTTAAATATCAGGGTTACATTTGCCACCCTCTAGTCTTCAGGTACAGTGACAGATTTTAGCGATAGATTAAAAATTACTAACAGTAGGTTTGCAATTTCATATATGAGTTCCTTCTGAACTCCGGGGTGAATATCATCTCGTCCTGGTGATGTGTTAGTATTTAGTTTGTCATTTTGCTCTAGGACCTCCTCCAGAGTCACGTTGATTTGTGACAGGTCTTCCAATTTATCACTTACAAAGTAAGGTTCTGGCGAGGGTATCTTCTCAACATCCTCTGCAGTGAAGACCGAAGCAAAGAACTCATTCAGCTTCTTTGCAATGTACTTTTCCTCCCTAAGTACCGCTTTCACCCCCTGGTCATCTAACGGCCCAACTGACTTTCTATCAGGCTTCTTGCTTCTGATGTACTTGAAAAAGTTTTTATTAGAGATTGAGTGGAAGTGAATTGCCTCACTCACACTCTTCCAACATTGGAACAGTCACACCTATCCAACACTAAAGTAAAGCCTGCTGCTAGAATGAGAGAAAGGTTCACACCCTTCCCACGCTGCCACTCACCCACCAGAACCAGAGAGAGAGAGCACACGCACATCTGTGGTGTACCCACACCTGCTGCCACCAATCAGGATGAGTGAATTAAGCCACTCTATCTCTCCTATGTCCCCCCCCCCCGGGGCAATCTCTGAGAGTCAATTTTGCCTGCCAGTCTCAGGGTTCCAATGCTGCCCCCCCACCCCAGGATGATTTGTGCGAGCTTAAGATGTCCTGCCAGTCTGGGCATCAAATCCAACAATTAAGCCAGTTTCAAATCTGGACCGATGAAGCAGATTAAAAAGACTCTTCATCCCTGCTTCATTCAGGTATTGGTTTTAGTTTTTCTGGGTTTTTCAGTCCTTTCAGTTAAAAAGCCTGGTCTACTAACTAAGAATGGGACCCTGAGGCATATTTTGGATTCAGTTTTTTTTAAAATTTGCTTCTCTGAGAATTTTGGTTCTCGATTTGGTTTCAGATTTATTTTTGGTGGGGCTTTGTTTTGTTTTGTTTTGTTTGCATTGAATTTTTTTCTGTCTTTTTGCATTTGGGGAGGGGGGACAACAAAAAATCAATGCAAAAAAGCCAAATTACCCAAAATTGAACCAAGAATCAAAATTTCAGAACTGAATTGACCATTCAAAATAATCAAATATACGGATACATATCACTTTGAGTGCAGACACTTATATAGATGAGTATCAGAAAATGAAAGTAATATTTACATATTAAAATGCCTATTTGTTTCAGCGCACGGGACACCTGTAAAGATGATGCTATACCTTTTGTTGCCAATAAACCGTACAGACTTAAAGTATTCCCAGACCCCACTGGCTTTTAGGTAATTGCTTCATAGAACTACTTCTAAGTTCTCAGTTTTTTCCTGCCTCTTTACAAAATAAAAATTTATAAAGTTAGAATAAAATTACTTGGGAACTTGAATATATCCCATAGTCAAAAACCCAGTTTACAAGAAGCGTTAAGGCTCTTGTAAATTCAATCATGCCCTAAAAAGCATGGAAATTGCAAGTTAAGGCTCCCGCCATGTTAGCAGTAAAGACATTGTACAGTCTCACATATTGTGCTCACTTACAACTTAGGCTCCATGCACCCACACTTTGACTATGGAATACCCAATTTTTTTGTTAGATAAAATGCAGTGGATAATATCTGTCCTGCTGCAGTAGAATGATGAACAGCATAACCACTATGGAAGCAGGGATTAGGGGACGCTAAGATGAAAGAGCTGTTCCCTTCAGTTTAGATGGCTGTTACTTCCTTCAAACAGCAAGCACTGGAAGGGATAGGGAGCAGCAAGGGGTGGGGGAGGAACTCCCCCCACCTGCAGAGCCCTCCCTGCATGAGCACCTAGAGGGGTGTGAAGCGCTGCTTCGCAGTATGGGGGAGGTTGGGAACCCCCCCCAACTCGAGGCGGCAGGGGAATCTGAGCTACCTTCGCCCCCTCGGAGGGGGGGCAGGCGAACAAGGCCCCCAGCTCGATATATTGAGGATCC
>QEPC01009580.1:28184-69057 GCA_003113815.1 Sphenodon punctatus
CCCCCTTCCCAACACCTTCTGAGCTAGTCACTGTTCCTGAACAGCAGGCGTTGAGTAGGATTTTTAGTTTGCTTTAAGTTTCATTTCAGTTTTGTACTGAAATGAAACTTAAAAACTGAAACCTTGTGTTATGCATTTCACTGTACAGACTCATTGAGTATGTACGTATTCAGTTCACTACAGACTCCTCTTCTGTTTGTGATTCCCCCCCATCCCATACATGGAATGTATATATATCCATATATCTCCATATCTCTAGATAGATAGATAGATAGATAGATATCCATACATATGTATGGATATGGATATGGATATGGGATGGGGGGGATAGATAGATAGATAGATAGATAGATAGATAGATAGATTATAGTAGAGAGTTGTAGGAGTTAGCTTAGTGATAGAGATAGTGTTAGTGATTTAGTTTTAGTGTTTGTAGGAGTAGGTCTGTGTACTAGATAATCCAATTAATTCATAGCATTTAGAATAGTTAATAGCAGTTAGATTTAGTGTAGATAGAAATATATAATATTAAATAAAAAAAAGCCCATATAAAAACAAAAAAACCAAATAAAAAACAAAAGAAAACCATATAAAACCCAATTTAAAAAAAACATATAAAAAGCAAAAAAACACCCATAACAACATTCAAATTTCCCGAACGGTCGAACGGCCGAACCGAACAGCCGAACAGCCTAACCGAACGGCCTGTTCGGACGACCGAACTGAACAGCTGAACCTGAACTCGGCGAACTAACTGAACTGCCGAACCGAACGGCTGAACCGAACGCAGCCGAACCGAACTGCCAAACCGAACGGACGAACCGAACGCAGCCGAACCGAACGGATGAACCCGAACCGCGATCTGTTCACCCATCTTTAGCTGTGATTTTACTGCACCTTAAACTGTCATTCCAGTTCCAGGAGACTTCATTAAAGCTCTGGTGCCTTCATTCAGCTTCCTGGGGCTGTCATTCTACTAATGCAACTGAATACCTAATGCAGCTGAAGATGCCATTTCAGTCTCAATATCCATGATTATATCTCTGGGGCCGTCATTCCAATCACAGAGCACTGTCATTCCACTGTTCCTAAAGCTGTCATTCCAGGCCCTAACAACCATGCTTTTTTACTCTGGGACTGTCATTGAACTCCCAGAGGGCTGTCATTCCACTGCATCTGAAGCTGTCATTCCAGCCCCAGGAGCCATCACTGAAATACTAGGGCCATCGTTCCACTCCCAGGGGCCATGATTCCAGTGCTTCAGGAGCTGTCATTCCAGTCCCAGAAGTAAGTACTCAGTTTTTCCCTGCCTCTTTACAGCATACAAGTTCATAAAGTTAGAATAAAATTACTTGGGAACTTCAATATATAAATGGTAATTGAGTTCAATGTCTCTGGGCTTTTACTTGTAGTGACTATATCCCACTCTAATAACAGCACTGGAGTCAATTGAACTGCTATTAGAATAATGATGTATTCAGACTGACCCTGGAGCCAAATGCAGACCCAGCCTGAGAGGGCGAGCATCACCCACCAACCGTCAATCTGTTGCTTTCAGCACTGTGAATATTAGTGGGTCACCTAATTAAGAGCTGGGAAGGAATTTTTACAGTAACCTATCCTTTGGCCAATGGAATTCCTGGTTTTTGTCTTCCTTAGAGTGGTATTGATTTTTATTGCTTGACTGGAGCCTTTGGGGCCAGGGTGGTATTTCTGTTATAATTTATCGCACTCTTGCTGGGGTCCAGTAATTTTTGCTATATTTTCATATAGTGAGTTATGTTCAATGTTGAGACATCTACCTAAGAGATGGGGGACCATGACCTAGTATAGGAGCAGGGTGCAGTGGATGCTGGGTCATGTCCCGGGGAGGGGTAGGCTTGAAGGTACCAAAGGGGCATATGTGTCCCCAGGTCATCTGTACCTCGTCTTTGCTCTGGTCCTATGCTTGACATGATCATCTTCTCTCACCCACGACGTGTGTCATGGGATGGAGTGGGAACGTAGATATCCGTTTTTAAGGGTGGGTACCTAAGGCGCCTCAGGATCTATTACCCTCAATGTTAAAGCTGAGAGTGTAAGACTTGTCAACTACTGGACCCAAATAGCCTTTGGCTATTTACTCACCCAGATTTTTGTTAATTTGAATAAAAAGTGCACCCATTAAAACCCAGCTATTTGTGCCCTTGTCTCATTCCGGGATGTGTCAACAAGCGGGTGATAGTATAAGCTTTTTTCTATGGGAAATCAGGCTAAAAACTGAAGGGCTGTCTCTCCATCAGCCCTTCTCATAGATATTCCATAAAGGAGCTGTGTAAACTGGAGGCCATTTTGTCAGACCACAAAAATAAAGAAGAGAGGACAGATTTGCTTGACTGCCTCCTACTCTAGGAATAAGCCAGGGCTTGCTAGGGCCTTAGAGACTTGGCTGGACAATGAATCAGGCCCTATTTTGGCCGATCTTGTTCCAGCTGGGTTCTCTGTGCAGCATCAGCCTCGGCTGGAGGGATGGGGGGGCGGTGTAGACATTGTTATCAAGGATGCATTGTCTTTTAGGAGATATGCGGTGCAGGCTCCACCAGGTGTTGAATGCCTCCATCTTGTGTTGGATTTGGCCAGGGACAGACTAGGGGTGGTGCTGGTGTACCATGCACCCAATTGCCCGGCGGCATCCCTACAAGCTCTTGCTGATATGGTGTCAGATGCGATCCTCTGGACCCCTAGATTAGTGGTCCTGGGGGACTTTAATATCCACACTGACACTGATCTTGGAGGAGTGAGGCATTAGTTCTTGGCCTCCATGACAATCATGGGCCTGTCCTAAATCATCTGTGGCCCCACACATGAGGAGGGACATACACTGGATTTGATTTTCTGCACTGGCTTTGAGGAGGGGGGTCAGTTAGTAGAAGTTAAGGGGGTAGTGCCTTTGTCATGGTCTGACCATTACCTCCTTAAGGCATGCATCCTGGCACATGTTAGCCCCCAACAGCGTGCAGGACCTATTAGATCGGTCCGCCCCGGACACTTATGGAACCGGATCGGTTCTGGAATGCTCTGGGGGAGTTTCCCCTGGATGTTGACACCCACTCTGTTGATGATCTCGTGGCCTTCCGGAACACCTTGTTGGCGGAGACCATTGACAGAGTGGCTCCCAGGCATCCGCTGCCCTCACGAGTCTCCCGCAGGTCTCCTTGGTTTACTGAGGGCCTGTGGTGTTTGAAGCGGGAGAGCAGGTGGTTAGAGCTATGGTGGCACTGGACTCGTGACCAGTATGATTGATTGCAGCATAAGAGCAGTTTAAAGGCCTATACTGTGGTGGTGCAGGCAGAAAAGAAGCAGTTCTTTCTGCCCTTATTGCATCTGCAAAGTCACGTCCAGCAGAGCTTTTCCGGGTGTTGAAAGGTTTGATCAGTTCTGCCTGTCTCCACCTGGACCTGGAGCAATCCATTGACCGCTGTGACCGGTTTATTAAGTATTTTATAGATAAGATCACTCGCATCCACCACGATTTCGGTTCCGCAGTTATTGCAGAGGATAATCTTTGGGCTATGAATGCCCCATCCTGTCCTGTTTTGTGGGATCAGTTTCAGATGGTGTCACCTGCCAATGTGGAGTCCTTGTAGGGATCTGTTCGTGCCACCACTTGTTAGCAAGATCCATGCCTGTCCTGACTGGTGTAAGCTAGCCAGGAGACATTATGGACATTGCTGGCTGGGGTAGTTAGTGCCTCCCTTCAGGAGGGCAGGGTGCCTGACTGCCTAAAAGAGGCTGTGGTTAGACCCCTGCTCAAGAAACAATATCTTGACACTGATGTTCCTGCCAGGTATCGGCTGGTCTCTAACCTTCCCTTTTTAGGGAAGGTTATTGAATGGGCTGTGGGACGGGAGCTCCAGGAATATCTGGACTGCACCAGTTTCCTTGATCCCTCCTAGTCTGGGTTTCAGCCTGGGTACGGTACAGAGACGGCCTTGGTGGCCTTGGTTGACGATCTCTGTCTGGCGTTGGACCAGGGTCATCAGACCTTACTGGTCCTGCTAGACCTTTCATCTGCATTCAACACAGTCAATCATGAGGTGTTGGTGACTCGCCTGCGGGACCGTGCCGGAATTGGCAGAATGGTCTTGGACTGGTTTTGTTCGTTCCTGGCCGGGAGTACTCACCGGGTGGTCTTGGGGGAGTGTATGTCTTCCCCCCGGGACCTAACATGTGGAGTCCCGCAGGGTGCCATTCTGTCCCTTCTCTTGTTTAACATCTATATGCAGCCATTAGGGGAGATCGTGAGGGGGCTTCAGGGCACGCAGTGTCATCAGTATGCTGATGACACTCAGCTCTACCTCTCCTTTTCCATCGACCCAGGCCATGCAGTCTCCTTATTTTCCCAGTGCCTGTCAGCTGTGGGGGCTTGGATGAGGTTGAGCCATCTGCAATTGAATCCTGACAAGATGGAGGTGATGTTGGTGGGCGAGGGCTTCGGGGCTTCGGGGACCTGGGGGTGGTTGAATCTCCTCTTGTTGGGGGGGTTTGCCCTCCCATGGCCTCTCAAGTGCAGAGTCTGGGTGTGCTCCTCGATTCGCAGCTCAGCCTGGAATCTCAGGTTGTGGCCATGGAGGGGAGTGCGTTCCGGCAGTTACATCTTGTCCAGCGGCTTTGGCCGTATCTCTCAGACTCTGACTTCACCACTGTCATCCATGCCTTCATCACCTCGAGGCTGGATTCTGCAATGTGCTCTATGTGGGGCTGCCCGAGAAGTTGGTCCAGAGGCTGTAACTGGTGCAGAATGCTGCAGCCCGTCCCCTTATGGGGGCGGGTCGCAGGGAGCACATGACACCAGTGCTCCGGACTCTGCACTGGCTGCCTATAAAGCACTGGGCCAGGTTCAAGGTGCTGGTTTTAACCTTTACAGCCGTTCACATACTGGGTCCGGCTTATCTGCAGGACCGCCTCACTCCCCATGTACCTGTGCGACTCTTGAGATCTTCCGTGGGAGCCTTTTTGGAAGTTCCCCGGGCGAGGCGGGTGGCCACCAATGTTAGATCTTTTTCAGTGGCCGCCCCCGTGCTGTGGAATTTGCTCCTGGAGGAGGCTCGGTTGGCTCCCACTTTCCTGCTGTTTCAGCATGTATGTAAGACCTGGCTATTCCGTCAGGCTTTTGGTGAGGTGGGGGGTTTCCCCACATTGTATTGTATTTGAAATTGTTTTAAATTGTTTAAATTGTATTTTTTTAAAAAAAATATTGAATGTTGTTCGCCGCCCTGGCCTGCCCTGTGGGCAGGAACGGCGGGATATAAATTTTAAATAAATAATTAAATAAATAATTGAGACGCTCCATGAATTATTGGATCTAGTATGTGAGGGTCTCAAGGTTTTGAATGATTGAGTTACAAATATTCTCCTGTTCACCCACTCCTACCGCAGACTATACTATGTCCATTCACTCCTTAGGCAGTCTTAGCTGATCAAGAATATGGCTTGATTTATCTCCATGATGATCTCTGTCCACATCCTTGTCTTTTTGTGTCCAGTCTGTATTTGAAAGCCACTGCTTTCTCTACTAGTGTTTATAACAAATTGTTAGTTGGGTATATGATCCTCATATGCTATCTGTCACTAAGCATTTTACACAAACATAAAACTGTCAAAAATCTTCTCTCTTCTGCCCAGTGGAGCTGTCACCTCCACTCCGCATGGAAACATTGACAAGTCATAGAACCTCACTTCAGGTTTTAGTGTTGCACAATTCTCTGATATGCTGTGTCAGTTTTCCTCAACTTTTGCATTTATTTTCAGAACGGAGATATATAAAAAGTGTTGTCCCCTAGGGATCTGTATTGGGACCAGTGCTGTTTAATGTATTTTAATGATCTGGAAAAGGGCGTTAAGAATGAGGTGATCAAATCTGCAGATGACACCAAGTTATTCAAGGTAGTTAAGACACAACCAGACTGTGAAGAGCTGAAACAGGATCTTAGGAGACTATAACAGAATATTAGGAATTATTTGCAAAGGGATAGAGAATAAAACTGAGGATGCCATAATTAATTAATTAATTAATTAATTAATTAATTAATTAATTAATTAATTGATTGATTGATTGATTGATTGATTAAAACCCACCCCGTCCAGCCTCACAACAGTTCGGGGTGGCTTACATCATTTTAAACAGATAAAAATGTACAAAAGGGGGGGGGGTTACAAAGACAATACATACGGTAAAAAGAGATAAGACCCTGCAGCTAAAAATCCCACCCCCTAGCCCTTTACTCCCCTCCGCCACAGGCCTGGATGCACAGCCAGGTTTTACAGGCCCGGCGGAAGGTCAACAACCTGGAGGTCAGGTGAGCATCCTCTGAGTGGGAGTTCCACAGCCACGGTGTGACCACTGAAAATGCCCTTTCCATTGTGGCGCCCCTGGCAGATCACAGAGATCGTTCCATGGCCCAGGGAGTGAGGCACAGGGGAGTGAGGCGGGCCATGCTGCCACCATGTTGTCCCATCCAGGACAATCCCTCACCCATCCCTCATAGCAGGGGGACAGGTCCTGGCACCACCCCTCTCCCTAACCCAAGTCCCATTCACCACAGGGGTTGAAAAAATGACGGCCATTTCCCAACCCCCCTGCAGGCTCATATCTCACCCAAACCAAAATTCAACTCCCCCCCCCCTTGGATTTAATCAGCTTGCGTGAGGTTAAGTCACCCTATGAAATAGTGTTACTTGAGGGGAGGGGAAGCAGAAAGGCACAGGTATTTGGGCATCTTCACAACAGCTCCTTCCAGCCGGCTCTCCCAAGACAAGCCGCAAACCCCCATTTGTATGCCTCTATACAAATCAATAGTGCAAACGCACCAAGAATATTGTGTGCAGTTCTGGTCGCCCCATCTCAAAAAAGACACAGCTGAACTAGAAAAGGTATAAAGAAGGACAATGAGAATGATAAAGGGTTTGGAACGACTTCTGTACAAAGAGAGGCTTGACAAGCTGGGTCTCTTTAGCTTAGAGAAGAGAAGACTGAGAGACGACATGACAGAGGTTTATAAAATCTTGAGTGGTGTGGAACGAGTAGATAGGGAACAGTTATTTACCCTCTCAAATAGTACTAGACCTAGGAGACACTCCATGAAACTAGCTTCTGGCAAGTTTAAAACAAATAAAATGAAGTACTTTTTCGCTCAACGCATAATTAACGTATGGAATTTGTTGCCAGATGATGTTGTCAAGGCCAGTAGTATAACTGGGTTTTAAAAAGGCCTGGATAAGTTCTTGGAGAGTAGGTCCATTCATGGTTATTAACCAAGTAGCTTACGGAATGAACTTCTTACTGTCGGGAGCTGGGAGTGAACAACGGGAAATTGATTGTCCATTGTAACTTTTGGTTCTTCTCCCATGCGATCAAGATTGGTCAATGTCAGAGGACAGGATGCTGGACTTGATGGACCGTTCGTCTGACTCAGTATGGCACTTCTTTCGTTCTTAGGTTCCTTCTAGTTTCACAGTTAGAGCAAATTTGACTAGCCAGTTAATTGCGAAAATTCCATTACTGGTTATCTTTCCTATATCCAACTCTACATTTCTTCAGCTTTAATAATAATTCAAGACTGAATTACTCTATTTCAGCTGTTGCTTAGGATTGTCATCTAAAATTAATATATGCAAGGCTACTCTGAGCTCAAAAACAAAGGAACAAAAACAAAAAAATTGCCTGGGAATTTAATTTTACTAGTTCCAGCAGATACTATTAATTGATATGGATGAAAAGGTTTGGAGTCACCTTCCAAATGTCCCTGTCCAAAGCACTAACCATGAAAATGCTAATAAAAAATTCTCTACAATATCAGTGTTTCCTCAACAATGTCTTTTAAAATAATCCCTTCCCCCTACTAACATGTGCGGGGGATGGGACTTGTCACCCTCACCGCTGAGGGATGAGGTGACAGCCTGGGCTGATCCCAGGCAGTTCAATTTAGATGAGAGAAAATTGTGGAGCTGGTGCAAAGGGTGCACAGGCACCCTGGGTCATCTAGGATGCTGCCAAGGGACACTGGAGCAGGAAATGTGGTGGGAGGGGCTTTCCTGGGCTCCACTGCATTGGGAGTAGCGGCAGGCCACACAGGTTTTTTGGAGGAGCTGAGAGCAAAACCGGTCACTGTGTCTGTGCGGTGCGGCTTGCTCATTGTCAAGCGGGTTGCTTCTGCAGTCCGGCTTGTCTGTGGAGCTGAGGGGATTGGGCTGCAGACCAGCGGAGAGTGCAGCAGTGATGGGAGAAGAGAGGAGGCATTCCCAAGGGCTGTGGGGGGTTCTGGAGCTGTCAGCAATTGGGCTGGTTGGGCCTTTTGCCTGCCAGGTGGCAGGAATAAGGGAGTAGTTTGTGTCCTCCCATCTGCATTATTGGGATCATTGTAGATCATTAGGCTTGGACCTGGTACCTTTTGTGGGTGGGCTTGATTTGTTTGATAGGGGCCTTTTATTGAATTGGTCATGGCTAGAGGAAAATGGATTGAAGGGGATCCAGAGGATCTCCACCTCAGCCTCAGTGGACCAGAAGGTGGAGATCCTTGCCTGTACACATTGCACCTGGACCAGTTGCCACTTCATGGGCTACTAAGGTGAGAGGTTGAGATGCCCTCTGTGGCTCTACAGGTCTCAGGCCAGTTCCCCCTCCCCAAATTCCCAAGGGCAGGGGATGTGGTTCCAGGAATCAATAATGGGAGCTGCCATCTCCATCACCTTACCCACCAACATCACCTCTGTCTTGTCAGGATTCAGCCTCAGTCGATTAACCTTCATCCAGTCCCCCACCGCCAACAGACACCAAGTAAGCACTGAGACTGCTGGACCTGGATCTGTGGCAAAAGAGAGGTAAAGATGGGTGTCATCAGCATTTTAATGACACCTGATCACATCACCAAATGGCTGCATATACACGTTGAACAGGAGAGGGGACAAAACAGAACCCTGTGGGACTCCACAGAAGAGGTTTCGGTATGATGAAAAATATTCCTCGAGCACCACTCACTGAGTTCTCCTTGTCAGGAATGAGCAGAACCATTCTGGAACAGTCCCACCCACCCCTGCATGATCCCTCAGGTGCATCACCAACATCTCATGATCAATGGTATCAAATGCAGCCATCAGATCTAATAGAATCAGCAGGGTCAAATGACCCCGATCCCATTCACAACATAGGTCATCAACCAAAGCCACAAGTGCAGTCTCGGTGCCATACCCCAACCAAAATCCTGATTGAGAGGGATCAAGAAAATTGATATGCTCAAGATGTCCCCAAAGCTGCCGAGCCACTACCCGTTCAATAACCTTCCCTAAAACGGGAAGGCAAGAGACCGGTCAATAGCTGGTGAAGGAGTCAATGTCAAACCATGGTTTCTTGAGCAGAGGCTGCACCACCACCTCCTTGAGACAGCTCGGCATTTTGCCCTCCCGAAGGCAAGCACTGAACACCACAGCCATCAATGGCCCCATTGTCTCCCGGCAGGATCTAACTAGCCTGGACGGACATGGGACTCTGACCACCCCAAGAACATCCACCACAATGGTGGGTGTCATAAACTGAAAGTAATCCTATAAAACTGAACCAGGCAGAGCTTTTTAACATCCAGTTCCTCTAATGTAATAAGTGCAGCTTTGAAATTGTGATGAATGTGAGCAGTTTTATCCACAAAATAATTCACAAACATGTCACAGCGTGCAACAGATGACTACATTCCAAGGTGGAAGGAGGCTGGACTGACCAGCCCCCGCATCACCTGGAAAAGCTCCGCTGGACAGAATTTTGTGGATGCTATGAGGGCAGCAAAAACCTCCTTTTTTGCTGCCCGCATAGCCATGGTATAGGCTCATAAACTGACTCTATGCTGCAATCTGTCAGCTTCATCACACAAACGATGCCACCGTCACTCCAACCACTGCTCCTCTTGCTTCAGCAACTATAATTCCTCAGAAATCCAAGGAGACCTGCGGAGGTGTAACCTGGACAATGGACGCCTAGGAGTCATCTGATGGCCTCTGTGGTGGATTTTTCTATCCAGGAAGGAATGAGAGGAGGCCAACAAAAGGAATGTTCCAAAATTTATTATTCCAAGTATGCAGCTACGGAACTGCCTAGCATTCAACACTGGCAGACACTTGAGTTCCTCCCCAATCCCCCTTTTATACAAGTTACAGACAAAGGATTCAGTTTTAGCCAATCTACACTTAATACGTTATTATTTGCCACATAAGGAATTGCTAGATTGGTTTGTCACTTCTGTGCAGTACACTTAGTTACATAATTCTCTTATCTTTGGGTTTTTTTTTTATACATGAGTTACTTGTCCCCTGCTGGTTGGCTCCTGGAGACTCTGCAGTTGCTGATCACGCTCTGGGAGCATGAGGTTAGAGAGAGCAACAGGGAAAGGCCCTAAATCACAGAAAGAACAACAGGGAAAGAACTAAATCCACCTCATTTCCCCCCTTTTGACGCTGCTGAACTTTCAGTAGCCTCAATCCCTGGGTTGCAACGGATACGCTCATCAATGAGTTTGCGTGGTTTGATTTTTTCCTTAAGGGAGGAAGTATCCTTTGTACATTTACTAATAAGGCAAAGCAAGAGCTTGAATACAATATACATTAATACAAACAGCAGGAGGAAAGACATAACCCCGTACAGTATGCGCCCGATGAAAACTGGAATATTGGGAAAGAGGCCCTCAAGCCAAGAGAAAAGGCCCCCATCAATTTCCCACCCATCATAAGGAACTAGGGTTAAATTGGACTGTAATTCCTTGACTGCTTGTCAGATTTGGCCAATAGCAAGGTGCAGGTTTGGGGCATTATCAGGAATATAAGTACAGCATTCAGTGTCTATAAGAGTGAAGACTCCTCCTTTGGCTGCAAGCATGATATCTAAAGCCAGCTGATTTTGTAGGGCAAATTCCCTGAGTGCTACCATTTCAGCTGTGATGTTGCCAAGCCCACTGGCAGTAGCATTGGCTGCTTTTTCAAAACTAGTGGCAACACGATTTGTACAGTGGAGACCGAGAGCTACACCAAAAGAGCTCATTCCCCGAAGTGACAACACTGTATCTAGGCAGCCCTCAACATAACTGATAACAGCTCATTTTAAACGAGTGTGCAATCGAGTGTCTCCTAATGTTTGAGACTCCTGGGGGCCTCCCTCTGGAGGCATGTCTGAGACATGTATGGCTGGGAGAACATACCCTATATAGCAACTGCCCCCCCAGTTGGCGGGCAACCATTTGCGGGCTGTGTGACCACATATGAATAGGTCCCCACCCAGGTGTGCATCCCAACCTTGGAGAAATTACAGGGAGGTGTATAGTAAAAGGGAACATCTCAGATAGATGTATTGCATGTGCATGATAGGGTGTAATCACAGGTGCTATTTCCCATGAAGTGGGGGCCCTCGTTGGTGTAGCAAAGTAAACCTTTCTGAATGACAGACACTAACAGGATTCGGGGGGCTGGCTGGTCCACCATTCCTTAGAGGTGGAATTGGTAACAGCACTACACTGCAAGAAAGTTGCCATCCACCTTAAATGATGGCACAGATCTTCCCAGTCAAAAGGGATGCCGATCAAGGGACTCCCCCCCCCCATAGTACTCAGGGGAAGATGCGCACATACCCAACAGTTGGTTTGGTTCTGGGCTTCTGCTATAACAATAGCAGTAGTTAGATAAGACTTCTGGTGAAAGGCTACCATTGTCTTAAGAAAGAACAGGAGGATCAGCATGATGGCAGTGAGATGCATGGATCCAGGCATTTTTCCCTTCTACCTTAACAGCCGTGTGAGTTGTCAACAAAACCAAGTGCAGGCCCATCCAATGGGGAGCAAGGCAGTTTTTCCACCTGAATTCCTTGATAAAGACCCAATTGCCTGGTTTAAAAGGATGACACGACTCGGTAGCAGATGGCGTATGGACAGCACCTGCCCTAGTATGGGAGTTCTGTAAAGCTCTGGACAAAGAAAGAACATAATCAGCAATACTGTCAAACAATTCAGTGATTCCCTCCTTCTGAGCAGCTCTAGGTTCCACCCCCACCCTCATTGGCCGTCCCATGACCAGTTAAAAAGGGGACAGACCATGCTTTCTGTTGGGGTTTGAATGGGTAGTCATGCGTATGAGAGGGAGCACCTCAGGCCAGGACAAGCCAGTGTCATGGAAAACCTTTGACAATCTGTTTTTTAGGTCAGAGTTCTTGTGTTCCACCTGGCCACTAATTTGTGGATGGTATGGTGTGTGGAAATAGAGACTAATACCCAAAGTTTTACACAGAGTCTTAGTGAGCTGGGCAGTGAAATGAGAGCCCATGTCACAGTCAATGGAGAGGGGTATCCCAAATCTTGGGATGAAGTCTTTCAAAAGATGTTTGGCAACTGTGGTTGCATCAGTCCTTTTGCAGGGAAAGGCTTCAGTCCAGCCAGAGTATAGGCAGATAACCACCAGCATGTGCTTGTAGCCTTGTGCTGGAGGCAAATCAGCAAAGTCAATCTGTAAATGAAGGAAGAGACCCTCAGCCCATGGGCGTGAAGAGGTGCAGGTTGGGGTGGCCTTGGAAACGTTGTACAACTGGCAAGTAGGACAAGACCGGACAAGTTGTCAAGCTTCTGTAGTAACAAAGGGAGCAAACCAGTGAGTGGAAATCTGGGAGGTGATTCCCCCCTTTGTTCATGTGTGAGCGCAGATGAGCCACGCAAACAAGATGCTTCAGGAGAGCTCAAGGTGCCACTGGATGGCCATCAGGGTGATGAAGGATGCCATCAGCATCAGGGATGCAGCCAGCCTTGGTCCAAATGAGACGTTCACCTACAGCAGCGGAGTCTTGGAGGGAGCGAAGTTCGGAATCATTAGGAGCAGGTGGGAGCAGCTCTGGAAAAGATACTGCCATAATGAGATTTGCAGGAGGGCCACACCTGGCTGCTTGTTTGGCAGCATTATCAGCCAGGTGATTTTCCCCAGGCCTCAGGAGTGGAGGCACCCATATGGGCCCGGACATGAATGACAGCCAAGGCAGATGGAAGAAGGAGGGCATCCAGCAATTCAGCAACAAAAGGAGCATGGGAAATAGGGCTACCTGAAGAGGTGAGGAAGCCACGGTCTCTCCAAATAGCACCAAAGGAGTAGCAAACACCGAATGCATAGCGAGAATCAGTGTAGATGTTTTCAGAGCAGTCCATGGCCAAAGTGCAGGCTCGGGTAAGGGCAACAAGCTCAGAAGGCTGGTCACTGTTCAAGGAAGGCAAAGAGTATGTTTCAAGGACCTGAAACTGTGTACAAACAGCATAAGCAACAGAGAGTTTTAAATCAGACAGGCAAACACAAGAGCCATCCACAAAGAGGGTGATAGAGGGGGAGGGAAGGGGAGAGTTGGAAAGGTTGGGGCAAGGTAGGTAGGTCTGGGTGATTAGAGAAAAGCAATCATGAGGCAGGGAATCAGGGTCACCCTCAGAGGGAGTGGGGAACAAGGAAGCAGGGTTCAAAGAAGGAACCCGAAGGAGGGTAAGGTGCTCAGCAGAAAGAAGAGCAAGTTCATAACGAGTGGGAGAGAAACGGCATTATTCTCTGGTTAAGCAAGGAGTAAACAGCATGCAGCACTGCAACAGTGAGGGGGTGTCCCAAAATGAGGGAGGCTGATTTGGAAACAAGGTCGGAGGCCACAGCCACAGCCCGGAGGCAGGAGGGGAAGCCACGGGCAACCGGGTCTAGTTGGGAGGAAAAGTAGGCCACGTGTCGGTGGATGGCCAAATAGGGCTGGGTCAGGACACCAAGAGCAAACCCATCTTGTTCATGGCAAAACAGGGTGAAAGGTTTTCGATAGTCAGGCCGGGCTAGGGCCGGAGGAGAGAGGAGGGTCATTTTGAGGGCATGGAACACTGCCACCACAGGGGGTGGAAGGGGAAATGAGTCAGCAGCAATAACATCATACAAAGGCTGGGTGAGCTGGGCATACCCAAGTATCCACTGCCTACAATAGTTGGCAGCCCCCAAAATTTTTTGCAAGTGGTAGCAAGTGGTAGGCAAGGACAGTTCTGAGAGGCCAGTGAGGCAGTCAGTAGTTAGGGACTGGGAGTCAGGGGTAATAACATGACCCAAATATACCACTGACTGTTGGCAAAACTGCAATTTGGACCAGGACACTTTATGGCCTTTTGAAGCCAAGTGAGAAAGGAGGGACAGGGATCCCCGAGTGCAAAGGTCCTGTGTGGGGGCAGCAACGAGAAGGTCATCGGCATAGGTAACAAGGGTAACCCCCTCAGGCAATGAAAAAGAATTCAGGGAGGAGCGGAGGGTGAGGCCAAAAAAGGAGGGGGAGTCCCGAAACCCTTGGGGAAGTCTAGTGAAAGTGTTCTGGCAACGTGAAAGGGGATCAGTAAAGGCGAACAAATACTGAGACAAGGGGTGTACATGGACCGAGAAAAAGGCCTCTGAAAGGTCAATTACAGTAAATCAAGTGGCCTCCGAGGGAATGGAGGCAGTGGTGGCCCCTGGATCCAGAACCACTGAGTGTAAGGGTACAACAAAATCATTGATGCTACGGAGGTCTTGAACAAACCAATAAGTGGGGGAGCCATCTGGATTAAATTTACCGGGCTTTTTAACCAGGAGAATCGGACTATTGACAGGCGATTGCATGGGAACCACCACACCGGAGGAAAGAAAAGCTTTGAGAACAGGTTGAATAACAGTCATGGCCTCTTGAGACAGGGGATACTGAGGCACTGAAGGGAAGGGTTGGTTGGGCTTGACTGAGTTAGAAATCAGTTCGACGCCCGGCAGCAGCCCCACATCATCGGGGGAGGCTGCCCATAAGGAGGCCAGCCAGGAATCGAGGGGGCTCTCTGGGCCAGGGAGAGACCCCTGGACACACCCCTCCATAGCAAGGGCCATGGTCAGCACAGGTCCCTGTGTTCCCGGGAGAGTGATGTACAAGGCCTCTGGAGAACAGTGGATAGTAGCCCCCAATTTTCACAACAGATCCCTTCCCAACAAATTGACTGGGGTTTCATGGCTAAGGAGAAAGGAGTGCCGCTCTGTGAGTGGGCCTAGGGTTACAGTGGCGACTTCAGAGAGTGGCTGGCTAGTTGTGACACCATCAACCCCTACAATGGGAATAGTACCACCCCTGGGGCAAGAAAGGGAGCGTCCAATGCTTTAAGAACAGAATAAGTAGCCCCGGTATCTACTAGGGCAGGGACAACATGACTATTAACAACAAGGGGCACAAGGGGTTCGGGTGAAAACACAGGTTTAGTAAGTGGGGTGGTTGCTCCGTCAGTCCGTCATTGGGGAGTGGGACCCCCAAAGAGGGTTGGTTCATAGTGAGAGGCAGGGTCATAAACAGCGGGCATCGCCCGGCGGGCAGAGCGGCCGGGACTCGTGGCCACTGTTCCTCCCGACCGGGAACTGGTGGGCTGGGTTATGGGGACATTCATATTTCTAGTGTCCCCTTTGTTTACAATAGGCACAAATGTCTCGGCCCAGGGGAAGACGCTCTCCCCTGGCCCCCCTTGCCCCCCTTGGGGTCCCAAAGGATGAACCAAAGGTTCCCTGATTATACTGGGGCAGAGTTGGGGGGTAACACTCATGTCGGGGTCGATAGTTCCCGTGACCATGACCCCCAAAGGCTCCCCCAGCTATTTGTTGAACCTGAAGAGCACACAAATGGGCTGCTGTTTGCTTTTGCTTCTGGTCCGAGGTTTTTTTTCATCCCTAATAGTATCCCAAATCTCACCACAGGAGGCCTGTATCTGGTCCATATCTTTAGTTTTCCAATCTAGGATTGCAGTCAGGAGTTTAGAACGAACAGAGGGCAAAAGGCCCGTAACGTATTGCGTCACTATAACTCCGATGGCCTCCGGGTTTTCAGGATTAAGGCCAGAGTGCTTCCAGAAAGCAGCCAGGAGTCTGGACCCATAATCCCCAGGGTGCTCGTCTGAATTTTGTACAACAGAGAAAACCCGATACCAATCACGTTGGTGTGGAACCAACTCCAGAATGGATGCCAGGAGGCGTTCTCTAAAGCTGCCCAAAGCTGCCCGTTGGGCATCAGTCTCCCACCCGGGGTCCTTAAGGAGCCAGCCGTCCCCATTTCCAGCCGCTCTGCTTTGGATCAGGAAGGCCGCCTTTTGCTCCGGTGGCAGGAGGTCGAACAAAAGCATTTCAATATGCGCCCAAGTGGGATTGTAAACTAAAAAAAGTTGTTGCAATTTGGTCCGAAATTCGCTAGGGGACTCTCTAAGCTTTGGAAAGGAGTTAGACCAAGTTACTATGTCAGAGGCAGAAAAGGAAATGTGACAGTAATAGGAGGATGCTGGCCCGCGGCATCGGGGAAGGCACACAAGGGTGCCAGCACTTGGGGCGAGCCTGAGGAAGTGGAGGACGGTGGGGTGGGATCCATGCCGGGCACCCCAGAAACTGTGGATGTATCAGGAGAATTGGGGAGAGCCCTTCGACGTTCCTGCACTCGCTCCCCAATTACCCCCTCCGAAAGGTTTATAAAATCATGCCCCGCCTCGGCCCCCCCCGACAGCAGAGAGACCGATTCAGCACCCTCCACTGCCCCAGCAGGCAAAGGAGGGGACCGCGCAACCCACTCATCAAGCAGATATGATGATGGGGGTGGCAGGGGAGCCAAAGGGGGTTTGACTTGGACTGGGTAAAGGAGTTGCATATAGGAGGGTGGAGGTGCAGGCTGTGGTGGCGACACTTTGAAGTGCTTCTGGATAGATGGATTATAGGCTTCTGCATCCCATAAATACCAAGTATTCATTTGTCAGGGATGTTTGTCCTCCAGGTTTCCTCGAAGGTGTCTAAGGACTGGGAAGGAGAAAGACCCCTCCAGAGGAAATTGCAATTCCGGATTGTCAAAGGTGTACAAATTCCACTTAGTCACCCATTTAACTGCAGGAGTCCCGTATTTGTCCCACATATACTTACCAGGGGTGTCGCCTGGAGGCAACTTTGACCCTGCGGACCCCATTCTACCAAACAATTAACAAGGTGTCCTTTGTCTATCCCAAACCAAAGTGGCACTTACCGCAGGAATCCAAAGGAGTCCTATGTTCCTCTCATCTGGGACGAGCCCCCAGAATTGTGGTGGATTTTTCTATCCAGGAAGGAATGAGAGGAGGCCAACAAAAGGAACATTCCAAAATTTATTATTCCAAGTACGCAGCTACAGGACTGCCTAGCATTCAACACTGGCAGACACTTGAGCTCCCCCCTCAATCCTCCTTTTATACAAGTTACAGACAAAGGATTCAGTTTTAGCCAATCTACACTTAATACGTTATTATTTGCCACATAAGGAATTGCTGGCTTGGTTTGTCGCTTCTGCGCAGTACACTTAGTTACATAATTCTCTTATCTTTGGGGGTTTTTTTTATACATGAGTTACTTGTCCCCTGCTGGTTGGCTCCTGGAGACTCTGCAGTTGCTGATCACGCTCCGGGAGCATGAGGTTAGAGAGAGTAACAGGGAAAGGCCCTAAATCACAGAAAGAACAACAGGGAAAGAACTAAATCCACCTCACCTCCATCAGCAAGATATTCCATAGCACAACAAGGTCATCGATGAGACGGTCATCAATATCAGAGGGAAACTCCCGCAGAGCAATCCGGAACCGTTCTGGTTCCATCAACCTCCATGGGTGAACCATCCGAATTGGTTCCACGCCCCTCCGAGGCAGACATGCACCAGGAGAGAGTAATTACTTGCAGGAGGGAATGATCCATCTATGGGTATTTTCAGACGTGATGGGGCCAATTGGCCCCATCACGAAATCAATGAAATGATCCCCCGCCGGGATGACCCGTCATGCCCTAATAGACGTGCCTGGGGATCCAGGCGGGGAATCGGGGAGGGGGAAGGGCTGCGCAGTGCACCGTGTGGCCGCACGGCCCTGTCCCCTCCACGCTCCCCACCGCCCGCCCTCCGGGGAGATGGGCGGCCACCACGGCCAATGCCGCCGCAGCGCTCGCCCGCTATGGCCACGGGACGGACTCCCTGCGGGGATTCCAGGCCGTGGCCGCCGTCCAGACGTGACGGCGGGGGTCACCACGGCGGGGAATCGCCTTCAACACACGACGGCCTCTGGCCCCGCCGCTTCAGCCGCTCACATGGTGAATGTGATCCCACGCCGTGGTAACATCTGAGGGGGAACATCCGTTCCCCCCAACAGATGTTACGTGGTCCAAGCCCCCACAGGGAATTGACTGTGGTGGACATTGACCACCTAACATCTGAAAATACCCTAAGATAAGATTTGGTTTAAGGGTGACTGTTATCTAACTTGTATATTGGTGTTGTTTACAGGAATTGAAGGTGCTGCTCCATGGAAGCTGGCTTGGATCCTGGGACATACTTTCATCTACTGGGCAGCTGACATGGCTAAGTGCACCAGTTGGGGATTCCAGCTTGGTTTGAGTTTGAAGCTGTGTTGTTTTGGAAAGGGAATGGTGGGATGTTATGGGTGCAACTTATGCCTATGATTTTGTGATTAAGGGTCCAATCTTGCCCAGATGTAATTGTTATAATTTTGGGTGAGAAAGATTTTTGTTGAGGTTCTGGTCTTGACTTATCAATTATGATCAGATAAGACTAGAAGCGGCTAAGGGAGCTTTTTTCTTGGGCTAGGTTAGTTTTTACCTCACTATTGCAGAGGAGGATATGGAGTAAAGTCTGGAATCCCAAGAGGGTAGACAGGGATAAGAAAAGGGTGAATAGGGATGTTAACCATTTTATTGATTTGTGGGGGGGCATGAATGGCTTGAACATACAGCCATTAACTGGAAGAAGCCAGAGCTTTTTGAGGTGGACAGTGTGCATTTATCACACATTGGGATGAATCTTTATTTGACAGGATTGAGGACTCTCTTAAGTAATTAGTTTAGAGGCAGTCTGGGTTTTTGGTGGAGCGGGGTGAGCAGACCACGCATAAGCTGTCTGCTCTGGTGGCAATAGTCAGTGTCAATAAGTTAGTCTGAGCTCACATAACGTTTTTTATTTCCCCCTTACCTTAGTTGGTGAATAATACTATTAAATTTGAAGCACCTCAGAGAGGTGAGGGAAGGGCAAACCAATGAGGGGAAAAGCGACCAACAGTTTTGCCTATCTCTGGGGGGTGCTGGGCTCTCTGCCACTATGCAGGATACATGCGGTCTTTTGTTATGTGGGTCTTAGCACTTCCCCCACAGGACCCTAATTTGTGGGGTCTGGAAGCTGGCAAATGTATTAATTATCGTCTGGAATTTGTGAGCTCCTGGCACAAGACCTTTTAGGGGAAAGTGTGATTTGATGTTAAAGTTAATTGTTGTGGTTTACTATTAACCTTTCCCCTTTATTTTAACCCAGACTGCAAAATAATGTTGCAGCCATTTTTAACCCAACTTCTTGTGTCTGTTGCCTCATTTCACTTGTGTGTGTGTCAATGGAAAGTTACATAGATCTCTCCAGATTTGGGGGGAAAGTAAATGAAATGGGACCATTCAAAGATGAAATATCATCAAGAGATTGATTGTAAAATGGATAACCAAAAATGTCCTTAATATTCGACCGATGAAAGTTAACCATGTGCAGTTACTCTAGGGCCGCTTTTATACGAGGCGCTGAAAGCGCCTCCTGAGTCCCATGTTGAAAGAAAAGTCGCACGGGGAGTGTTTACATGCTCCCCATGTGCTTTTCAGCGCCTCGTATAAAAGCGGCCTAGGTCTTGTACTGGTTTCTAACAGCTGATCACCTTCTTAAATCTAAAACTAGCAAAACTGATAAGATCTGAAACTGGGATGTGAAATGTGAAACATCCTTATCATACAGAAATGTACAGGAATAAAACAAAATAGTTTTGCTACCTGAATAGGATCTGACGTTTTAATCAGGTGAAGAAACTATTGAATGAGTTGGCTTAACATTCTTGAAGTCATACTGATCCTTAAGTATATATAGCCATGCCTGTCTGGGAAGTCTGAGAAGTAGGATCTCAGTAGGTTATAGTAGCTAATGTAGCACTTTCACATTGAAGTTCTGTTTGTTACTGATGGGTTTTATTTTTATCATTATTTTATCTGTACAATATCATTACAATATTTTGTATATTCATTACCTTCTATGACCAAAAGAAATAAGGAATGATTAATAAATTCTTGTTCTTTTACTTTATTGGCTTGATACGCCAATAAACCAATTTTATATACTAATGGCTGATAAATTGGAATAAATTATATTCTATAGTTTTAATCATTCCTTGGATCCTCTCATTCTGCTTTTAAAGTGATAATTTATACACTTGTTCTCCCTCTGCTTTCGAACTTCAGTGACTTATTACAATTTATCTAGAGAACTTATCATAAATACCAGCTGTGAAACTGTTTTTTAGCATTTTAAAATAAACATGCGTTAGCAGTTCCGTCACTGACGCATTATTTTGTTTGAGCTAATTATTTCACAATTTAGTTGAAAGAATTTCTCTCTGTAGGATTGGAAGTTGGCATTGAGCAACAGTTTGCTGCTCTGGACCTTCCTTTCCTGTATAGTTCCTGTATAATTTCCAGTTTTCCCCTCCTCCCACCCTAAAAGGGTAGGACATAACACCCTACAACCCTCACCCCAGCTTGTTGGACAGGAGTGTCCATAGGACAAGACTAAACTCTTCGTGTGTTTATTTTTTAATTTTTTAAAAATTATTATTATTATTATTATTATTATTACTATTATTTTATTAGCATTTGTATAGCACCAGCTGTGTACCTCGCGAAGTCCCCACTTCCCTGGAACAAGCTTGATTTGCTCAGCAATTCAGGAGAAGTGAGCATTTTCTCCCCCTGCACAATATCACCACTATATTGGACCAGCAAAGTTGCCATAGCTGTCACTAATTTTGTCCTAGAACTGAACCTGTACATTGTCCCCCTCACTCTCTGTTTCCTCTCAAAACCTTGAACCTCAGTATTTGCGGCTGCTTGAAAAACTGTGTGTGTTTCAGCACTGGGACAGTGTACATACATTAAGATTCACTGTTAGTGGGTGCTAACAGACATTAGGGGTGTGCACCAGAGACACATGTCATTTTTCATTTTCATTATTTAAATCTTTTGTTTTCATAAATATCAAAATTTCATTTTCATTTTTGCTTTTGTTTTCAATTTCCATTGGTTTCAATGGAAAACAATTTTTTGGCTGTACCTTTTTTGTTTTTCATTATATTTGGATGAATGTAGAATAATTATACCATGAATGGAAGGCATTAAGTGTACCAACTTTTAGAAAGATTGGATAAAGCAATCCAATTTAATAAGCAGTTGAATTGTGTTACTTTGCAAAAATCTGCATATACATTTGTGGCTGTAACTTCTTTATCTCCCATCTAATGTTGATGATACTTGGCAAGTGTATACCCCCTAACCACGTTTACTGTCTATGCCAACTTTCAGAAGTATTGAATAAAGAGTCCTGGCGGTATAAGCAATTAATTTATAAAAATATGTCCAACTGTAAAATCTTTTTAGTCCAAACAGTGTACATGAACATTAGCAGGGCTATATCTCACACCTTCAGGACCATCTCTGCCAAATATCAGAAAGATGTGATAAAGGGTCTCAATTGAATAAGCCTACACAGCGTATGCAGAGAATGCGTCTATGCCAGGAATTCTCTTACATGTCACTGGGCATTTTTACACACACCTTAAAGTTCTGAATTTTTCAATTTTCTGGGTTTACAAGTCTACAAGTAAGTTATGGATGCATTCTTCACACAAACATTGCCCTGAGGCAGCCTAAAGTAGCTGCAGCTGTAGACGTGACAGGCTGCAGTGGAAATCAAGTGACCACAGCTGGCTGAAGCAAAGCAGTTTACCAGGAGAAACTTTTTACACACACAAGTTCTGGGAGAAGTTCTATGCAAAAGTTTAAATAGCCGGATGTTTAAGATCTGGGTGAGTGATTTAGACACACAGAAAGTTCAGGATGTAACAGCAAACATTCAGGAGAAATGTGTGTGTAAAAACACCCAGTGTGGTATAAGATCTCTTTGTGATGCCAATTGGCCAGCAGAAATGTCAGCCAAATATCATCATTCTGTGCTGTGACCATCCCAATTTCTCTCCCCCCTGTTACTGGGAAGTCAGAAGCATCTGTTTAGGAAAGAGCCAATAGAGATTCTCCTATGTCCTCTGTCACAGTGCTGCATAATGTGATTGTGATGATAATTGACCAGTCTGGGTGTGTAAACCATTTCTCCTCATTGCTGGGATGCTATCCCCAAGGTTCCAATTATATCCCTTTTATGTCCGCCTCAGGGCAGTGCCCTATGCCTGCCTTGAAGCCACCACCAATTGGTCCTGTAAAGCTGAAATCATACCGTAATTGACCAGTGAATGTGTCTGTCATTCTGTTTGGTTGTTCCCCATTCTCCCTCCTACAGGCTCCCTCACCCTGCCATGCCAGGTGCCTGCCTCTGACTGGCACTGCATGTGCTGATATCTAACTGAATAATGGTCTTCAAGCGGACAACTTCAATTGCTTTTAAAATTGGGGCCTTTATCAAATTGTCCTGTAGTTTGGCAGAGATGACAGGAAAGGTATAGGATATATTCCTGCCAAATGTCCTGTAAACAGGATGGAATATAAAAATGTTAGAGCCAGACATGCATTTTCAAGTTAATGGCTTATAGCATCAAGACCCTTTATCCAATCTTTCTGATATTTGCAGGATTGGTAATCTTGTGGAGGGACAAACAATTCCCATGTTTCGTGCAAATTGAAGAGAAGATAAAGAAGTTGTATCCAGGAATATGTATGGAGATTTTCTTAAAATAACAACATTCAATTGCTTAAAAAAAATTGTTTTCCTTTATCTAACCTTTTGTATGTTTGGTACACATAGTGTAATCCATTGGGGGTACAATCTCCTCAAGTTTCATAAGAATTTAATAAGAAACAAAAACGTTATAGACGGAAATATGTTTTTTAGTTTTTTCCCATTATTTCAGAAACAAAAATTTGTTTTCATTTATGTTTTTATCATTATTATTTTTTGGTTTTCTTATTAAAGTAATAAAAAAGAAAACCAAAACATTCCTTTTTGTTATCATAAGAATGAAAACAAATTGCACACCCCTAACATACGTAATATTGGCCCACTGGACCCAGCTCAAGTGATGACGTGCTGCCGATGTGGGCTTGCTTCTGCCCCAGGGCGGGTAGGAGGATGGCCTGGGACATGTCCCTGCAAAATCTCCAGAGACACATCCCAGGCCAAGGGGGATAGTGTCCCACCTATCCCCTCCATGGGCGCTGCCATGGCCATGCACCATGGCAGGGCACTGGGAATAGGGCTAGGGTGGGGCTGGCTGCCTACATGTCTGTTGTGTCCCCGCACCCCACCTGGGTCGTGCATGCAGTGGGATGGCTCTCCCAACAGCAGGCATGGTTTTTTTCATGCTACTTGCTGACCTGGAGAGTGGCAGTCATGGTTTTCCATCCCAGGCAGCACTGAGGAGCCGCCTCACTGCCTGCACATTTGTTTTTACCCTAATTTGCAACTCTTTATGAAGGTCCAGGGGAAGAGAGGCCAGTGTGTAAGCACCAGAGAAAACTAATCAGATAAGAGGCATCTCCTTATGTGGTGTAGGGAAAGGAGCCAACCATGGAGGGCCAAGGCAGTGTAGGGCTTTGCTCCTCATCACCCAATTCCAACTCCTCCTCCCTCCCTCTGTCCTGGGCCCTCTCCTCTTCTCTATCTACACCCTGTCCCTTGGCCAACTCATTGCCTCCCACGGCTTCCAATATCACCTCTATGCTGACGACACTCAACTCTATCTCTCCACCCCCTCTCTATCCCCTTCTGTCCAAACTTGCCTAATCAACTGTCTCTCTGATATCTCCGCCTGGATGTCCCAACATCAGCTCAAGCTCAACATGGCAAAGACTGAACTACTTATCTTTCCTCCCTATCCTTCTTCTCCCTCTTCCCTGTCCATCCTTATCTATGGGGTCACCATCCATCCTGTTCCCCAGGCCCATAGCTTGGGCTTCATCTTTGATACTCACCTTTCCTTTAAACCTCTGTTGCCAAGTCCTGTCACTTTGCCCTCCATAACATTGCTTGGATTTGCCCCATTCTCTCTGCCTCCTGAGCCAAAACCCTTGTTCACGCCATGGTCATCTCTCGCCTTGACTACTGCAACCTCCTCCTCACTGGCCTTCCCCACTCTCATCTGTCCCCCCTTATCTCCATCCAAAACTCCACGGCTAGGGTCATCCACTCAGCCTGTCGGTTCGATCACGTGAAGCCTCTCCTCTCCTCACTTCCCTGGCTCCCCCTTCCCCAACGCATCCTTCACAAACTCCTGGTATTCACTTACAAAATCCTTCACAACCTGGCTTCCCCTTACCTCTAAGCCCTAATATCCTTACTCACTCCTGCACGCACTCTCTGCTCCTCCTCTGTCCCCTCCGTCACTCTCCCTCGTCTCCCCTGTCCCCCTAACCGCCTTTGTCCCTTCTCCCTTGCTGCCCCCATGCCTGGAACTCCCTCCCTGCCCACATCCACCTTGCCCCCTCCCTCTGCACCTTCAAATCCCTCCTCAAAACCCACCTCTTCCTCACTGCCTTTCCCGACGCCTGTTAGAACTTTCCTTTTAATATTTACTGTCTGCCATCCCCACAGACTCCTGTCTAACTGTAACCAAGCCAAGCACGTGCACCTGCGACATCTCATCTGCTTGAATGCTATTTATCCCTTGTCTCTCTCTATGTCCCCTCTCCTTGTCTCCCCACTCCGTGTCTATTAGATTGTAAGCTGTAGGCAGGGACCATGTCTATCTTATTGTTCTGTAAAGTGCAAGGTACACTGCTAAAATATAACAACAACAAACAATAACAACAACAACAATTATTATTATTATTATTATTAATAATAATAATAATCAATCAATCAATCAATCAATCAATCAATCAATCAATCAATCAATAAATGGGAACCATGCTGCCTAGCAGGATTTGAATGTTTTAAGTATAGTGACAGAATTCTCCTCCTCTGATCCTATTGGAGGGCTTGGTGGTCCCAGTGATAAGGGTCATCTTGGGACAGGATGGGGCGGGTATATTACAGAAAGGTGATAGTAAGAGAGTCCATTGGAAGTGCTGGGTGCAAGGTTGTAGCACTGAAATTGTAAAGTTGGTTTTTGAAGAGTTTCTCCCAGACTGTTTTATTTCTGACTCAACGGTAGTGGCAATTTAAACCCACAACTTCTGTCCTTGTCCTCCTCCATCACTATAATGACAACTAACAATAACAAGTTTACTTACTGTTTTTGATATGGAAATCCAGGGATCAGTTTGTAAATTTAAAAGTGATCCTATTATTGTGATAGGACATGACTACTAACACACTTTTAAAAAGTGCCAAGTATGGACTCAGTATTTTATTACCACTCTCTTAAACACAGAGATGAATTTTCATTTAAATTGCGTATTTCTCTTCCTACCCATTTGGTCTGTCAAATGAAACTTTAAAAGTTAGTTATAAAACTTGCACAGGCTATATAAAACATTTTGATTTGCATGTCTTTGACCACTAATAAAAAAGAAATATAGTAAAAGCCACATTTTCTGCTGACTTTTATAATAAAATAGAAAATTTAGTGTAGTACTTTTTTCCTAATGGGCAAGATTTTTTATGTCTGGTTAAGTACATATTAGGTATTAACAATATATTTCATAAAATTAATGCAGCATCATGAACATCTTGGTACTGTGCACTAATTAAAAAGATATATACCATATATAGAGAACCATAGAAGGTAAGCATGAATGAGGCTTCATTCATGCACAATCCCACTGGTGTAACAAGAGTGAAAGGCAAAACAAAATAATTCTTGTGAAATATGTAAGGGTCAAATCCTGACACCCTTAAAGTCAATGGCAAAACTTCTTTCAGGGTGTCTTTAGACATAACGCTGTTCAGTGTTCTGAAACACAGGGTGATTTTAGACTTGACGTGGTGAAATCCACCACAGTGAATCCCACCCCGGTGTGAATGGCTTCACCATGGGCCAGTGTGAGATGCGTGGCCCCAACAGACGTGACAGGGGTAGTATCACCGCCCAGGGACAACAGGAGAGAACATGAGCCAGGGGAACCCAACAGATGTGACATGGTGGTGAGAACCATGGTGGGAACCCCACAAGGCACCGGGGTTACGCAGACGCAAACATGGGCGCTGGAGGGCAAACGAAGCCAAAGACAGTGGAGGGTCCCGCCCAGGGAAGGGAAACATGAAGGGAGGAGTGGAGGGAGCTGCAGTGCGAGCAGCACTCACAAACAGCGTCCGTAGCATGAAAATCGCACACACACAAACGAAGCAGCACAGCCACACAACAAAGGGGAGCCAAGCAGGGGGGAAGAGGGAGGCACACACCAGGGGGGGACAGGTAACCCCCCAGCCAGTTGGGTGCATGGGAGGAGGGGGGTGACGAGGGTCCGGCACAGCCAGCCCTCCAGGAGGGGGAGGGGGAGGGGGCAGGAGCCCAGCAGCCAAGGAGAAGGGGGACCCAGCAGCCCAAGGACACAGGAGGCAACACAAGGCCCAGTGAAGCACAAAGGGTGTTTATTGAGGACACAAGTAGCACCGGCCCGGTGCAGAGACAGACAGCACAGGAGCGCGCGGGACCAGGGCACAGGGGATGGGGCAGCAGGTCCCATGTGAGAGGGTGACAGGCAGGTGGGTGGAGCCAGGTCACAGGGGGTCGAACCGTCCCAAAGAGGCAGCAGTCATTGGCACGAGCACCCAGGCCACAGGCGGAAGGAAGGCACTGAAGAGGCAGCTGGCTGTCAGATGGGCCCAGAGCACCCTACACCCGGCTGTAGGGGCTCCCATTGGGGGCGGGGGTGGCAATGACAGCACATTCACATAGCGGGGCCATTGTCACAGCCCCTGGAAGAAGCTGCACTCGGCCATGTTCCTGTTCACATATTTCAAATATACTAAACCTCTGGGCTACATCAAAATAGCTGCATGCTATTAACAATACCTGATCACACAGGCACGCTCATATTTAGTAAAAATAGCATGTGAGGAGCCACTCAAAGAAGAACAGAAGGTTTCTACCTTGTAAATAAGGTTCTTTGAGATGGCTCCTAACATTTTCACATATACCCACCCTTGCAGCCTCGCATAGAATTTTTTCCTTCTGTTTCTAGAAAGGGTTGGAAGAAACTGTCATTCTGACGGGGAGTGCACCTTTTATACTAGAGGAGCTCGAGACCATCATGTGGCTATTATTTGAACAGGGCGAGCATGCACAACCCAGTTGTGAGAATGTTGGGAGCCATCTCGAAGAACCTTCTTTACAAGGCAACAACCTTCTGATCGGNCCCGCCCCTCCTGCCACGCAGCCCGGGGCAGCTTCCAACAATTTAAAAATACAATAAAAACCATTTAAAACACTCATAATAATAATACTATTAAAATATTAAGACAGGGCTAAAGTCATACATATAATAAACAGTATAAAGTAAACAAAATAGGTGGGGGAGCTAGATGCCTCACCCTACCCTCCCACCCTCCCAAAGGCCTGGGCGAACAGCCAGGTTTTACAACTTCGCCGGAATGTCAACAGGCTAGGGGCCAGGCGAGCTTCCTCCGGAAGGGAGTTCCAAAGGTGCGGCCCAGACATCGATAATGCCCTCTCCATTGTGGCCCCCCACTTAACATGGGGGACCTCCGAGAAGGCACCCCCAGCAGACCGCAGGAGCCACTCTGGGGTGCGGAGGGCGAGGCGGTCCCTGAGGTATGAGGGGCCCAGACCGTGTAGGGCTTTATAGATCATCACCAAAACCTTGAACCTGGATTGGTACACTATTGGCAACCAGTGAAGAGCTCGGAGCACAGGTGTAATATGCTCCCGATGGCCCGTCCCTGTAAGGAGATGAGCCGCCGCATTCTGCACTAGTTGCAGCCTCTGGGCCAGGAACAAGGGAAGCCCCACGTAGGACACGTTACAGTAGTCGAGCCTTGAGGTGACAAAGACATGGATGAGGGAGGCCAGGTCTGGGCCGGAGACATACGGACGCAGCCTACGCACCAGATACAGCTGGCAGAAGGCAGCCTTCGCGACTGCCTCCTACTGCCACTCCAGGCAGAGGTCCGCATCCAGTATCACCTCCAGACTCCGAACCTGCTGAGCTATAGGAGGGTGAACCTCCCCAACCAGGGGGGCCACTACCTCTTTCGCTATCCCCACCAACATCACCTCCATCTTATCGGGGTTGAGTTTCAGACTGCTCTGCCGCATCCACTCCGCCACGGCCTCCAAACATTGGGATAGCAACGAGACAGCAGGGTCTGGGTCAGTTGAAAAAGAGATGGGGAGGCACATGGGGAGGAGGTGTTTGTAAACAAACAGCCTTATATCCCTGACCCAGACTGATCACTGCTGCTGCTGCTGCACTTCCTCCTCACCCTCTCGCTCCATCCTCTGCTCTGATTCCTCCACCCTCCTCTCCATCGACTGCTCTGCCACGTTCCCCTACTGCTGCCTACCCTTTAAATCTCCCTCCGTGTGCTGCTTGTTGTTAGTTGCCTGGCAGGCGCTGCATGCTGTCACCACTGCCCATGGTCATTTCCTTCCACTGTGGCCTGGGTCTTCCCTTAAGACATTACATTTCATTCACCCCTGCCGTGGTGAACATTCACCACACTTTTGGACCTCCTCCTGTCCCGACCTCACGAAGCGTGATTAGGTTCACTCCGGCCCGTGTTTGACTGTGGTGAAAATCTGGATGCAGGCCAACAGATGTGCATGGCTCTTTCACCACTGCCCGTGTTTGACTGAGGTTGACTGTGGTGAATGCCACAAACGTAACGTCTGAAATCACCCACAGTCTCCTACCGTTACAGTTTAGACATACCGCCAACACAGTGTTCACCCCAAACACTGATTAAACTGTCAAGACCTGGCAGAATTCACTTCCTGTGTTTGGGGTGAACACTGCATTGATGTCTAAACACTGTGTTTGGGGTGAACACTGCATTGATGTCTAAACACATTGATGTCTAAACATTGTAACGATAGGATACTGTGTTACAGAACACCGAACAGTGTTACGTCTAAAGACACCCTCAGATGTTTAATATTTAACCTTTCATTGTTCCTGAAAACTTATAAACTAGCTGTCTTGGAGACTGAAAATCCATGATGTCTTTAAAATTACTTTTTCATTGTGGCTCACATTTTATGTGGAACTGCAGTATTTTTATTAGTAGTAGAGATTATTATCTCTACTACTAATTATTGTAAGAGCAACAGAAATTTGCCTGGTGCTGAACAGTCATGGTTAGAGAAAGTTCCCTGCCATGGCACACTTACAGTCTAGAACAAAGGAAGAGAGACAAGCAGAAGAGGAAGATAGGGAGACACTAGGATACATTAATGAAAAGGTGCACATGCCTGACTTAGTTACAAGGTGGATTATGAAGGATAAGATGGTATAAGGTGACATCATAAAAGGAGAATGGGAAGCTTTAGAAATGGCGTGGAAGTAGAGGGATCCCACAAAGTACAGAAGGGCATAAGAAAGTACTGTAGAAGCAAAAAGAAGACGCAGGCAGGCAAAGTGAGCCTGCCTTACATGACTACAAATGGATTGCCTGTCTATGGATTGGAGGAAGTAGCCTGGTTGGAGAAGCAGCATTCTGGAAAAGAAAGGGGGGTTGGGTACAATAGAACTATAAAAGCTGAGAGCAGCATCAGTTCAAATGACAAAGCCTGGATTTTTACTTTGTGAACCTATAGACACAAACTGCTTACATACATGAAAGTAGCAAAAATTAAGAATGGTGGGGGGGAAGTTAGGGCTTGAAAGTTTTCCACAAGTTTGTGGAAAGTTTAATTTTGGTTGATTACAGTTAAACATTGCAAGGACTAGGGCTGAAACAAGATTTTGCCAAAACAGGAAATCTCATTGAAATCCGAGTTCCCAATACTCTCTTGGTTGAATCGAGAACCTCTTGGTTCCTGCTTACCAGCATCCTGTTTACTGCTTTGCAGTGCATTTCAACTCCTGAGAGGTCATACCGATGCAATAATACGCTCCTTGCACTCCGTTTTCCCTTGTACGTCCTTTCACTCATGAGCTGGCATGCAGATTCCTTTACTAATTTCCAATCCAGTTGCAGATGGGTCAAAGCAAATAGAACAACAATTCTGTCTAGAGACAGTGGAGGTTAAGGAGTACTGTGGGGAAGTGAGGGTATGGGCTGTTTGCACAGTGACTGCATAAACAGCAAAACCAGAAGTAAAACATTACCCTCAGCACATATATAATGTTAAAAGTAAAAAGTCCACAACAGGACAGTATAAAAACAATATAAACCAACATATAAAACACAAGATAGGAGTATAACAAAATAATAAAATCCAAACAAAGATTATGACTATGTATAAAATACAGCAAATGACCATTAGTATCAGGCACTACCATTCTTTTTCTAAATCAGCTCCCCGTTAGATAACAACATTTTCTTCCTAATACCCTGAGCCAAATAGACAAAAACTGCCATGACTTTGACCACTGCAGATACATGGGAGTCTAATAAAATAGACAGTTTGTGGGATACTATTAGATAATCCCTTCCTCTTAGAATTGGGGTAATCTATTGCTACCTTACCAGCTGATAAAAATGGTGATCCAGGAGATAATACAGAAGATCTTCAATCTAATGTGATCCACAGGGGCATAGCCTTAAATAAAAATATATTTTTTAAAGTGGAAAGTTGGAAAATTGGGATGTTATCTCACAGTACAGTATAGTAGAATGAGAGAATAACAGAACGTGAGAATAGTCGAATGTGAGAATCGAAAAATTGAATTGGTATCGGGAAACAGTTGAGAAAGCAATACAGTTGCTTTTTTCAGTCCTAGTCAAAATATATCTTACACTGCATAAAAATTAATTTGGAGGTTCCTTCGGTGATCCATTAGCCATTTCCCTTTAAATGTGGAAGGACACTTTAGAGACACATTACATAGATTCTCCTTGGCCAATCCCTTTTTTTGAATTGTGGTGTTAGTTGCTTCCTTGGTACAGCAAACACATGGAGAATAAGGGGTCCATTACCTAAGCTTAATGATACCCACTCAGGGTGGCACATGCTATTAAGCTGAACATGGCTGGTATTTTTAGAGCATAAATACATGAATTAGAAAACCAAGATAGTAGGTTGTTGGAAATGATTATTAGGTGAAAATCTTTCAAAGGATTTGTCATTCTTGCAATTTTCTGCGGAGTTGAGCTATAATCATAGATATAAAGTGTTTCAGTAATAAGTGGATGAGCCTGTGGTAAAGAATATTTACTATTATCTGAATTTTAACACACTGTTCAGCCATTCTTCACCCTTTTCAAAGGCAATACATTTTATATTATTATTATTATTATTATTATTATTATTATTATTATTATTATTAGTCGTCGCCCCCTCATGTCAATGGCATCTCGGGGCGGCGTAAAACAAATAAAACAACAATAACATTTTTAAAATAATCATTTTTAAAAAAAACATTTAAAACAGCCCCCAACCATCACTTTTTAACATATCTTAAAATCCCCCAAACATCCCCCTCCATCTACTCTCCCCTCCCACCCTCCCCTCGGAAGGCCTGGACGAACAGCCAGGTCTTGCAGGCTCGACGGAATGCCAGAAGACCAGGGGTCAGGCGGGCTTCCTCTGGGAGGGAATTCCAGAGCCATGGCCCAGGCACTGAGAATGCCATTTCCATTGTGGCCCTTTGCTTAACACAGGGGGCCTCCAAGAAGGTGCCCCCGGCAGACCGAAGGGATCATACTGAGGCATGAAGGGCGAGGCAGTCCCCGAGGTATGAGGGGTCCGGATTGTATTGGACTTTATAGATCAAAACTAGCATCTTGAATCTGGCTTGGTACGCTATAGACAGCCAGTGCAGAGCACGGAGCACAGGCGTTATATGCTCCCGCCACCCCGTCCCCGTAAGGAGATGGGTCGCCGCATTCTGCACTAGCTGCAGCCTCTGGACAAGAAACAGGGGAAGTCCCATGTAGAGCACATTACAGTAGTCTAGCCTCGAGGTGATAAAGGCATGAATGAGGGTGGCCAGGTCGGGCCCAGAAATGTATGGCCGGAGCCTCCATATCAGATACAGCTGGCGAAAAGCGGCTTTAGCCACCGCCTCCACCAGCCAATCTAGACAGAGGTCTGAATCCAACACTAGGGCTGAAATGCTGTACCGCTGCGGCAGCATTTACCAACGGAAAGTGCTCTTCTGCACCAAGCAGCACGGTTAGAAAAGGAGCGATTTTCACGCCTTTCACTTGCGGCTTTCCGTGGTCGCTGCCACGGTATTTTCAGCCACTGTAGATTTCACGCGAAAGCGGCAGGTTTGCCACAGTTTCCCTTTTCCGTTAAGCGCAGCAGCTTTGTGAATCTCACAGCATTGCAGCCAGGGCCATAGCCACCATGGCATGGGGGAAGTTGCTGCCTTGTAAACAAAGTTCTTCTTCGAGGGGCTCCTTCCATTCTCACTTGTGCACCCTTCTCTTACCGGCATATAACAAGCTCACTAGCTTAAATAAAAACCACGTGACGTTCACACGCCCCCACCCTATATAAGGTACCTAAACCCAACACAGTTCCTTACAACCCTAAGCAATTAGGAAGAAAATTCCATGTGGGGTCGGAAGGGTGGGTGCTTGTGAGAATGTTTGCAGCCATCTTGAAGAACCTTGTTTACAAGGCAGCAACCTTCTGTTCTCCTTCAAGTGGCTCCTCCCATTCTCACAAATGGGAGTGTACCAAGCCTAGAAAGAGGCGGTGGGAGAATTTTCTAACAAAATGACACACCATGCAAGTTGGATCTACAGCCTGGGAGGGGGGCAGCAGGCAGGGGCCAGTCTGCTTTGGGGGATCCATTCAGCTGGGGGAGGGTTGGTTGTTCAGTGCTGTCTCTGTTAAAAGGATGGATAGATCCTCCCTCTTCCCTTTGTGATCGCCCCATAGAGAGAAATGGGGGTGCAGAGCAGCTACAAGGAGGCAGAGAGTCATCCCAGAAAAGGGGAAGAATTTGTCTTTGGCACCCTAATGCACAAGAAAATTCACAGAAGAGCAGGGACTCTTCTCCCCCCACCCCCTCCATCCCCTGGATCAGCATCAGGAGCCAGGCACTCTCTCATGGCTGTTGGGGAATACCTGCACTCTAAGTGGGACAGAGACAGCGACTAGTTGTCAGTGGGAGGGGGTCTAGAAGGGAGAAGCGCCACCCACTCACGCCACTTACACATGGGGAGGCTCTGCTTACGAGGTGCGGTGAAAAGGAAGCCCGTCAGGATAGTATTTGGGTCTGTTCGTGTGCTTACGCACTCTGAACATCGACCCCTATCATCATAGGGCGCAGAGCTGGGGGGTAAGGAGGGGTTCGCAGGCTCTCGACGTGCACTCGACCAGGTAAGGATGAGGGGGGTACGTGAGGAATGTGCCAGGGCCACAGGGGAGGGGGTCCCGGGTTCACAGGCAGGGTTCACGGGACTCACTCTCGTATCCACGGAAGGGAAAGATGGACCCAGGAAAGAGGGGAGGGGGAACCCAACCGGGTGAGCCCGCAGGCTCCCGACCACTCTCCTTACACTCTAGGTCAGGGGATAAGGGACTCACTCACACGCAGCTATTCTAGGACAGACAGAGGCACACACAGATATACACAAGGGAAGGGGAGCAGGGTAGAGGAACACACACAAGACTCTAAACACAGGCAGAGTAAACACGTTTGCACTTAGCTCAGGGGGCCAGTCTCTCCAGGGCCTGCAGCTCTGTTCACCGGCACTGTGACTCTGACAGTGCCGGCCTTTGTAGTGTTGGCTCCGCCCCCCGTGCGTGCCTGGAGGCGCGCGGAGCGCCGCAACGGGGGGCGGGGCTCCTCAGCGTCTCTGACGGGACCGGGGCTTTCCCCGGTGCCCTCGCCGCCATTAGGGCCCCCGGCTGGGGGCGTCAGGAACGGAGGCGGCGGGCTAAAACTTCGGGTAAGGGGGGCGGGTGTCCTGGTTTCCGAGGGGGGGGGGCCGCCGCGCCTGGCAGCGGCCGCGGCGGCTGACACTAGTGCACAAGGAGGGATAACAAAGATCCCTCCCTCAAAGCTCAACTCTGGGTGCTGCCCTGTTTGTTGTCCCTCCTTGTGAACTAGTTTCTGTCCCTCTGAGTGCAGGGATCCCCAGCCCCAGCAGCAGTGAGCGAGTGTGGAAATATCGAGGGGCAGTCAGCAGCAAGACACATTAAGTTCCGAGTTCTCGGAATGGAATGGCAGTGTCGTAACAGCTGCTGCTGCTTCAGACCTATCCCAGACCTATCTCAGATCCCCAGACTCTGAGCCTGCTGGGCAACAGATAGGTGGACCCCTCCTACAAGAGGAGCCAGCACCTCCCTCACCCTTCCCACCACCATTACCTCCATCTTATCGGGATTGAGCTTCAGTCTGCTCTGTCGCATCCAATCCATCATGGCCTCCAAACATTGGGAAAGAAACAAGACAGCAGGACCTGGGTCAGTTGAAAATGAGAGATACATCTGAGTATCATCAGCATATTGGCTACATCTCTCCCCGAACCCTCTCACGATCTCCCCCAGTGGCTGCATATACACATTAAATAATAGTGGAGACAGAATCGAACCCTGCGGAATGCCGCAGGTCAAGGACTGGGGGCTATATGTTCCAGCCCCCAACACCACCCACTGGCTTCTCCCTGAGAGGAATGAGCAGAACCACCCAAGGACAGTCTCGTCCAGACCCCCAGGTCTCTCAGCCGTCTCAACAGCAGCCCATGGTCCATGTTATCAAAAGCGGCTGAGAGATCTAGCAGGATCAGAAATGTTGAACATCCTGCATCCATCTCCTGGCGAAGATCATCCACTAAGGCCACCAACGCTGTCTCAGTACCATAGCCGGGGTGGAACCCAGACAGAAAAGGGTCAAGGAAACCGATACTATCCAGATGCGCCCGGAGTTGCAGTGCCATGGCCCATTCAATAACCTTCCCTAAAAAGGGAAGAATAGAGACAGGTCAGTAGCTGGCAAGTGCATCCACATCCAAAGATGGCTTCTTCAACAGGGGGAGCACCACAGCCTTCTTGAGACTGGGTGACAGCCTCCTCTGCCTGAGGGATGCATTGACCACCCTCGCCAGCACCGTACCCCAACGTCTCCCTGGAGGCTTTCACCAACCAGGACGGGCACAGAACCAGTTCACAACTAGTGGCCCTGACTGACCCCAGGATATCCACCGCATCGGCCGGCATCACTTCCTGAAACTCCTCCCAGAAAGATCGATCAGACAGTGCATCCATAACCTCGTGCTCCTCACCTACTGCTTCCAACCTGGTGTCAAAGTTACCCTGGAACTGAGCAATTTTGTCCACAAAGTAGATGGCAAACTCCTCACAGCAGGCCTGGGACAAGTCCCCGTCCAAGCGGAGGGAGGCTGGACTGACCAGCCCCCGCACCACCTGAAACAGCTCTGCTGGACGCGACTTCACAGATGCTATGAGGGCTGCAAAGAACTCTTTCTTATAGCTAAGTAAATACACTACATTTTGAAACACTCAGTATGCCAAAGCTTGTTGCACAGTACCCTTAGATACTCACCACTGTTTTTCCAACACATAAGTAGTCAGGAGTATTTATCTTCTTTATATGTGCAGACATGAATCCACCAGCCATCAGTCAGTGAAGACATATCTGATCTAGTAGAGCAACCCTGTGACCTGGCTGGATCTGTCCTATAACATGCTATTGCACTCTTGGAATGCTTAGCTTGATATCCACTACTGTGGCTGCTTGACCTTCACTACTGTGGCTGCTTGACCTTCACTACTGTGGCTGCTTGACCTTCACTACTGTGGCTGCTTAAATTCATTCATTCAGTCAGTCAATCAGTCAGTCAGTTGGTCTTTTAACCTGCACTTTACACAAAGATTCATGGTGGCTTACAAAAATATAAAAAATATATACACAGATATAAATAAAAATCCTTAAACTTTTGTACCCGCCAACCCTCTCCCTAACCCCTCCACCAAGCCTACCCAACCCTATCCCAGCCTGCCAAGGACATGGGCAAACAAAAGGGTATTATCTCTTCTGTGAGATGAGTAGACTTGGGCTTAGGTGGACCTCCAAGGAGAGGGAGTTCCATGATTGTGTTGCAGTCAACAAGAACACAATTCTACTTGACCTTGTACAAACCTCACAGGCAGTTGGTACAGCAAAAGTTGTCTATGGATGAAAACAAATAAAACAGTAGCCCTCAATAGCCCTTTAAGCTCCAATACATCCTGGGCCCCACTTACCTGCAGGACCGCCTCATTCTTCATGTCCCTCGTGTCCTCTCATCCCTCATGTCTTCATGTTCCTCATGTCCCTGTGTCCCTCATGTCCTCTTGTTCCTCGTGTCATGGCACCTGTGGTTGGCTGGGGGGTGCACTCTTGGAGACCCCCCAGGCTTCCTGGGTGGCAACATTCAAGAGGGCATTCTCGGTGGCCACACCGCTGCTATGGAATTTCCTCCTGGTAGACATTCGCCTCTCTCCAGATCTCCCCTCCTTCCACAGACAATGTAAAACCTGGCTTTTTTGCCAGGCATTTGGTGAAGGGGACAGGTGGGGGGTTTCTTTTGAGCAGTAATGGAGTATTAATTTTCTTGGGTCTCTGTTGTTTTATGGATTTAATTTATATTTTATATTATATTGTATTTTATATTTTTGGATTATGTTCTTTATGTATTATTCACTGCACTAAACTGCTATAGCCAGGATGGAGCAGTATACAAATGTTGAAATGAAAGAAAGAAAGAAAGAAAGAAAGAAAGAAAGAAAGAAAGAACAGTAACCCATGAGGCTCTACGTGGGGCTACTCATGGTGACAGCTCAGAAACTGCAGCTGGCGCAGAATGCGGTGGCCCATCTTCTGGTAGGACTGGGCTGCCGGGAGCATATTACACCAGTGTTCTGCTCTCTGCAATGGCTGCCAGTGGTTTTCCAGGCCCAATTCAAGGTGTTGGTTTTGGTCTATAAAGCCCTAAATGGCCTAGGCCCTACCTAATCGGCGAGACCGTCTTACTCCCCGGGTTCTGGATCAACCCCTGTGGTCCCCTGTGTGCCCCCCCCCCAAATCTTCCAGGGCGGTACACAAGGGAGGGCATTCTCAGTGGCCGCACCACGGATGTGGAACTCCTCCCTTCTGGTGGAGGCCCAGTTGACCGTGGATCTCCCCTCTTTTCGTAGAAGTTGTAAGACTTGGTTGTTCCACCAGGCATTTGGTGAGGGAGATGGTGAGGGGGTGGAGGGTTTTTTTGGGGTTTGGGGTTATTTCCTTTTCCTCCTTTTAGTTGTTTTAATTGTTATTTTCATGTTGTGGTTTTTATGAATTGTAAACGGGCCTGAGCTGCCTGTGGCAGGAGGGGTGGGGTAGTAAAAGTTTGAAAATAAATAAATAAATGAGTCACATGATTGTCAATTTGGTATCTGCCAGATGTTCACCCTATTTCTACCTTGGGGTGGGTAGCTGGCTTCTATCGGTCATGTTGTCCAGAGAAGGTTGGCGAAGCAGGAAAAAGTTTGCACAGCTGGGCTAATCTGGGCTATTGTGCACCTTCCCATCTGTTAGTCCCCACCCAGTCCCACCACAAGTCGATGTCCAATCAGGCCTGAAGGAGTGCACTGACCTTGGCCCACCAAACAGCAGATCGGCTGGGGGTGAGGGTAGGAGAATGAAGGTGTGTGCTCACCCTGGATCACCAAATAGCTGATGGGGTGTGTGGGGATGACAGGAGGAGTGTACTCACCTCAGTCCACCAAGCAGCTGTTCAGGGGGACAGGACAAATGTGCTCACTCAGCCCGCCAAACAGCTGATTGGGAGGGACAGGAGGAGTGTGCTCACCCCAACCTGCCAAACAGCTAATGGGGTTGCAGGGGGAGAGGATCGCACTCACCTAGCCCACCAGATAGCTGATTGGTATGGCCTGGAGTACAGTGCCCCCTCCCTCAGCTAGGAGAGTGCTTTTCTCCCCCTGATCAGCTGCTGAGTGTACTCATCACGCCAGGTGAGCATTCTCCTCTGTGCCCCCTGTTTAGCTGTTTTATAGCAACTTCTTCTGGGGGCCCAATCCTGCTGCATAGCAGCAGGGGTCTGGGAGTATTGACCCATGTGGCTGGCTCCTTGGCTAACCCTTGGCATTGAGAGATTTCTGATGGCTTCCCCCCCCCCCCCAATTCCTGTGGGAGCTGCTCATTTGAACTGCCTTCCACACCAGCCAATAGTGTTAGGTTGAAAGGAAATTCTGCTCCTTGGCAACCATAACCCAAATGTCAAAGGTCAAATGTCAAATATAAAATATCAAATGTCAAAAGTCAAATATAAATGACAATCCCCACCAGCCAATAGTGTTAGGTTGAAAGGAAATTCTGCTTCTTGGCAACCATAACCCAAATGTCAAATATCAAATATCAAAGTATTATTAAATACCAATTAATTGGTATAAAATTGTTAATGTGAAGACAGAATTCAAGATAGAGATATAAGCTAGCCGAATGGAAAGTGGCTCCAAAATTGTCACAGGTTAAAAAACTCTTTAAACTTGAAACATATTTGGAAAAGATCCCAACAAGTGATTTAAGGTGGAATCTAACATAATTAAGATTACAATTAGTAAAATCATCTATGACCTTGGGCCGCTATAAGGCAACTCCAATAGAGACTCGAATATGTATATAGGAACAAAATGAAATAGAAACAATAGACCATATGCTGCTAAATTGTCCAATTTATGAAATTCTGAGGAAAACTTGGATTTGTCCTCTATTTGGAAAAGAGGTAAGATTGTCTACTCACCAAAAAATTGAGAAAATATTAAACATTACAAAATATGCTGACTGTATAGCATTTGCTACCTTTGGGTTATGTGTGGCCAAATTACGAGAGCAATGGGATTCGAAGGATGTATAATAATTTATGGACTAATATTTAGAATAAATCATAATCCTAGGAAGAGTAAAGTGTGAAGCAGATTATGATTAAATATTAATTATTGTGTTAATTGGACATTAATGTGGTGATAGGTAGTTGGAAATATTAGTACTAGCTCAAGATTATGGAGGTACTTGGGATTGTTCTATCCGCAATATTACTTACTGATCTTAACTCTTAGCGCTAATGAGAGTAGTTATGCCCCCAATTAGATAAATTATAGTTTAATAGACATTTTGAAGGTAATGTATTTATCAATGTAGTTATAAAGTTTGGTTGGCCCTCAAGGCCTAACATATCAAGATGCTATTCCATTTTATTTTATTTAAGTTTTATTATTGTAATTTTATTTTAAATGCCTATACAATGAACAAATAGATTATGGAAGTGTGTGAGGTGATTTTCGATTAGATAACAAAGTAAAGCTTTATATGGTAATTATGTTGAATTTTGATTTAGTAAAGGAAGTAATAAGGTAGTAACAAATGGGAAACTTTAATCGATGTGTATGTTCATTAAACAGGGATAAAAGGGGAATTAAGAGAAATACTCGACAATTTGTATTTGATAGACATTTGTTATCTCCTCGTCTAGAATTTGTATACTATTTTTATGACTATTTTAATTTTTCTAGTATTTTATTTATGTTATACTATTCATTATTGATATGAATGTTTACTTAAATTTTAGTAATCTGGCCAAGGTGAAAACCAGTGCCAAATAAACTATAAACTAAACTAAGTGTGCTATAGGTGTGCTATAAGTGAAGGACCAGAGATTAAAGTATTTCACATCAAAATCAAGTAAGGATAACAGGTAGAGATACAGAGCTTCACGATGTACACAGCTGTTCCTCCTTGTGGTAATTGAGTCAACCTTAGACTGTTGGAAAACAGATGATGCAAGTAAGTACTTAATAGGAGTGGGCATTACAGATTTGATTAATCCATACCTGCTTGTAACAAGCTGTTACGGATTATTTCGTACCGAAGCACAACAGTGGCAATCACGCCTACTGCAGATTTTTATTAAAATCTATTTAAAAAATTAAAAATTGAAAATAAATCATTGTGCATGAAAAAATGGCCACCAGACCATTCTGCATATGCACACCCTTTTACAAAGTTTCAGTGGCAATATGGCTGCCATTTTGAAAAAAAAAGTAGCCAATCTGCAAACACTCAGACCTGAAGCAGTCTTTCAGATACCTGGGGCCAAAGCTGTTTAGGGCTTGATCAGTCAAAATAAGAACCTTGAATTGTGCCCGGTAAGCTACTAGCAGCCAGTGCAAACTCCGGAGCCTGCAGAGTATATTATACATGTTATGGTTGCATGTTAAGAATAGTTTGAAGCATGGATAGAGTTTCAGTCCTTTGTTTGTTTGATATTCTTATCACAAGACTTTGAGGATTTTTTACTTTAAAATAAAAGAAGACTATTACTTCCTTTGAGATCATTGCTGTAGTAACTTAACCTTGTGTGGAGCAGGTACACAACATACACTATGGGTATTTTCAGACGTTACGGGCGGCCGGTTCACCACAGTGAACCACCGGGGGGGTGAACAGCGCAACCACACCCGGGGGTGGGAAAATGACCAAAACAGACGTGCCGGGAACGGGACCACGGGCCGGAACCAGGCCGCACCATCGCGGGCCGCGGCAGCACAACAGACGTGCAGCCGAACCCCCACCAGGCGCTAAACCCCCACAAGGCACCGGGCAGGGGCGGGACAGAGACATGGCCGCCTGAGGGCAAACAAAGCCACAGGGCACACAAGGGAACGCCCACACAAGGGAAACGGGAAGGGAGG
>QEPC01009580.1:69157-93654 GCA_003113815.1 Sphenodon punctatus
TCAGACGTTCAGGGCCCTTTGGCCCCACGGGGGGGTTGAGCGTGGTTCAGTGTGGTTGAGCGTGATCTCGTAACGTCTGAAATCACCCTATGTCAGTATGCATTGTGATCGTCTGCTGAATTTCTTTAGACTTTAATCTGTACCCAAGTCACTTTCTGATGTGAACAAATAATCATTCTTCCTCAGCTGTTTCAGCTTCATGTTCACATACTAGATACTAATTGTTACGCTAGCTGCTACAAAATTTTAGGTCTCTTCCTATTTCTTTATTACACTGCTTTATTCCATAGAAGGGACTATTTGCAGTGTGTAATTTAATACATTGGCATACATCTTTGCGGTGTTGAGATCCTAATCTGTTTGTGGTGTTGAGATCCTAATAAGAGGGCATTCTGTTTTAGCGGACGAAACAAGTTTCCGGATATACTGCTTTCTTGGGATACCTTCCGTTTGCTATCAAGGACTCAAAATGTATCTGGCAGCCAGATGGAGCATTACATTCTATATTTCACATTTAATTAATTCATTTATTTATTTAACATAATTTATATCCTGCCCCTCCTGCTGAAGCAGCTCGGGGCAGCTAACGATCATAAAATTAAATTAAATAAAAATGTAAAATGAATATAGAACACAACAATAAATGAATAATCCAAATAAAACAAGAGCAAATCCAAACCATCATATAGATGGGGCCTATACAGTCCACCCAAGTTGATGATGCTGTATCAGAGGTAGCTGATACCCAAACTAGCTGATAGTTAATAGCAATATTGTTTTTAATGACCATTTATATTAAAATGAGAAAGAAAGAGAAGTCACTCTTGATGTATGATTACTGAAAAATAGCCTTGTCTATAAAGTGCAATATTTGCCACTAGAAATGATTAGTACTTATTGATAACAAATCAAGCTGTTTAACCAACCAATTTGGTAGCATTCATACATTCTTCATCAGCAGGTATCTAGGCAAGAACAACAACTCTATTTTAGGCCATACAGAGGAGGGAACAACTTTAACTATTCCTGATGGATGTAAATCAGAGGATGTTTTTAAACAAGTAAGGCTTGAGCGGAGGGGGTGGCGGGTCCATGGTTGCTGTGTGGTAAAACCGCAGAGTGGCCACATATGTGGAGTGATCAAGGAGCAGTTCTAATGGACAACTCCCACAGTGTCCACCATGGCCGTGCAGGCAGCGTCCACACACTTCCGTCACTATGGACCAACCCTGCAAATGGGCAGCCATTCCCCCTCCCACTGCCCAGCAACACCCCCACCCGAAGACCCATCCAACTTCTCACCTTCTGCCATGACACACAGCTGAAGACACCATGGAAACAGGAAGCTGTAGCAGCCAGAAACCCCTTCCTGTCCAGGAGGCAGTGCAGCTGCTGCAGCTACTGGAGGTCCTGGTCAACAACAGAGGTACATAGTGGTGCAGACATGCAGGAAGCTGCTATCCAAGCTCCTGTCCTGCATGGCATTGGCTCTTCTCTTGTGCGTCATGAGGAATGTTCAGTGTGCATTGAGCCACTATGGTGTTGTATTTCATATGTCTGCCCTTTAAGAGCTCCCCAGAGAGTCCCTGGCAGGGCTGTGGGTGGGATGGGGAGGCAGTCGGCCGTGCACCTGTCTGCTGGTGTGGATGAATGCCCTGGTTCATACGGGCAGGGGATGTGTGTGTGCATGTCCCCACGCATCCATTTAGCATGGTGCACTCCAGATTCTTTGGCAGTGCCCTGTGAGTGGCCATGAGTGGGTGCTGCGTGGGTCATGGGAGCATGCATCTCCATACACCACCTTCAAATGAGCAGTTAGATGCATGGTTAATGGGTGACCATTTGTGGTATTGTCTTGTTTAAAAATACCCAGGATCCTAACGACTGGTCTTCTGTGTGCTTAGTGGTAGCTGAAAGAAATACAGACTAGATTTAGTAAGAAGCAAATTATTTAATTAAGATTTAAACTATTTTATGAGATATATTTACCTTGTGCTGGATATAATGTGACTGAATTATGGTTTAAACTGCCAAAGTTGACTATCAAAAAAGTCTATCGAGAATAAAATGTTTAACTCCAATGATCTTTTTTGTAAAATGTAATTAAATGCATACACTTAGTAGAAGACTCTTTTGTGCCCTGAAAATGAGGAGAACGGAAGGCCCTATCATGCTAGCATTCAGAATGTCAACTTTTTTAAAGTGTCTACATGATGTACGAGCCTGCTTTCAACAAAGACTTAGGGTGTTCTTAGACAAACACCTGGGACCCATCATGCATGTTGCAGAGCTGCACAGGGAACCAATGTGGCCCTGCAACATGAATGATGGTTGAGGAGATGCTTGTTTAAACATGGTAAGCCTGATCCCAAACCCCATGAAGCCATGTGCGTGTCGCACAGATCTCTATCGCGGGCAAATGGAACCTTGCGGAAATTGCACATGGAGCCATGCGCTGGCTCCCTGGGGTTTGGGATTCGGCGGACTGTCACACATACAATTTGCTTCTCAAAATTCTCCACTGGGACAAGATTATTTCACTTCAGTGGAGCTAGAACCAGTGGAGGACACTGAGAATTGCGCTCCTTGCAGTATATTTCCAAAGCTACACATGCCATTTGTACTTATGAAAATGTTCTCTTTCAGAACCTAAGGATGTAAATCCTTGATCCATTCAAATCAATGGCTGAGGCCCTGTTAACATGAATGGGGAAATACTACATCCGATGTCTCCCTGAAAGGCAAAGTTCCACAGACTTTCAATGAGACTTAGGCCACTTTTACACATGGCGAAAATGGGTTCTTATAAATGCTCAAGATAATACCTGGTGTTATAAATGCTAGTTTCATAATGTGTGAATGTACAATTTCCCTTTTATGCTGTGAGATCTCGTAGCCTTGTAAGACCCACCAGATGTGACTCTTACAAGGCTGCAAGATCTCGCTGTATAAAAGGAGAATAGTGTATTCACACATTACAAAACTCCAGTGTTTATAACACTCGGGGCATTTTTAGATGAGCAGAGGAATTATCCACTCTTTAAAAAGTCACATGTGGAGTATTTACCTGCATCAGAAGTCACCGGCCGCCATTGAAAACAGAGGTGTCTTGATATTGAGGTTTTACAAATCTGTTTTTAAAAATAATGCACGAACTGTGGGGAACCACTGTTTTCAATGGTGCCTGGTGACTTCCGGTGCATGTAAATGTTCCCCACGCAACTTTCTTAAGAGCGGATGTTGTCAAACTGCTAGATTCTCCTGAACTTCTAAAAACACCCTCGGTATAAACTCAAGCACTTATAAGAACACGTTTTTGTCATGCGTAAAAGCGGCTTAGACTTCAAGCTACCACTGGCTGCAACGATGAAACCTCTTACTCACAAGATCGGGTCCAATTTTAAATTAAGTGAAAAACTTTGCAATTGTGGCCAATAGGCTGCAATCCTGAAACAATTTACAAGTAATCCCACTGTAAGTAATTTTAGGTTGTTTCAGTAATGCAGCATTAATTACTTTGGAAAATATGACTTGGGCTCCTACAACAAATTGGTACAGTTGAAAATTTAACCGTGAAAGTACATTCTGTTTTTTCCCCCTCCAGAATTAATAAATGACAACTTATTCCCACTCTTCCATTGTGTTACACTTGGGGATCCAGCTACCAGCTCTGTTGCATATACTTGCAGCAAGCCCTGTAGGTCATCAACTACCCATAGTTTTGCTATGCTGTTTAAATGTATAGACTTTGTTTTCTAATTATCTCTCTTCCCTTGCATCTTTTTTCCTCTCTTCCTCTATATCTCATACATGTTGAATGAGAAAATTAAATATAAAATAGGCCGGCATGTTTGGATAGTTATAAACCTGTTTTTGTGGAGCTAGATTTCAAGTGAATATTAATATTAAATATCAGTAGCCTGAACATTATGTTAAATGTTACATGATTACAATATTATAAATGTAGCAGAATTCAGGATTTAAATTTGGGATTAAGGGTTTGGTCTATGAACAGTCTGCAATCTGAAGCGGGATCTGCGCGGCACAATGTGCTCTCAATTGACGTGTGCATTATTTGAGCGCGTGTGTGCATGTGCAGGTTGCGTAGAGCATGCCCGGGGCATGGTATTGGCCCCAGTATCTATTACTTTAGGTACTGATTGCTAAATTGCACAACACTTTCCATTATAAAACATTTCAGAAAACAATTTTAGAAAAATCCTTGCACTTCTCTGGTTTGCAGCAGGTCTCTGAAAACCACAGGGGAACCAGCCCTAGGGGCCAGAAATGTTAGTCACATGAGATGTTGTTCTAAGCAAAGAGAGAAGCTGTTGAAAATGAACACTTCCCTTTTACCATTCGACATCAAGCCCTGAAGTCTTGAATGTTCTAAAGTTCTGCAAATGTGCCCTGTCCAAGGTCTCACATACACTGAATTGGAAACCTCAAGGATCACAGACTCATGACTGCTACTTGACTTAGATGTGCAGCAATGGAAGAGAGAGAAAAAGGAGGGAGTTTGAGTATGAATTCTTTTTCACTAAATGAGGCAAAGATGCTATGAAGAAAACTGGAATATTATTCTCATTTCACTACAGATTTAAGATAAAGAATAAATAGATTTTTAGCCACCTTTATTTAGATTTTGACCTTTAGCTGCTCTTGAATATTATTCTCTGTAGTTGCAAAAAATATACAGTTGCTGCTACATACAAATGCAAAAGTAGTTAATACCTCCTAGTCATTTCATGGGTAAGTCTTGATACTTAAATGGGAACTGCTGTAGGCAGACTATGGAAGACTTGAGTTGGCCATGACTAATTACTGTAATGCACAAATCTGACTAATTTAATAACGTTACTCCATGTTGATCCAATGTTCTCTTTGCTGCTTTTATGATTGATAGATGCATCAATACTAGAGTTCTGAACTCTTACACTTTTGCATTTCACCAAAGAATTGTACAATTGTCATGTACTATGATTTGAAGTATTTGCCCTGAGGAACAAGAAGTTACGTTTCCAGATGCTAAGAACCCCAAATTCTCCTGGCATTTTCCAACCCCTAGCACCAAGGACTTGAGGATGTGTCAATTTACATCAACAATATTGATGAGAGAAGCTAAGAGATCAAGGTGCTTACACATTTTTCCTGGTCTGCTTTCTGAAAAGTCCATCTGGCTGCATTGATTAAATGAAGAAAACCACTGATGCTTCAATTTGCAGCAAATGCAGGTGGCTGTGCTGAGAATAAATTTTCTTTCTACTGGTTCTGTCTGATCATCTTGAAGCTAAGCAAGATTTAATTTTTTTATTTTTTTCATAGGAAAGATACAAGTAATGAATCTCTCATGCGTATCTATAAAATGTACAGAGTATAGCAAACAAAGAAGACATAAGATGGTCTTCTACAGGAAAGAAGTTGACTTCGTATCATGGAGATATAGTGGGATAAATCATTTTATAAAGCTAACTTTCATGGATGCATTCTTGATGCAAAGGGTGAAGAAAAAATGAATGAGCTGTGGTATATATCAAGCATTTATACACACAATGAAATACAAGAAGGAAGCAGGAACAATTAAATTTTATGGGCTAGGGTGAGAGAGAAAGCAAATAGGATTTCTGAGTAGGTGTCTGAACTAGACCACCAAGTCAGGAAAGTTAAGTGATGAACTGCTTGAGAAACAAATATCAGAAGCAGAGCTAAGCCCTCATCGGAGATTTTAATTATTCAGGTATGAGTTGACGAGCGGAACGATGCAGTGCAAAATAGGCCAAGAAAAGACATTATTTAGCTTTGTTGAAGATAAATTCTTTGATTATACAAGTGGCAAAATTGATAATGACCAATGTTCTTCTATGAGGAACTTCACCAAAAACAACAACAATGAAATAATAAGGGAAAGCCATTAGTAGACCCACCCCTAAGTATCCTCTGCTTGTATACAATTTAAAAATAAATACCTTAGGTATGTTGCAAAGCAACATTGGTGCCTCTTCTTTGACGTGTCTTGGCTGGGGGTGAGGTAAATGTCATGAGTTTGGCTCTAGATATGAGGAACAGGGCTTCTTGCCTGTATGACATGATGGTGTAGGACAGGACTGTGTGGTCATGAGATTTGGGAATAGGGCCATGTCTGATGTGTCAAGGTTGGGACTTCCCTTTAGCCTCATACAGTAGGGTGGAGCTTTAGCCAGGAGCCTGGCACTGGGGGAGCTGGCAGCCAGTGACATGCCCCTATCCTGACCCAGTTTGCACCATACAAAAGCTGTCTCTGCTGATAGTGGGATGAAATGATGCCTGGTACATAATCGCCCCCTCTGTGGCAATGCAGTCATAGAAAGATTTATTTATTTATTTATTTCCATTTATATGCTGCCCCCTATGCCTACGGCATCTCGGGGTGGCTTCCAATATAAAATAAACAATCACAATATAAAATCCACACAGATAATTAAAACAATTTTAAAATACTCCCATACAATAATTTAGGCCACCCTCCCCTCCCCACCTCCGAGGGCCTGGGAGAACAGCAGTGTCTTGCAGGCCCGATGGAAGGTCAGCAGACTCGGGGCCAGTCGTACTACCTCTGGGAGTAAGTTCCACAGCCGGGGCCCAGCCACTGAGAACGTCCTCTCCATTGTAGCCCCCCGCTTTATGCAGGGGACCTCCAAGAAGGTGCACCCGGTGGACTGGAGTGTCCGTCCTGAGTCACGGAGGGTGAGGTGGTCCCTTAGGTATCCAGGTCCAAGACCGTACAGGGTCTTATAGAGCAATGTCAACACCTTGAACTTGGCTCAGCACATCACAGGCAGTCAGTGCAGCACACAGAGCACCAGTGTTATGTGCTCTCGTCGGCCTGTTCCTGTTAGGAGAGGGGCCGCCGCATACTGCACTAGCTGCAATCTCCAGGTCAGCATCAAGGGAAGCCCCACATAGAGCGCATACAGTAGTCCAGCCTCAAGGTGATGAAGGCATGGATCAAAGTGGCCAGGTCGGGTCTGGAGAAATACGGGTGCAGCCTCTGCAGCAGATACAGCTGCTGGAAAGCTGCCTTCACCACCACATCCACCTGCTGATCTAGATGGAGACCCACGTCCAATAATACCCCCAGACTCCGAACCTGCTGAGCTACGGAGTGGCACACCCCCTCCACAAGAGGGGGCACCACCTCCCCCGCTCGGCCCACCACAATCACCTCCGTCTTATCGGGATTGAGCTTCAGTCTGCTCTTCCATAGCCAACTCGCCACGGCTTCCAAACCCTGAGATAGCACGGAGGCGGCAGGGCCTGGGTCAGCTGAAAAAGAGAGGTAAAACTGGGTATCATAAGAGTATTGGTGGCAATGCACACCAAACCCTCTCACAATCATCCCCAAGGGCTGCATATATACATTAAACAATAAAGGAGAAAAGTTTGAACGCTGCAGAATGCCACAGTCCAGGGCCCGGGGGCTAGAAGTTTCTGCTCCCAAGACAACCCGCTGGGTCCTCCCCAAGAGGAATGACTGGAAGCCGTCTCCATACCATGGCCAGGCTGAAACCCTGATTGAAAGGGGTTGAGAAAACCGATGCTGTCCAAGTGATCCTGGAGCTGCAGGGCCACTGCCCGTTCAATAACCTTCCCTAAAAAGGGAAGGTTAGAGACAGATTGGTAACTGGCGAGGTTGAAGAAGGAAAAAGCTCATTGATAAAGTTATGGGCAAGCAGCAGAATGGCACTACAGATTTGGAAAGAGTTCAGTGTTGCAGTGGTCTCCATTTGTCAAGAGTCAGAAGGAGAGGCTGTAAATAACACTAACAATATAATAAATAGTTTTATTTGTACAGCACCCTCCACCAGGTGGCAATTGAAGCACATGTGGCTTTACAACATTTAAAATATAATACAACACTATATATAAAATCAATTTTATTGACTGAAACAATTGAAAAAGGAGAAGGTTAAAAAAAAGTGGGGGACACACATGAAGGGGGAGTCAGCAGTAGATCCTCTAAAAGCACCTGGTAAACAAAAATCTACCAAGACTAGAGAAGACTAGACTCAGGCAAGACATAGGGTGATTTCAGACATTAAGGGCACCCGATTCACCACAGTGGATTCCCAGCAGTGGCGAGCTGGCTGACCACCCCACGTGGGCAAGAGAGACCGAAAACAGACATGATGGGAGCGGGACCACAGCAGGGAATCGTACCGGCAGACCACGGCCAGGGGAAGTGCAACAGACATTATGCCGATCCTGGGCCGTGGTCAAAGCACCCAGAAGGCACCGGGGAGGGGCGGGAGGAAGACATGACTGGCTGAGGGCAAAGGAAGCCAAAAGGGTCCACAGGGAACGCCCACAATAGGGAAACAGGAAGGGAGGGGGAAGAGGGAGAAGAGCCGCCGAGGCAGCACACACAACAGGCACAGGGAAAATGAGATCACAGTGGAACACACAGCAAAAATACATGCCCGGGCGTACACACACCTGCACGGGAAAGTAAGGGAAGGGGGAACACAGCAGGATGGACAACACACATGGCATGAAGGGGGGGCTGGGGACAGGTAGGAGGGGGGGGAACAGGCTCAGGGGCCAGGGCAGGATATGGTGAATGGTACCCAGAACCCTCACAACAGCACAACCTGCACGGGCACCCCCACAGCTCAAATCCAGTCCTGGAATGGGAGGACCCCCAGGGGCAGGGCACAGGCACAGGAGGAGGCCACATGTACCAGGGTGCAGCCAGGGAATGGTCCAGGAGATTGTCAGGGAACCCATGCACCAGCTAGGGTGCGATGGATGGGAAGGAGGCGAGCCGGGGCCGAATAGCAGAGCAGCCCTTCCACGAACGAGCCCCCCACCCACCGGGTGAACGCTGGGAGGTGCAGTCACAGAACCCAACCAGCACGGGGGGGGGGGCCAGAACCCAACCATCACAGAGTCCCAAAAAGAGGGAGGGGGGCACGGGCACAGGAGGAATCGATGCCGGACCCGGAAGGACATCAGCACACGGGGTACTGGGAGCAGGCTCAGCATTCAGGAGACAGCCACATGAGATGGCAGCCATGGAGGGGAACACCAGATGCAGAGGTGGACAGGGGAGCCCACGAAGGGGGCACAGAGCCACAGGCAGGGGTAGCGGGACTCCAGGAATCAGCCAGCACAGCAGCAAGCCCCGGACATCATGGAGGGAGTGACCCGTGGCAGTGGGGCGGAGGCGGGAGCTCACAGCAGGGCCAGAATCCAGGGCCCAGAAGGAAAGGGGGTCTCACAGCCAGCTTCAGGGGGCCACGAAGGGGCCTGGGGATGGGTGGCCTGCCAGGTGCACGAAGTGGGGCCACTGAAACATGCCCCGACAGTACCCCAGTGCAGACATGTGATGGGTGACGAGGTAGTATGTCTCGAAGGGATCCTGCGCAGTGAGACCCACCTACAGATCGGATCGGGACCACACACAAGCCAACGCCAACACCTCCACTTCAGAGGGCTCTGACAAGTCATAGTCAGCAGCTGGGGGGCCGTGAAAGGTGACTCAGCTCCAACAGGTGGTGATAGATCTCCCCGCGGGACCGCTGGTAACCTCAAGCCTCGTGAACACAGCCAAAGGAGGACATAGCCAGGGCAGGGCCCCCCTCCGCCAGACAGGCCGTGTAGGCAGCCAGACTGCACACAGAGAGGGAAGACACGGTGTCCGCCGCCAACCACCCCACATGCCAGCACCTGATCTCTGGGATGCATCCATCGGGAAAGGGACACAGGCCTAGTGTCTCCGTATGCAGCAGGCAGTCGCAGGTGCTTACCACATAGCCATAATACCACAGCCCGGAGCTCATACTCTCGTAGGCACCTGTGAGGCTGTACGGGCATGGCAGGAGCAATTGCATGGCCGGGCAATGCCACAGGTTACACAGGGCCATGGTCTCGTGGAAGGTCCAGCTATGGGGTCCCTGGGGGCGCTGAGGCCCAGGAGCCTTGGGGAAGAGCGGCCAGCCATGGTTCAGCAAGCAGCGGATAGTAAGTGCAAGGAACGGAGGGCCCCACAATCCCTGGAGGGATGGGAGGGGAAGCAGGGGAGCTCCAAGGCCAAGTGATAAGGGCACAGGCTGCAACACTGTATGGCTACAGAGCGACGCATGGGGTGCGGACCCAGCTGAGCTGCTGGAACAGAGCACATGGACAGGATAGCCTACACACTAAGCTGGGTGGCAAGGACAACAGGCAGCCGACACCGAGAGGTGGGAGGTGATGACAGCAGGAATGCAGCTGCTGTTCGCACATGTCCGGGTGAAGGCAGGACCATTCACCAGGCCCCCTGCATGGAAGACAGGTGCATGCATTGGGCCACCTGCGGCCTCCCTGCCCCACTCGCCCTACAGGAACTGGGACCGCCGGCCTGGGGGGCAGCCAGGGCAACCCGGGGACCCGAGCCTGATTGGCAGCACTCGACCAGGGGTGGGGCTACATAGCCCCCATCCTATAACAGGTGTGGCTCCAACACACCCAAGGCACCAGTCACCATGGAGCTGCGATGGTTGGGCACCTGCGGGATGCACCTAGCTGTTTGCGCAGAGTGGTACCGCTCTCACATTGACCTCCTGCATATCCAGACCACTGAGGTGCACCTGGACACCCGGCTGAGGGTGTGCATGGCCAGGAATGCTGCCAGAGCCAGGAGAGCCCACCAAGGGCACAGGTGCTGCCTGGCCCACCTCAGGGCCCAGCGGGTGTCTGGGGTGACCCGGAAGGCCCTCCTCCACTCCTGGTGGTGGGCTGCTGCACTGCACAAGGCGGCCAACCGGCTCCAGTGGTGGAGGGAGACCATGGGGCGTGAAGCCCTGCTCACTATGCCCATTGACCTGCGGTCATGGGTCACAGAGTGGGCACAGGGGTGGTGGGCCAGGGCACTGGCCCAATGGGATGAGGCCGCCTGGAGAGCGCACTTTCGGATGGACAGGCGCGTTCTCCTGTGAATCTCTGAGATGTTAACACCCAGGCTGGAGAGGCAGGATACCCCCATGCAGGCCCCCATTCCCATGGTCCAGCGGGTGGCCATTGGAGACTGGGCCCTTGCAACACCTGATTCCTGCCCCTCTGTCTCGCAGCACTTCAGCGTCAGGGTGAGCACTGTCGCCGGGATCCTGCAGGATGTCTGCGAAGCAATGGAGGGCGTGTTCCTGGACTGAGCGATCCCGCTGGTGGACCAGGAGGCCGTGATGGCCGGATTCGCAGCTGGGGGATTCCCCAACTGCATGGGCACCATGGACGGCACCCACATAGAGATCCTCCACCCATCGGCTGGAGAGGCCTCATAATATGTCAACTGATACGGGTACCACTCCCTGCAGCTGCAGGCAGTCGTGGACCACCGTGGTCGGTTCATAGACATTTACACGGGCCACTCTGGTTGCAGCCACAATGCCCGGATCATGACCATCTCTCCTTTCTATGCCCGGATGTTCCATGGGGACTTCACAGACATGGGGATGACCCGGATTGAGGGGGTACTGATGCCCCCCTGCATCCTGGGGCACCTGGCCTATCCACTCAGCTGCTGGCTGATGAAGGCATAAATGGTTGCCAGGACACCTGTGGAGGCGCTCTACAATATCCGCCTGTGTGCGAGCAGGACTGTGGTTCAGAGAGCCTTCGGGGCCCTCAAGCAGCGTTGGAGGAGCCTTGCGGGCCAGCTGGACTACATGGTGGAGACCTCTTCCCTCATGATTGGAACCTGTTGTGTGCTGCACAATGTGTGCGAGACCGATGGGGCTGCCCTCGACTACCCCGTGCCATGGCACCCTCCCGCCCTGTGCCTCTCTATGTGAACGCGGAGAACCCGCGGGAGTACCAATATGCAAAGCGCATCCATGCTGCCCTGGTGAGGCAGATCAGCTGGGAGGCCGAGAGTTGAGGTTGCATACTCCCTCCCCACCACCCCAAGGCCCCCAGAAACACCCTGTCCTCACCCCTACACACCTTTGTGCCCCCAGGTCCATGAACAGAAACACTGAGGCGACTTTGGTGCCCGTGCATTTATTGTATCACTTTTCTACATGTGCTCCCACCACCTCCCCCATGCCCCACCTCCCCCATGCTCAGGCCACCCTTCCCCTTCCCCCCACATCTCTGGAGCCTCCCTATTGGCCACCCAATGGGCACTGCAGAACTCTGGGAGCTCCCCTCCCCCCCGCTGTCCGTGTCCCCAACTGTGTCCTGGGAAGCCTCGGTGTCCTGAGGGTCAGGCAGTGGTAGGAGGGTGGGTGGCCCGAGGGCCAGTGAGGCCCCCCTGGATGGCTTCTCCCTCCGGAGGCCCACAGGAACCAGGAGACGGAAGTGCGGGCCCAGCAACCGTGCCGACGGCTGGGGGGGTGGCAGTATGGGTGCCGAGGGGCTTGGCATCAGGGATTGGGCAGGCAGGTTGCCCGGTAGGGTGGCTTCCATCACATAAGCACTCATGATACCCAGGTGTAGGAGCAGCAAGGTGCCAATGTCATGTGACCGGTCCATCTTGGCTGAGTGCTCCTTTACCATCCGGTCTATGGCCTGTTCCAGCCGTCCAAACATCTCTACCTTCCTGCTGTGCTCTCGGCGCTCCCACCTCAGTTCGAGGTGCACCTCCACCTGCAGCCTCTGGTCCATGTTGGCCTCTGCCTGCTGCATGGCCCTTTTGGTGGCCACCTCCATTCGGTCGATGGCCGTGATCATCCACTTGCCCTGCTTGGTGGTGGAATGGATGATGTCCTCTGCCTGCTCCTCCCTGGAGCACCGTACCCATGCTTGGTGCTCCCTCATCCACTGGACCGGGGGCATGGTGCTGCCCTTCTGGGACCCGATGGGTCACCCTGTTAGGGTGCATGGTAGGGGATGGTTAGCCATCCCAGCCGCCCGCCCCCCATCCCATGCCATGGATGGGGGGTCACTCCTCCTCCCCCCTTGGGAGTGCAGCAGGTGCCCTTCCCCGGCCTCCCCCTGTGCCCACCCCCCCCCAGGGTTTGCCCCCCGCACCTTGCCTCCCCGGGCCTCTGCCCCCCCACATGTTGTGCTGCCTCTCCTGGGCCCTCCAGCTGCTCCTGGGGCTGCTCGTCTCCATCTCCCTTGCTAGGCTATTGCAGTTGTCAGGGCATGCCATGATCTGTGTGAGAATGGGGAGGGGTGGGTGGGGGTCGGATGATCGTGTCCCCTGGTGGCCCCCGGTTCCGCAGTGTGGGATATTGGGGGGGGGGGTTGTTGAGGGCGGCCCCATTGCCTGTGTGCCCCCTTCCCCCCCTCAGGCCTTCCCCCCAGTCCCTGTCCCATCCCACCCACTTTCTCACCCTCGATGTCGGTCTTGGAGCCCTCCAAGGCCAGCCCCTCTGTGTTGCTGAGGTCCCTCTGTGTCCACTGGCTGAGGGTGACCAGTGTGCTGGCCTCAGATCCACCCATTACATACATCGGCTGGGGGCTCTCGGCTCTCGGGTCTGGTGCAGGAGGGGGGGCTGATGGTTCCTGAGGTCCCGGGGTGTTCCTCTGGGGGGGTGGGGCTCCTGGAGCCAGTGCCTTCAATGGGGGTGGTGAAAGGAGGGGGTACCTCACCCCGTTCCCTGCCCTGGACCACGGCGCTCCCCACGAGGCATGGGGCAACTATGGAGCCCTTCATATGGAGGATGCGGTCCAGGGAATCATAGTAGGGGGCAGTCTGGGCTCCGTGCCCAGACCACCTGTTGTTATCCTTTATGGCCTTGTACCCCCTCTTGAGCTCCTTGGCTTTTGATCGGCACTGTGCCACTGTCCTGTGGTGTTCCGCTGCCTCCATGTCCCGCATGATCTCCTTGTAGACATGCTTATTGCGCTGCTTCATGGCTAGCTCCAGCTGGTGCTCCAGGGTCCCCCATATCCAAATGAAGTCCTGGGTTTCCCTGTGCCCCCATTGTCCCCCTTGATGGTACAACATTCTCCCATGGGCGCCCTCCAGGTCACAGTCTTCCCCCTCCTCCTGGTCCTCCTCCTCCTCTGCATGCCCTCTGGCCTTCTCTTCTGGGGGCTCGGGATCCTGGACCCATTTCTGTGTCTGTGGGTTGTAAGGGGAGGGCGGCTGGTTGCTGGGTTGTCATGGCCCCACGGCCCTCCCCTTTCCCCCCCACCTGCAGGCCCACCCACCCCCCTTGGTGCCCCTGGGCCACTGCCCACCCTTGCTCCCCTTACCCATTTCCGGGGTGCCTCGTCCCCTGGGCCAGTTGCAGGTGCCGGGGTGGCCCATCCTGGCTGCTGCTGCTACTACTGCTGCTGCTACTGCTCTCCCCCCACCGCCTCAATATGCAACACGACCACCTCCTCTGCCTGCACCTCCTCTGCCTGCACCACCTCCTCCTCCCTTGCTCTCTCTCCCTCCGCTCTCCTCTCCCTTCCACCTCGCTCCATCCCACCACATCCCCATGCTGCTGTGTGCCCTTTAAATCTCCCTCCGTTGCCTGTGTTGTTACTCGTTGCCTGGCAGCGATGCTGCGTGCTTTGTCACCGGCTGAGAATCATTTTGCTTGATTCCAGCTGATGGTTGCCATTCAGACATTACTTTTTGTTGTTTCCCAGTGGGAATCGCTTTGACAATGCTTTCGGAGATGGTCTGGGCCGGAGCTCCAGAAGGGTGGTTAATTTTGACCCCTGCTGGGGATTGACTGTGGTGAACATCTGGCATCCGCGAAATAGACGTTCAGGGCGCTTTGGCCCCACCGCAGGATTGACCGTGGTTCACTGTGGTTGACTGTGATCTCGTAACGTCTGAAAATACCCATAGGCAGATGGCAGGAGATATGAGGAGGACAATACTCAGGAGTGGAAATAGTATGTACATTGTACAGTCAACTGACAGCTGTTATCTGTTTCCTATAAAGTGTATCTAATGCCCAGCAGAACTTGTTTACATGAACACTTGTGCTATCGGTAACTAAGTTCTACCTCTTTGTGTTCCCAACAGCAGGGTGTGGGGAGTTAAACAGAAGATACTTACTTCTTCAAAGAAGTAATGTTAAAGTTGAGAGGGAGTTTTGACTTCTTACTCTAAGGAGAATTGACTTCTTTTAGGATTATGGTAATTACTTTTTCCATCCCATTTCCCCAGAAACTGACAATTTTTCTTGCAGTGTTTTCCTTCCATAGAGGTGCTGCTGTATCTCTGCCTCACTAAGTGCTATATATTTCAGATCCTCCTCCTGGAAGTTCCTTACAAGTTCCCAAGAAGGGAAATCTGGAGAAGATGAGAACTGTTTGACCGCTGCTTCACTCTGGTCTTTGGAACAGAATTGCAGGGTTTTGTTTTTTCTCCAAAGTAACACCCTTTGTTTGTAAGAATAAGCCCTCAGTTACCAGAGGAGAGGAAGCAGGCCTATTAACTTCCCTTATGAACACAGTGATTTGAGAGTATTATGCTAGTTCTCTTCCTTGTAAGAAGTAGAAAAAATATTTAAGCCTTAAGTGTTTCATTTGGCATAGATAAGTGAGATATGCTCATGATGCTGGGATTCTTGATCTATGGGTGTTTTCAGACTTGACGGGGCGGCTTTGCCCCATCCCAAAAACAACCCAGAGATTCCCTGCCGGGATCACCCAGGCATGGCAAACAGACGTGCCGGGGATCCCGGAGGGGAATCAGGGAGGGGGCGGTGCCGCGCAGTGCAACGTGCAGCCGCACGGCCCTGCCCCCTCCACGCTCCCTTGCCGCCCGCCCTCTGGGGAGATGGGTGGGCGGCGAGGCGAATGCTGCCGCAGCATCAGACCTGTTTGACCATGACCCGGAATCCCGCCTGGGATTCTGGGCCATGATAGCTGGCCAGACGTTACTTTTTTTTTGTTCTGGCCGGGAATCACTTTCACCACGCTTCTGGGGATTTTCGCGCCGGGAGCCCCGGAAGCATGGTTGAAATTGACACCATGTGGGTATTCAGCCTGGCGACCATCTGGCGGCTGCCAAATAGACATGCAGGGCACAGTGACCACATGTAGGTATTCAGCGTGGTTCACTGTGATCTCGTCACGTCTGAAAACACCCTATGTAGTATTTCCCTCTAAACCCTCTCTGGTCACTGCAGCAGTATCATAATCCACTGCTACTTTAAAACACAAAAGCCAGGAGGAGCCAACAACATCATCAGATCTGTGTCCCTTGGAACTAAGCAAGGAGGGGCTACATGGCTTGTGATTCTACAGATCTTGTCTTAAACCTCAAAGCAGATTAAATTCATCCACTTCTTACCTTAATGCAGGCCTCTGAGAAAACTGGAAATAGAATGAGATTAAACTGGGACTTGTTTTCCTTCCCAGCAGCCCCTAAAACTTTTCATGGGCGGCTGCTCACCTTTTACTGTGATAGATGAGATGTCTCTCTTTCAGGGAGAAGAGTTGTTTTCTATAGTTTTGTTCAGAAATGGCTGATTTATCTTGGATTTGCTAAACTTATGGCAAGTAAAGCAGAAAAATCCACTTCATTTTTTCTGTGACAGCTTGAACCTCTTCCACAGATGACTTTGTCATTTATGCACCATCTGTTTCTTTACATTAATGGACTGCAATGTATGCAGGGAAAATCATCTTAAGACAGCCAACATTATTTCACGCTTCATTACATGAAATGCCTGCTAACTCTTTGATTGTATATAAATTTGCTCCTGAAAATTCTCAGAAAATCAGTCTCTGATGTACAAGCTAATGAGTTCTCATTAGGTAAGATACAATTTCTCATTATTGAATTTTAAATATATATATATTGGGGGGAAATTGTATTTTGTTATGAAGTCAACTTAAATGTATTTAAGTGGAATTTTACTCATAATTTAAACTTTGTAATGCCAAATGGTTTATATCACAAGTTCTTTGATTAAAAGTACTTTGCTGACTCATACAAAGTAATAACACATGATGAGAACCAGATAGGAAGAAGAGCAAACAAATACTAGATAATGGCCATTTTCACACAGCGCCGTTGGGTGGGGGGGATGGGTGTGCTCCGGCAGCAGGTGGAGGTGAGTGTGCTCCCTTTCCCATGGGCGTACACCCATATACACCCATGGTGTCGCCTCTGTTTTGTTGGATGGATCCATGGGTGGATGATGGGTGGAGATAGGTGCGCATTGGGAGCACACACACACCTCCACCCACTTCCCATGGTGTTTCCACGAGCGGCCCCCCAGCCCCCCACCCACTGCCATGGAGTACGCACAGATGCGCCCCTCCCCCCCGCACACCCAGCTTGGGGGCGGGGGGAAGCATTTGTGGAGAAAAACCGCCCTGAGCTGTTTTCAGTAGGGGCGGGATAAAAATCAATAAAAAATAAAAATAAATCTTAAAATGAATCAACAAAACTTTCAGGGTTTTTAAAAAAATAATAAGTTAAATGCAGGATCATTTCTAAAAAAATCCAAAAACCTACATTTTAAAAAATACATTAACACAACTATTTAACAATATGCACTATGACAAAATTTAAACTCCAAAAAACATGGGAATTAAATTATATGTATTTATACCAATTAATCCAATAACTATTTATTGACCATTCTGATCATTTATAAAACTTATATTTTATAATTAACCATACTTCTGTACATTGTTACAATAAAGACTTAGGTCACATTTACATGAACGGCAGGATGCAACGTGTTGAAGAACGTTACTCTTGAAAAGCCCCATTTGGTGCATGTAGGTCCTTTTCACACAGGCACTCTTAATGTTACATTTTAATATGCATGTTGCAGGGCACCCAGAGAGCACACCTGCAGCCCTGAAACATGTATAATAAAATGTAACACCCATTTTATCAGTGTTAGAGTGTCTGTGTGAAGAGGGCCTTCGACAAACTAGAAGTAGCCAACTGCCATAGGAATCATAGCTCACGCAGTCTTTTTAAAGATGCATTTGGAAAACCTCAAGGTTTCCCAAATGCGGCTTCAAAAAAGACCACCTGAGCCACAATTCCTATAGTGGCCGGCTACTTCCGGTGCATCTAAATGTATTCACCAAGGCTTTTCAGGAAGCACATTCTTTAACGCCCTGCATCCCGTCACTCATATAAAAGTGGCCTTAGTCTTCCAATGATGAATTATTCTTTCTATTAATTACTTATATTTAGATTCACCAACTTGTCACCTCAACATCACCATTAATACACTGCGTTAAACTCTGTCTTTCTATGTAGACCAGTTTCAGTGTAATTTTATTAATATAAATGTATGTAATTAATAAATTGGACTCATAATCTTTTTAAGTAGTTCAATAATCTCAAGTTGTAATATGTGTTTGAAAAGACATTTTTAATGCAGCATATTAATTGTGCTGTTGAGGTGGCAAGTTGATAACTAATAATGGGAAGACTAATTCTTTATTGGAACAATGTAGAGAAGTATGGTTAAATATAAATGTAAGTTGTATTCATGATTAGAATAGTCAATAAATAGTTATTTGATTAATTTCTATAAATCAGTATAGTAATTTACATGCTTTTTGGAGTTTAATTTTTGTCATAGTGCATATTGTTAGATAGTAGTGTTAATAATAAGGGTGATCCCATGCCCCGTGCACACTACATGCAAACCGAACACATCTCCATAGGGATTGCATTGTGCTGAGCAGATCCGATGCGGGACCTGAGCAGATCTCACATGGATCCCGCTTTGGATTGCAGCCAATGTATTTTTTAAAATGGAAGGGATTTTTTTGGGAGGGGAGATTGAAATAATCCTGCATTTAACTTTTTTTTTTAAAAAACTCAGACGTTTTGTTGATTAAGAAATGTCCAAGTTTTTTTAGATGTGAGGAATGGAATTATGTGAATTTTTAATATATAATAGTCTTCCCACCCTCCCTTCCCGGAAGGTAGCCTGAATAATGATAAGAAGCTGCTCCTGAGGCCACAGAGAATCTTCGCTGCTTAGAGACCCTGGCCTAAGAGAAAACTCACTTCTGAAGCCAGATGACCCACGAGGAAGAAGGACTGGGATATCTGGAGGTGCAGCTGGACTCAGCCAAACCCCAGCCTGTAATCAATACATTGATTACAGGACACCCTGTACACCCCCAGGACACCTGGGGGGCCTGCACTGGGCCCCAGGACACCCCCTGGAAACCCTGGCTAAAGCTGGCTTGAGTGGAGTCAGGTTCAGCCAAGTGTCCTGGGGCTGTGACAGGCTCTCCGGGCTGGGGCTGGCTCTCCATCCATGGCTGAGCCCGCCCCTGCCCTGCTGAAGCCAGCAGTCTGAAAGAGCCAGTGAACCCTGGCCCCAGCTCACTTCCTGACATGTCTAATTCCCTGAAAACTAGCCCCACACAGGGGAAGATTATGGGGGGATGTTGATGGGAGGGGGCTGAAGTCGGTAGTTTGTATAGTGACATTATACAAAATAAATGTTCCATTAAATGGGAAAATGAATGCACTGTTGAGGCTGTACTTAAAAATATCTCTTAAATTATCAAGAAAGTAATACATTTTATATACGTATATATGAAGAGTAATATTTAAAATCACATTGCTTTAATTAGCCTCTTTTTTTAAAATTAGCTACTGTAGAAAATTGCATACTGGGTGCAATGACACTGAGGAGGCCACCAGGAGGAACTAAACTGAAGAGGGACTGGGTGGAATGATGGGAAAGAGGCCTGTGGGAGTGGCTTAAGTGGGGGCAGGGATGGTGGAATGACAGGGAATAGACCCCAGGGAGCACCTGGAATGAAGGGGAGCGGCTTGGATGACAAGGAGAAGGCCATTGGGAGTGGCTGGAATGAATGTAGACTGGGTGGAATGACACTGATGAGGTCTCCAGGAATGGGTGGAATGTCAAAGAGGACACCCTCACTCACAGCTGGAATGACTGGGGATTGTATGTAATAACAAGGAGGCTGCCGTGAGCAGTTGGAATGATGAGGAACTGGGTAGAATGACAAAGGGCGTCTTTAGACATAACAAAGATTGGGTTTCAAAACCCCTAAGCACGTGTTTGACCATTGTGTGTAAGCACTATAACAATCCCAACACCAATTTGACCACCCATTGAACACGCAATGTGAACATCATTGCATCACAAGGACAAGTCAGTTTGCATGTACCAGCTGAACACGTGGCCAATGTTGTGTCTAATGATATTACATGGCATGCTAGCAGGTACAACACAGGGAATGAGGTGGCAGCACTTGCTGAGATTGTGTGGCGAGCAAACCACCAATTTGCCGCAATATGGTTTGTGTGTCTAAGCAGTTCCACATGGTGAACATGGGGACAAACCAGTGTTCATATCAAGGTCAAAACACACATTCAGACACCCATTGACGTTATGTCTAAAGACACCCAAAGAGAAGGCCAACAGCAGCAGCTAGGATGATGAGGGCTGGATGGAATGACTGGAAGGAAGTCACTGGGACTTAGTGGTATGCCAAGGAATATTGTGAAGTAACAGACAGGAAACTTTCAATCATGTGTAATGACAATTGTTTGAATGGAATGATAGAGTATGCCACAAGTAGCTGACAGAATGACAAGCAATGAGCTATGGGGAAGGAATTGAATACGAGAAGTTGAGATAGAATGATGAGAGGGGCACTCATGTAAATGAAATAACAAAGAAGAGGTGATGGGGACATGGTGCAATGGAAAAGTGGGAGTGTAAACTGAATGGAATGCCACCATGGGGCAATGAGTAATGGATGGAATGATATAGGGGCTGGGTAAATTAAAGGAAAGAATAGGAGACAGAATGACCAAAGACTGAATTGAATAACAAGCAGGGTGTTGAGGGGTGCGGGTGCACAGAATGTCAAGGTAACTACATGGAATGGTAAGGATGTGGTAAAGAGGCCCTGATGAAATAACAATGGGGTTGGCGGAGAATGTGTTGAAGGACAGGGGACCCAGATGTTATTGGAAAGACAAGGAAAAATGGCAGAGAGATGAATAATGACAAGGGGTTGGATCCAGCCCCCCACCATTCCAGCTGCTCCTGGTGTCCTCCTCTTCGTCATTCTACCCAGTCCCACATGTTATTTCAGTTTCTCCCGGTGGCCTCTTTGCTGTGATCCCAACCAGTCCCATATCATCCTAACACTTCCTCCTGGCTCCCTCCCAGTAGTTCTATTTTGGCACTTTTTGTTCTCACCCACCCCAAAATACACACACACCTCTGCCCTTTTTTGGCATTCCACCTCCTCCGTACTCTACCTTTTTTAAAAGAGATGCAGCTCCATTAGAGGTGTGCATGTTGTTTTCGTTATTACAATAACAACGGAAATCGTCATTTTTGTTTTTGTTATCGCAATAATGAAAACAACAACAGAGAATAACGATACTGCAAATGACAACTGGGAATAACGATACCGAACATGACAACCAAGAATAGCGATACCGATACTGAAAACGACAATGTCATTATCATTGTCGTTATTATTAGTGCTGTGGCAGTTCGGTTTTGGAGAGAAAATGTGGAGAGGGGAGGAGGGAGCAAACATCTCAGAGCCCTAAACAGGGTTGAACTCTTGAACTGTGCCTGTGTTGGGAGGGACAATTAGCTCAGCAGTATCTGATGGATGTATCACTGTTCAATGAGCAGCACAAGCAGGCCCCATCCGTCTCATGGCACTCTGTGATTTCTTAATGCCTGCTGCCTTCCACAACCAATCAGGGGACTCTGGAGGAGGGCACTGCAGCCCTTTATAATGGGAGGGCCAGGCTTTTACTCTCCGTTCTGTGAGAGCTCTGCTTGTCATGTTATGTTTATAGAACTGCCCACAAAAAAATCCTCCCTAGACCTCATTATATTACCAATACCTTTCCTTCCTCATACCCTACATTTTACCTTCTCCCTTTCCCTGTCCTTCTCCCCCTGTACATTATATATAGATAGGTAGTATAGATACATATTATAGACATATAGATTAGATTAGATTAGATTAGATTAGATTAGATTAGATTAGAATAGTTATATATATAATTGATTAGATAATAGATAGTTTTCCTTTTCCCTTCCACTGTCTTCCTTAAATTTAGATAGATATAAGTTGTGCATGGAAATTGATAATGATACCAATACCAAAAATAAAATCTTTGTTTGAAATGGTACTGATAACGATAATGAAAATGACATTGTTGTTAATAATGATAACGAAAATGACATTTTTGAATAATGAAAACAAAAAACGAAAATGACATGGGGGCCTGGTGCACACCCTATCAGTAAGGTTTATTAGCATTCACAGAGCTCCATTGTTTCCAATTGGCATTCATGGGTATTTTCATATGTTATGGGATCACTGCTCACCACACTGAATCACAGTGGATCTCGTGTGATGGCAGCGATCGCTGTAACATTTATTTGAGCCCCGCCAGATGTTCACCACGGTGAATTCCTGGTGGGGTTCAAAGCTAAACACAGTTCTGGAGGTGTGTTGGCCAGGATCTGGGATGGGGCTGGCAATGGCCACGATGAATGTCTGTTCACCAGCCCCTTCCCGGATTGGGTCCCAACCACGGGACGGGATTGGACCCAGTGGTCTGATTGGCCGCTGCGCCCACCCATCTCCCTAAGGGCAGGTGGCAAGGGAATGCGCGGGGGGCAGGGCTGAGCGGCTGCACGTCGTGCTGCGCAGCCCCGCCCCCTACAAGATTCCCCTCTGCAATCAGGCCGGCACATCAGGTGGACAGCCGGTCTGATCACGGACCGGGATTTGAGATGGATTCCGGTCCAGGGTTCAGCGTGGCAGGTCGAAAGGCCCGTCACGTCTGAAATTAGCCCATATTTCATCTCTTGTTTCCAATGGCCAATCCTTATTCATTTTAGTATGTCTCCATACATGCTCTATTCTCTGGGTGCATAAAAAGAGACAGTCTATCCCTCTACTTATGTCAAAGTGTGGGCAATGGGCCAGAACATTTCTTGAAGGCAGTGCACCACCTTTTTATTTGGTTTGGCATTTGGTGGGTGGGGACAGGATGGGTTTTGGGGTGGATTTTATAGGTGTTTTACATTGTATATTGTTGTTGTTTATATGTATTATTATATGTTGTCATCTTCCCTGAGCATATGGGAATAGAATAGGGTGAGTTATAAATAAACAAAAAATTAAATAACAAACCAGATGGTGGCAAAAGAACTCTTGGTTAAGCTTTTACATTTCAAAGATCACACTATTACACCAAGTTTATTCAGAAGTGTGGGGTTACTTTTTAGAATTTCCCCTTTTTTTGTTTTTCCTGTTGTCTTGGCTATCAATAAAATTCTTCATGTGATTTTGAAAGACATCTAAATTTATGTTCATCATGGCAAGGGCTTGGGTGGCGGCTTATTTTATTTGATTGAATTGATTCAGGTTTGAGAGATTACATTTCTGAATATCTGTATTTCAGAAAGATTAGCTGGAATCTAAATACCCACTGACTCTAATGATGGAATACAAATTGTTGTAGAACTTAAAGATACAGTCAGCTGCTAAACTCTCATACTCTCTCTGCATTTTTTAGGGAGAATTACCAGCAGTTTGGGTGCTACCATAGAGGCAGCACATATTAGTGGCTAAGGCAGTAATTTGAAGGGAGCACCTAAAGTTGCAGCTGCCCTTACTGTGGTTGAGCTCCACAGCAGGATCAGGTGCAAGAAAAGTGGGTGGAGCCAGATTCACCTAGGGGTCAAAAATCCTTGCCCTATTCCTGACTACCAGAATTGCATTCCAGTTCTCAGAAGATTGGAGCAACAGACTCCACTGCCGTTTGCTCCGTGGATGGATGGTGGGTGGAGATGGGTGTTGCGCGGGAGCATGCACACACCTATACCCACTGCAAGTGGTGTTTACACAGATGCCTCCACCCATCTCCACCCAGCGAAACTGGGTGGAGGCATCTTGTGTGAAAAAGGCCCATGTTTCAGGGCTGCAGTGTTGCTCTGTTCCATGTATAATAAAATGTAACACCCATTTTATCGGTGTTAGAGTGTCTGTGTAAAAAGGGCCTACCTTAAAAAGGTAAAACTCTTGTAATCACTTTCAGTTTTGAACTCTGTTTAGAGACGCTCATGAGATCATTGGCATTTTTAGTATGATTAATGCTCTCCGTCTGGACATATCTAATTAACGTGGTTGACTTAGGAAGATTATAGTGATGATGGTTATCTAAATTATTGATCAATATTTATTGTGGTGATTGTGTTATCAGTTCTATTCCTCTAATTTTTCTCATCCTGCTAGATCTCTCGGCCGCTTTTGACACCGTGGACCATGGGCTGCTGTTGAGATGGCTGCGTGACCTGGGGGGTCTGGGAGGGACTGTTCTTGAATGGTTCCGCTCATTCCTCTCGGGGAGGAGCCAACGGGTGGTGCTGGGGGAGGAAACATCGTGCCCCCGCACTTTACCGTGTGGCGTTCCGCAGGGATCGATCTTGTCTCCGTTGTTGTTTAATATCTATATGCAGCCCTTGGGGGAGGTCGTGAGAGGGTTCGGGGTGCGATGTCACCAGTATGCTGACGATACTCAGCTGTACCTCTCCTTTTCTACGGACCCAGACCCTGCTATCTCG
>QEPC01009580.1:98217-159632 GCA_003113815.1 Sphenodon punctatus
CACCCCCCCAGGGATCGGGTCATACTTACCGGCGGCTGCGGGGACGCCGCGGCCGCTGGTGCTGGGGGGTGGGCTCGCCTCTGAGTCTTTTTTTAAACAAAAATCCAGGCTGGGCAGGGTGGGTGGGGGATGTCCCCCCTTCCACCCGCACAGCCTGGGAGGGGGAGGGGGAGGGAATTAATTTATTTCATTGATTTCAATGGGGACACAGCACCCCATTGAAATCAATGAAATAAATCCGGTACCGGTATACCGGATTTAATCCGGGTATCCGGTTTTCAGAGAACCGGTAACCAGTAAATCCGGTAGCCGGTAATGGGCCCCGGGTCCCACCTCTAGGGTTTACACATCCAGACTGGCCAATTATCATCACATAAGAACATAAGAAGTGCCATACTGAGTCAAACCAATGGTCCATCAAGCCCAGCAGCACCCTGACCTTCGACAGTGGCCAATCTCAATTGCATGGGAGAAAAACCAACAGTCACAATGGACAATTCATCCTCCATTGTTAACTCCCAGATCCCGACAGTAAGAAGTTCATCCCATAAAGTACTTGGTTAGTAGCCATTAATGGACCTACTCTCCAAGAAATTATCCAGGTCTTTTTTAAACCTAGCTATACTTCTGGACTTAACAACGTCCTCTGGCAACAAATTCTGTAAGTTAATTATGCAATGACTGAAAAAGTACTTCCTTTTATTAGTTTTAAATCTGCTAAAAGCTAGTTTCATAGAGTGCCCCCTAGTTCTAGTACTAATTGAGAGGGTAAATAACTGTTCCCTAGCTACTCGTTCCACATCACTCAATATTTTATAAACCTCTATCATGTCCCCTCTAGAGACCTAGCTTGTCAATCCTCCCTTTGTACGGAAGTTGTTCCATACCCTTTCAATACTCAACCTTCGGCTCTGGCCTTGAGGCGGGGGGTCCGATTATGGGGGAGGTTACAGCGGTGCCCTTGTCATGGATGGACCATTATCTCCTTCAGGCCAATCTTCTAGCGCACCCCCTCCAGAAGGGGAAAGGACCAGTTAGGATGGTCCGCCCTCAGAGGCTGATGGAACCCCAGCGGTTCCGAGAGGTCCTGGGGGAGTTAACCTTGGACATGGAAGTTCACTCTGTGGATGAGCTAGTCCAGCATTGGAACAGCTTGCTGGAGGAGGCGATTGACAGGGTGGCTCCGAGACGCCCTCTGCCTCAGTCTCGTCACCGCAGGGCCCCTTGGTTTACTGAGGGGATGCGGTGTATGAAGCATGTAGGCAGGAGGCTAGAGTGATGCTGGCGTCAGACTCGATCTGACTCCAACCGTCTTCTCCATAGGGCCCATTTGCGGTCCTATGTTGAGGCTATGAGGATGGCAAGGAAGGAGTTCCTTGCTGTCTTCATAGCGTCTGCAAAGTCACGTCCGGCGGAGCTGTTCTGGGTGGTGCGGGGGCTGGTTAGTCCGGCTTCCCTCCACCTGGATGGGGACTTGTCCCAGGCCCGCTGTGAGGAGTTTGTCAACTACTTCACAGACAAGATCGCTTGGATTCAGACCGACTTTGACATCGGATTAGCGGCAGTAGGGGAAGAGTGTGAGGGGACGGAGGTCCCATCTGGTCAAGCTTTGTGGGAGGAGTTTCAGGAAGTGACGCCGACCGATGCTGCGGATGTTTTGGGGTCTGTGAGGGCTACTTGTTGCGAACTTGATCCATGCCTATCCTGGTTGGTGAAAGCCTCCAGAAAGACATTGGGGACAGTGCTGGCGAGGGTAGTGAATGTGTCCTTGCAGCAGGGGAGGCTGTCGCCTTGCCTCAAGGAGGCTGTGGTGTGCCCCCTGCTGAAGAAACCATCCTTGGACGTGGATGCGCTCACCTGTCTCTAACCTTCCCATTTTAGGGAAGTTTATTGAATGGGCGGTGGCACTCCAGCTCCAGTTGCATTTGGACAGCATCGGTTTCCTAGACCCTTTTCAATCGGGATTCCATCCCAGCTATCGCACTTCTGTCCCGGCTATGGCACAGCTGCGTGACCTGGGGGGCCTGGACGGGACTGTTCTTGAATGGTTCCGTTCATTCCACTTAGGGAGAAGCCAGCGGGTGGTGTTGGGGGATGAGACCTCGCGCCCCTGCGCCTTATCATGCGGCGTTCCGCAGGGTTCTATTCTGTCTCCGATATTATTTAATGTATATATGCATCCTTTGGGGGAGGTCGTGAGAGGGTTGGGTGTGCGGTGTCACCAGTATGCTGATGATACTCAGCTGTACCTCTCTTTTTCAACTGACCCAGACCCTGCCATCTCATTGCTATCCCAATGTTTGGAGTCCGTGGCAGAATGGATGCGGCAGAGCAGACTGAAGCTCAACCCTGATAAGACGGAGGTGGTGGTGATGGGAGAGCGAGGGAGGTAGTGGCCCCCCTGGTTGGAGGGATTTGCCCTCCTATAGCTCAGCAGGTCCGGAGTCTGGGGGTGATACTGGATGCAGACCTTCACCTGGAGCGGCAGGTGGAGGCAGTCATTAAGGCTGCCTTCCGCCAGTTGTATCTGGTGCATAGGCTGCGTCCATTCGTCTCCGGCCTGGACCTGGCCTCCCTCATCCATGCCTTCGTCACCTTGAGGCTGGACTACTGTAACGCGCTCTACGTGGGGCTTCCCTTGTTCCTGGTTCGGAGGCTGCAGCTAGTGGAGAATCGGTGGCTCATCTCCTTATGGGGGCGGGCCATCGGGAGCATATTACACCTGTGCTCCAAGCTCTGCACTGGTTGCCAATAGCATGCCGAGCCAGGTTCAAGGTTTTGGTGTTGATTTACAAAGCCCTTCACAGTCTGGGCCCCTCATACCTCAAGGACCGCCTCGCCCTCCGCACCCCAGAATGGCTCCTTCGGTCCACCGGGGGTGCCTTCTTGGAGGTCCCCCGTGTTAAGCGGGGCGCCACAATGGAGAGGGCATTCTCAGTGGCTGGGCTGCGCCTTTGGAACTCCCTTCCAGAGGAAGCTCGCCTGGCCTCCAGCCTGTTGACATTCCGGCAAAGTTGTAAAACCTGGCTGTTCACCCAGGCCTTTGGGGAGGGCGGGAGGTGGGGCAAGGGGGGGATTTTTTAGCTCCCCCACCTGATTTATTATTTATTATCTATTTATATATTTTGAAGGCCAGGAGCCCTGTTTTAATAATTTATATTGTTATTGTTGATTTTAAATTGTATTTTTTTGTATTGTTTTTATTGTTGGAAGCCACCCCAGGCTGTTCGCAGGAAGGGCGGGGTATAAATTTATAACATAAATAAATAATAATTAAATTTATCATTTTCATTGCCCTTCTCTGTACCTTTTCTTGTTAAATTATGTCTTTTTTGAGATGGGGCAACCAGAGCTGCACAAAATATTCCAGGTGTGTTTGCACTAGGGATGGAAGATCTGGCAAAAAAACGGATACCAGTTTTACCGGTTACCGGTTTGTAAAAAAACGGTTTACTGGATTAAAACTGGTTTACCGGTGTCAGATCTATTCCATTGATTTCAATGGGGAACTATCAGTGTTCCCATTGAAATCAATGGGGGGGGGGAAACAATCCCTCCCCCTCCCAAGCTGTGCAGGTGGAAGAGGGGACACCACCCACCCACCCTGCCCAGCCTTGATTTTTTTTTAAAAAAATTCCCCTGAAGTCCCTGGCTCCCGGCCACCGGCGGTGACCCAGAGCCCGCACCAGCAGGTGGATACTAGGGTGATCCCTGGGATGGGGGGTGGTTTAACACACACCCCACCCCAGGGATCACTCTACCCCCCCACCCAAGGATTGCCTACCTTTAGTGCTCTGGGTGCTGGCGGCGGCAGCACTGCGCTCCAGGCGGCTTCAGCGCTGGCTGTGGCTGCCGGCTTCAGCACTTACTAGGCCTTCCGGGGAACTCAGATAGTGATGTCACTGCAGATGATGTTGACATTATTGATGATGCCGACAGCTATGACTATAAAGATCCAACATACACCCCAAATTACGCACCATCAAAATTGGCAAGCCAACCATGCAAAACATGAGAAATGTGGAACAGTGAGGCCAAAGAAATGATTTGACCTTGCAATCTAGAATAAGGAAAAATATAGCGCTGATGTTCAACAGATGTTTGCCTAAAAGTCAATCAACCAGCTCCAACTGCACCACCATGACAACAGCAACCAACATCAGCACTCCATCACCAGTGGCTCGTAGCACAACCATTACTAGAAATTCTATGCCTGTGTGTTCACTGACTCCCTCAACATCAACAAATGACAACAGTGTTTCATTGTCACAGCAAGGACCAATCACTCAAGCCACCGACAGCCATGCAGATGGAAGAAAAGCGCAAAGGTCAGATGTCTGGAAACATTTCACTGCTTGTGACAAAAATAAATTTGTAGTCCAGTGCAAATAATTCTGCAGGAAAATAACACAAGTGAAAGAAGGAGGTAAGAGCTGCCCTGGTACTAGTGGCATGCATAGCCACATGAAGCACCATCACAAGTCTGTTCTCAATGCCTCTAGCAGAAAACACTGCAGAATGATAAGCACCTTCAATCCATCTAGAAGCACTGCTAGTGCTATGACTGTGCAGACAACATTGCCAGAATCTGTGCAAAATCAAATGAAATGGCCAGCATCTCACCATACTGCACAGTACTACTTCGCACTGGTGTCCAAGATGCTTGCAGTTGACATGCTTCCCTTCTCATTTGTTGAGAACGAGGGATTCCGTGAATTAATGGAGGGAATGGCACCACAACGGAAGGTACCGTCATGATTTTATTTAGCTACAAACACTATTCCCAAACTCTATGAGGCATCATGCAAAACAGTATCAGATGCTATGCGTGACTGCGAGGACAATGTTGTGCACCTTACAGCAGACATGTGGACCAGTGCACAGCACATGGAGTACCTGTCCGTTACAGGTCACTGGATTCATCATGACCCCAAGGATAGACTGGTGGGGCAGCAAGCCATATTTGCTTTGAAGCACTTTCCTGAGACACATACTGCTGGAAACATCTGGTATAAATTGTTACAACTGACAGAGCAGTGGTTACAGCCCCTTGGTCTCTCCGTTGGGTGGGTTGTTTCAGACAATGGGGCAAATATAGTGAAAGGCCTTTCATATGCCCGTTTCCAAACTGTATCCTGCATGGCACATTCGCTGCATCTTCTGGCAAAGAAATTTCTCAAAGCGGATCCATTGATTAAGGACACAGTAGAGCGTGCAAAGAAATTAGTGGCACACTTTCATAGATCGGCAACATCACATCACAAGCTATGGAGGGTACAGCAGGAGAGAAACCTTCCACTTCATTTCTTCCCTATCAATGTCTGCACACGTTGGAACTCCACATCTCATATGCTGAAGAGACTGCATTCATAAAGACTTGCAATTGAGACTTTCTTTGCTGTGGCCACAAAGTCTGTAAAAAAAGCCTCAGATATGCAGATAAATCTCAGACAGTGGAATGTAATAGAAAATCTCATTATTCTGCTGGAGCCCTTTCAAGCCATGACTGAGTTCATGAGTCAGCAAGAGTTTGGCATCACTTGTATTATTAAGGAGCCAAGTTGAAGACATTGCTGCCTCCTTTGATCGTCAGCAAGTGGATGGTAAATGTCTTGTCATTATCTTGGGTAAAATTACCTGCCAGAGCACCCAGTTTGAGAAGATTGGTGAACATTCTTTGTACCGGATGGCAGCAGCTCTGGACCCACATTTCAAGAAGGTTAAGAAGGTCTTGGGGTGGGGGTGGGAAGAATCTGCTACCGCTGCACATGAAGAAATTGCTTCACAGATGGTAGGAGAGCATGGTAACAACACGCATGATGAATCTGAAGAGGATGAAGCAGAGAGCATTTCTAAAGATAACACTCAACAGCCTCAGGCTTCTTTGATGTGGGAATATTTTGAAAAGTATGGCCTCCTTGCACAGAATTGCACTTGACAACCAAGAAGAGTTGATCTGCTTCACCGACCAATAACACTAGCTGCAGCCGAGGATATGTACAAACAGTATCTGTCATCTGCTGGTGTGGTTGGCATGAATAACGATCCACTCATTTACTGGGCAGAAAAAAGAGACACTTGGCCAGCACACTACACTTTGGCAATCACACTCCTTGGTTGTCCTTGCAGCAGTGTCCCATCAGAAAGTTTATTCAGCTGTGCGGGTGCAATCGTAGGTAATAAAATAACTAGTCTTTCCAGTTTAAATCTCAAGCGCCTAGCATTAATTCAAATAAACAGGTCATTACTACCTAAAATTACTAAGGATTTCCTTCAAGTCACAGATAAGGAAATAATGAGGTGCACCTCAGAGGAGATTGATCACCAGAAAAAAGGTTATGACCACCCAGACGATATCTCAGAAGTTATACAAGAGCACTGAGTGAGGAGGTATCCTTGGCCAGTGTCCACTTGTGAGAAGCAAAGGTTATGTTGCTGTAATGAAGTGTCAGTGATTCTACTGTCTTTGATTGTGATTGTGCAGTCATGTTAGAAATTGATATGATTTTGGCCCAACAAAGATACCAATTTCCCTGCTCCAATGTGCTGAATCAGAAAATGCTTCTTTGATTCAAATGTGCCACTTTGTGTTAAAATGTAACTAAACCAGAAGTGCTTCTTTGGCACAAATGTGACAGAAACATACATGGATTTTGTTGTAACCATCTTTGTGTTAAAATGTAACCAAGAGTACACACTGGAGCTATAATACTTGGAATGTAACTGTTGTAGGCCATTGTGGCTGCTACGTAGGATTATATAGAATATCAGAAATTAGGCTAGACACTATTAAACACATGTGCTAATGCATCTGACTCAAAGAACAGAAAGTATTAGGAAGGATAATCAGAAATTGGTCAAAGAGAGAACAAATGATGCTGAAGAAGTGAGCAGGACCTCTTGTTCCCCAAACAACCTATGTTGATAATTCACAGGAACTGATAGCAGAAGTTGAACTGAACAAGCAAGAGTGTGGTCTTATCAGACAAATAGATGACTCTTAGAAGGATGTGCGGGCTAAGCCAGGGCCAAGGAGTCATGACCCCCAACTCCGGAGGGAGGAGTGGGCCTGACTCTACTGGTCAGGACAAGTCTCACATCATGACTAAGCAAGAAGGTACCCCAGATTTGGGCAACCAATGGGAGTACTCCACAAGCTTAGCACTAACAACCCCGCACTCTGGATAATCATAAGACAGTCACAGCATATAAGGCTTGACTGTGAATTAGTTCCTTGCCTTCCACGGTAATCAGCACCAGCTCTTATCAGAGCACCGCTGAGGTTGGTGGTTGTGCCCACTTTGGGACACCTCTATCTAGGGAGTCCTGCAACAGCATCGTTTGGGCCCCCTGACTGCTTTTCTCTGGAACCAAGATCGTTGGCCTCTGATCACGTAAGAATATGTGCTTTGCATGTGTTTCTAAGTAGCTCAGAGCAAGATGAGAGCAGGATGTTAGATGCAAGTGTCTCTTTGGTAATTGATATGCTAATTGTTCTGATATTATTGAATAAATGTCTATTTGATTGAATAAAAGACTCATTACTAAAATAGAAGAGGAGTAATTCCCCACCCTCTCAAACTGAAGTATTTCCACTAAGATCCCGAGGGAATTAAGAGGGAGCTGTTTGGCTAAGGTGCAGGAAAGGAGCTGTACCCTATTGGACAGGGACAGCAGATTATCTCCCCTGGATAGATATAGGCCTCACCCAAGGCAGGGTGCAGGAAAGGAGCTGTACCCTATTGGACAGGGACAGCAGATTATTTCTCCTGGAATGGATATAGGCCTCACCTAAGGCAGGGTGTGAGAAAGGAGCTGTACCCTATTAGACAGGGGCAGTGGAATCTCTCTTAACAGAGATAGGCTCCACCCCAAAGCAGTTGAACCCCTTTTTTATTCCTTATAGTCAGTGATTAATTTGTGCTGTCTTTTTCTGTATCACACACACACTTTGCAGAACTTGTGGGAATAGAGTGCAAAACTTTGAAGCATGGCTCTATTTTTCAGGATAGCAGCACCCACCAATTATTCCAAAAGCCATGGATGCTGTGCAGTCATGGCCTCAATGGAATGACACATAAGCAACTGGACTTGGGAATCTCATGATATGGTCCATTTGGAAATAGCATAGGAATGCATTGGCATAGTGATTGTATTGTCAGCGATTGATTTGTGCTGTCTTTTTCTGTTTCTCACACACAGTTTGCAGAACTCACGGGAATAGATTGCAGAACTCTGGAACATGGATCTAATTCTTTATTCCAAAAGCCACGGATGCTGTGCGGTCATGGCCTCACCGGAATGACACATAGGAAAACTGGACTTGGGAATTGCATGGGGTGGTGCACTTAGAAATAGCATAGGAATGCATGCACTCAGTGTGTTGTGCATCAGGGAAATAGTGTGTTTTTAAAAATAAATTAATGTATTTAACCTTCATCTTGGCTATTTAGGGAAAGTTAAGGTCCATTCGACTGAAAGAACAGCAGGCAATAGAAGTAATCAATCCAAAGTTGAAGCTAAGTGTTATTATTTTTTAAAAACTGATACATATGGCCTATGCACACGTACATAAGTACATGTACTTATGTATTTATTTTTTGTAAACGTGTTATGAAAATTGTATTTATATAACACAAGTATGCTACTTATCTTTGATACATATGTAAACATTGATATAATATGTGATAACTAGGATTTTTATAAAAAGTGTTCCTTCAAATTATCTATTAAAAATCAAAAATGCAAACTGAACAATGATCAACGTGACTAATAAGTGTGCTTTTTTAATGCTTTTTTTCAGGAAAATGGATCGAATCATGACAGGAACACACAACAGCTACACAGAGTTGATTTGTATTCACTGCCAGTATTCTTCATGGATCAAGTACTGATCCGATTGCCATTTTCATATGGAGTCATGAAGGAATTTTCCAACCACAATCAATTTTTCCCCGCAAACCAGTAGTGGGTTTTTTATAAGATGTGGAAAGTTGGTTTTGCCTCCATCTGGAGAATAAAACAAATTGGATTTGCAACCAAATTGATTGTCACAGCTACCAACCTGTAGTACATATCAATACCTACATCTAATCAAAATAATTTGGTATTCATTCCTGTATGTGCTTTATCGTCTTTCAATCACTGATTGTACACTCAACACATGGTATATATTCTATTTAATTAAATAAATCAGAACACAGACAGGGGTGGGGGTGATGGTGTGATGTGAGCATGACATGAGTCACTCATAATGTGGCATGGCAAAGGCCTATGGCAACGGCCTATTGGTCTTTCAATTTTATCTCTTTTAGTACATCGTCGCATGATGATGTCGATTGTGTTCACTTCTGGTACTGTAGTTTATGCAACTGCAGCTGTGTGGTTGGACACTGGTGACAGAAAGGAGCTGAGTCCGTAACTGATTGCTTCAATATGCGAATGGGAAAATATTATTGGAATAGGGTATGATGACATGTACAGCCAACATCCTCATATTGTAATGTCAAGAAAAAAAAAATTCTTTTTAAAATTCTCTCAAGCATTTCAACCATTTTAAAACATTATTGCATTTCTCTAATAAAATTATAGAAAATATACCAAAATGCACACTGCTTTGTGACGTTGCTGCATGTCTGTTGGTTGATTGAGCAGTCCAATGCACACATAACTGTGCTGTCCTGTCCTGTCATCGTGACTTACTTCACCAAGCTTTGCATGGAGGGCAAGAAAGATTATACAATCCTGCTGCAGCTGTGATAACAGTTCATTCTGTAGCTCATAGTTTTTAGCTAAAAAAAGTAGTCCATTTTGTTAGTGTTGGGATAAAGCATATAAATTAACTATTAAAAATCAATGCCACTGTGCTATTTTTGCATCGAGATACATTGTAAATTAAAACTAGCACAACAGCCCATTTCAAAATAGCCCATTGTGCAGCGTGCAATAAAGCCTTTATAGACAGTCGGTGGGAAATGGAGGGGGCATTTGATAAAAAAAATTTGTAGGGAGATGACTGCTAAGTTCACAGACATTCCCTACCTAGTCGCATAACAAAGAGGTAGGTATGCTGCGTGTGTGTGTTTTGATGCATGAGTTGCTTTCTCAGCTGACCTGTGAGTGCCTCCACATTTAAAAAGACACTCAATTGGTTTGGACTCATTACATTTGCAAAGAAAGTGAGGTACATCTGAGAGGGGAGGGGGATATGATAGAACTTTATACAATCATGAGTGTTGTGGACCAAAAAAATTAAAGGAACAGTTATTTACTCTCAAAAATGGTAATAGAAGTAGGGGACACCAAATTAAACTAATTGGTACGGGGCAGTACATTATTTTATTTTATTTTATTTTTAAAAAGGGGAGTCCCATCACACATCGCACAATTGTCAGGGGAGGGGGGCCTAGAAGGAACCTTGTGGGGGGTCCAAGGGTCAACCCCACCAAACACCACGCACTCACCGAGGAGGCAAGATTACTACCCTTACTTGGTAAGGTCAGGGATCGAGGGGTAAGTACACCCATCAGGATAGCGCAATTGCCCTTAGTATCTCCTAGGAGACATAGGCCTATCTCATCATGGGGCGCTGAGCAAGCGGAGCAAGAGGGTTACTCCTGTCCTCCACCTGCCACCCACCAGTCACACCCCACACGAACCAGGAGGAAAGAGGGGAGGACTGGCTAGTGCAGAAGGTGAAGGATGCACAGGGAATGGGCCCAGGAAACAAGGGACTGGTAAGGGGTCTGGCACAATGGGGAATGAGGAGGAAGTGAGGGATCCCTGGGAAGGGGGGGAAGGGCAGACTTGCCAGGCCTGAGGCCCACATGCACTCACACACATCCCGCGGAGTTGGGGAAGTGGGGGAAGAGAAACAAGCACACACTCACCTTCGCGCTTCAACAGTACCACAGGACACAGCAACAGTTCAAGCAATGGGATACTCAGCTAAGGAAGCACACTCTCTCTCTCTCTCTCTCCAGGAGGCCAGTCTTTGCAGATCACTGGTGCTGCTTGCCCTGCAGCGCCGGTGTATATGGGGGATGCCAAGCCCCCTCGCTGTGCCTGGAGTCACAGCGAGCGTCTTGGGCATGCGGGCTCTACCCCCACACTCCGTGAAGCGGCGGGGGAAGGATCTTCAGCTGATGTTTCCTGTGGCGGTTGCCTAGCAAGCGCTGCGTCTTGTTCCTGTCCCAGAGGGGTAGCAGGTATGTCCATTGGGGGTGGCAGTTGCCTGTCTCACCGCCCCAACATGGTCCTTCTATGGGATCTCAGCCATTGCAGTGGGGCCCCCCTCTGCGAGGAGATCCTTATAACAATGAAGTGGTGGTACAATTGGCTGACAGTGCCAGATGATGTGGTCAAGGAGGGAAGTCCAGTTGTATAGCTGTGTTTAGGAAATATTCTGATGGGAAATATTCTGAAAGATGGGTTCATGTATGTTTGGGGAATGTAACTTCTTACTGTTTTGGGGCTGACAGTGGCAGCAGCGTCAACAGAAGGGAATGAATCACCCCAATGCTGTATGGATGGAATGACTGTAAAATGGCCCTGAGGTGCCTAGAGAATTATTTATGATCGGTTGGTGAACATTCTATCCGCTCTCATTCTCTTGTGAACATACTAGACTTTTGTAGCTATCAGCTGCTGCAGATAGGGGTGTGTCACTTGTGTGTTTGGTCACTTCACTGGTGAGTGTGGTGAGCGACAGGACAGGAGTACGTCAGGGAGTGCTTGGAAATGGGAACATTTGCAGTTGAGCAGGATACTACATGTACAGGTCAGACACAAAGTTAAATAATGAGCAAAAATGCACATAAGTGAAAAACTAACTTTTTTATAGAAAAAATATTGTAAAACAAACTATTTGAAAAAATATAATTTTTGGAATAGTTAAATCATTTAACTTACAACTTTGGTTTTATAAATATACAAATTGGTACAAATCAGCTGTCAGCTCTCAGAAGTCCCTGCATTATGCACACCTCCTGAAGGACCTCATCGAGCGACACACATAGGGCTTGATTGTTCTCCCTCAAATTTTGCACCAATTCTGTCTGTGCCTGTAGTTGTTGTTCTGTAAAAATGGAATACAGTTAGTGTATGCATTCTTGAACAGCAGCAGAGTTATTTTTTTAGGGCAACACTATTCACAAGGGTACTAGTAGCTATGGATCTTAGAGAAATCATTACCAATTTTCTCCTGTCTGGAAAATATGCTATGCACTGCATTCGTGGTGTCCCATACCGTGGACCAAATTGCGGAAGCAATGTCCACCAGAATTTCCCCTGTAATGGGATTGAAAAATAAAACATATCAATGCACTATTGATGAGAAAAGCCTTACTAATGTAAAGCATAGAATACAGTGAGAGATCACATTAAAAAAAGTGTATTTAACTTACCAATTCTAATAAGGCCATCAAGCAATGAAGCAAAAACAAACCCTTCCAAAGTCATTCTGTCAGTTTTGAATTGAGATAGATTTGACATGAAAATATGCACCACATGGCCAACGTGAAATAAAGCCTGTCTTGGTATATGTGTAAGAGTGTGAGTATGTGTGTGTCTATATATGTAGAGATTTGTATGCCTTTGTGTGGATATGTGTTTGGATATGTATATGTATATATATATGTATTTATAGATGTGAAAATATTCAATCTCATATATATATATATATATATATACTCACACTCTTACACATATACCAAGACACACACATACATACACGCAAATGCACACGTATACAAAAAACATCCATGTATTGGTATTCATATATATGCATATATATATGCATGAGTAGATGAGTATATAATAAAATTTGCCTATATATACATATGTGTGTATATGTATGTATTTATATACATATGTGTATATACAGTTAAATTGCCTGTTTTATTTTGAAAGAAACAATGTTTTTAAAAAAGAGTTTGGCACTACTATATTCAAGGGTTTTTAAATTATTATTCTTAAAAAAATATCAACAAAGTAAAAAAACTTTCGACATATACAAGAATATAACATTCAAATAAAAATATAGAAAAATATCAACTGTTGTATTAATAAAATATTTTAAAATTCCCCTTTTGGGGGGTGAAAACTATTTACAAAGATTGCAACTATTACTGATTTTTCCAAAATAAAACCTGAATCTGGGATTAAAATTACAAAGGTTTCATTAACCCCCTCTTGGACATCCATGCCCTCTTCTTTATCCTGCCTTGCAGGCTTGAGCCTCCTTATAATTTGGTACAGTAGGCCCCGCACCTGTTTCCTGCCGCTCCTGACATTCTTACTCTATTTTAGGTACTAGGGGGTTAAAAAAATGGGAATGCACATTAATCAAAATCACATATATCTGTCTTGCAAGGTACAGGGAACATGCCTGTCATACTTACTCAGCTGGTCCTGGAGAACTGCCAGCCCACTTAGCACCCTCGTGATTATGACCAGCCGTTCAATCGTGTACGCCGCGCATCGCCAAAGAGTTTTCCCTTTTGAAAAACTGAACCAGAATTAATTATTTTTTCAAAATGGGAAACCAAAGCTTTAAACAAGAAATAAGTCTTCCACATTACGTGTGATAACTATACTTTTAAAGTCAATGAGAGGCAACCTAACAATCATGAGCTGGCGCTCCATCGCTGCAGAAAGAATAGCAGGGCGCGTGGTTTCATTCCATGCTGACAGCGGCGCACATTGCCCTTTGTTTACATCGCAGAAGCCATTGCAAAAGCCAATGTTGACTCCTGGAAAACCATTGTAACTGCTGGCAAATGTCAGATCATCACAAGAGCATGTCTGAAATTACCCATTGTGAAAGTTACATTGTGAATATGGGTGGGTGTCCCAGTGGGTCAGTCAGGTCATGTGCAGGGCCGAACAGGACAGGAGGGGGTCGGGAAGGCAGTGAACGTGGGAGCAGGTAAGGTGAAGATAACTCTGGGTTCAGGGAAGGTGGGGGCATGTAAGGACAGGTGGTGGCAGGGCAGTCAGTGATGGCGTCGGTGAGTGAGCGTAACACCAGCGACACTACGGCTGCATAATAGGACTCACGCCTGGCCTGCTACTAAGTCTTGGCTATTGGTTAATCTAATAACTAAGCGTATTTTTTGGCATACAAAGTATGCCATAAGCAACACAACACAGCAATAATTTTATGATTAACATACAATAACAGTAATGTAAAAGTAAAAAAAAGTTTTTTAAAGTGACATGGAACAGTTGGGATTCAAACCTGCAGAATGACAGCTTCAAATTGTACAGCAAACAGGAACCTTAACAACTACACCACGCCATGTTGGTTTTGCAGGAGTTGTGAACAAGAACAACACTACTGTTGTTGTTCGCATTGGATCAAGAGATACTCCGACAGAGTTCTGTTGTTCTTCTGACTTCTTCTAGACTGAGGAAGTGCGGAATGAGGATTGTAACAAACTCTTCTGCATGGACTTCATTCCTTCAACTTTCTGTACTGGTCCGAAGATGTAAAAAATGACTCAGTCAGCCAATACACAGGTCACCTTAAACTTCCACTAGGAGTTTTGCTCCAAAAACTTTAGTTTGGAGGTCAATTCACATTTACATAAAAGATCAATTTACCATTAAATATTAAAACACCGTTCGTTGAACTCCCATCCAGACCATGTGCACGTATGTATTTGAGAAGAATGGGCAGTGATTGTGGCACAGAGGGACAACATCAGCAGTCAGCACAGCACACACATGCGCAGCAGCACAGCAGCACTGCATACTCTCTTCACAGAACCGTGATAAATGGTCATGACTGTCTCTTATATATGAAATTGGCGGAAGGCAGAAAAAGGCCGCCAATTGTACATGACAACGGTGACAATCAGAAAAAGCAATAAAGCACATAAATAAAGCCACATCTGCTGATTTTTGTAGCGGCAAATTCAGAATCGCGGAGGTACCGGGCGGAATTCCACGGGGCACAATGTGGGATGCCAAGGTTTAGGAATGGAATTGTGGTGTGGTAAAGGCTCCTGCCACATCACCTTTACTGTGTTGCCAGTGCCACCAAGTTCTCCCCCTCACAGCAGTGCTGGCAGCAGTGCATCACCCAGGGCAGACCAGAAGGCAGGAGGGGAAAAAAATTCTCAGTCTGGGAATATTTTAAGCTGGTGCGGGCAGATGATCCCAGAGAGGTGCAGTGCACTTTGTGCAATAAGATGGTGACATGTGGGCAGGTGGACACCAACCTTGGGACAACTGCAATGGCGAGGCACCTCAAGGCATGCCACAGTGCTCTGTTGCTAAGTGGAAAGGCAGGGGAAGTGGATGCCAGTGGGTTCCTGACTGCAGCAGTGGCCAGTCACCCGGCTCCTTTAGCAGGCAAGCATCCCGCACCAACTGAGGCTGCCTCTAGCAGCAGGAGAAGTATGGGGGCAGAACTGCAGCAGATTCCTCGCAGCAACGTCAATCTACTATGGAGGAGCTGGGGTGGGGGAAGCTGCCAAGGTCATCGGGTGCTGGAGGGTGGCGTGGCTTCTTTTAAGAGAAACAGTTGGCAGAAGGCAACCCTTCCCAACACCTCCACCTGCCGATCCAGATGGAGATTCGAGTCCAACACCACCCCCAGACTGCGAACCTGTTGAGCTATGGGAGGGCGAACCCCCCCCAATGAAGGGGGCCGACACCTGCCTCGCCCTCCCCACCACCATCACCTCCGTCTTGTCAGGGTTGAGATTCAGTCTGCTCTGTCGCACCTACTCTGCCATGGCCTCCAAACACTGGGACAACAATGAGACAGCAGGGTCTGGGTCAGCTGAAAACGAGAGGTACAGCTGTGATTCATCAGCATATTGGTGACATTGCACCCCGAACCCCCTCAAGACCTCCCCCAAGGGCTGCATATGTATATTAAATAATAGTGGAGACAGAATGGAAGCCTGCGGAACTCTGCAGGACAAGGTGCAGGGGCAATATGTTTAAGCTCCCAACACCACTCGCTGGCTTCTCCCCGAGTCGAATGAGTGAAACCATTCAAGAACAGTCCCATCCAGACCCCCCAGGTCACGCAGTCCTCTCAGCAGCAGCCCATGGTCCACGGTATCAAAAGCGGCCAAGAGAGCTAGCAGGATGAGAAATGTAGAACATCCTGCGTCCATCTCCCGATGGAGATTGTCAACCAAGACCAACTCTGTCTCAGTGCTAGAGACAGGACGGAACCCAGATTGAAAAGGGTCCAGGAAACCGATGCTGTCCAGCTGCTCCTGGAGCTGGATTGCCACCGCCTGCTCAATAACCTTCCTTAAAAAGGGAAGGTTAAATACAGGTCAGTAGCTGGCGAGTGCGTCCACATCCAATGATGTTTTTTTCAGCAGGGGGCACACCACAGCCTCCTTGAGGCTAGGCAACAGCCTCCCGTGCTGCAGGGACACATTAACCACTCTCACCAGCACCATCCCCAATGTCTCCCTGGAGATTTTCACCAACCAGGACAGCAAGGATCAAGTTCACAACTGGTGGCTCTTACAGACCCCAGGACATCCACCGCATTGGCTGGCATCACTTCCTGAAACTCCCCCCTATTGACCAAGATGATTGCGCTGGATGGGCAGCCCTTCTCAATTGTAGAGGATAAGGGCTTCCAGCAGCTGATTGGATTCCTGGCCCCCAAGTTAAGCTGCCATCCTGCACCACCATGAGTTGGAATGTGGTGTACAGGGCTTTGAAGGAGCGGGTGAGGGAGCAGCTGTCAGGGGCTGGGGGGGGCACAGTCCACTTCACCACCGACCTGTGGTCCTCCAGGAATGCCCAGCATGCTTACCTGGCAGTGACTGCACACTGGTGGCAGGACCCAGAGGCAACGCTTGACAGTGGCAGGAGGGGTCCTGAAGCAGGGTATAGGTGGACTCTGCTTCAGGCACAAGTAATGGACAGCTCCCACACCTCAAGGAACCTTGAGGCAGCCCTGGCTGCCATGGTGAGGGAGTGGGTCATGCCAGGCACGGCCTTCACCAAGGGCTGTGTGGTCATGGACAACACAGCCAATATACTCAAGGCAGTCTGTGATGGGGGCTTCATAAACATTTCTTGTGTTGCACACACCCTCCATCTTGTGGTGAAGGACGCTGTGGGCTTGGGGGAGAAGGGGATTGGGCCAGGCCCCCTTAGCTCCCTGGTCGACTGGGGGAGGAAGCTGGTGGCAGAGATGGTCCTGAAGGTGTGATATACAGCCCTGCCAAATGTCATGTACACTTATTGAACTAAAAAGATATTACAGTCAGACATACATTTATAAATTAATTGCTTATACTACCAGAACCCTTTATCCAATCCTTTTGAAAGTTGGTATTGGTAGTAAAACTGGGGAGGGGTATAAACTTGCCAAGTTTCATCCACATTAAATTGGAGACAAAGAAGTTACAGCCAGGAATGTATATGTAGATTTTTGCAAAATAACATAATTCAACGGCTCATAATTTTGGATTATTTTATCCAAACTTTTTGACGTTTCATACCCATAATGTCTTCTGTTGGAGGAACAGTCTCTCCATATTTTTTTCAAATATTATGAAAAACAAAAGTACAGCCAAAAATGCGTTTTCCATTGAAACCAAAGGAAATCGAAAACAAAAGCAAAAACAAAATGTTGTTATTTACGAAAACTAAAGGTTTAAATAATGGGGAAACAATTAAAAATGACATGGATCCCTGGTGCACACCTTTATTTCTTGTGTCTTTACATTTTTGCCTTCTCTTAATCCTTTTCTTATGGTCAATTTTGCTGACAGTATTCGTGTGGAGTTTTTACTATAAAAATATCATTTTGCCAGTGTGTGATTGCCTCTAACTGAATGACTTTCTTTTAACTATTTGAAAAAGCTTATTTTTATTGCAAAACACTCATGCCTCACAACAGGTGCCTTATAAACAGGTTAAATTGATCACATGCACACGAGGACTGAATAACCATATTTAATGGTAGGATTTAATTCACCATATAATGATCCAGGTCCCTGAAGTATGCATCAGGGGGTCTTTCAGCATTGGAGTATGTGAGCTATGTTATATTAAGAGAGTTGCTAAATGTGTGAATATTTTCCAAAAATCTTGTTTTCTGTATATAAGCGACATACACTGTAATGAAGTGGCCTCAAAATTAGTGAATTAAAAATGAGTACAGTGGCTAAATGGGCTTTTAAGAGTAATTTCAGTCAATGGAGTCCCATTTCATTGATATGTTCAATCGAGTTTATAGTGTATATCACCCTTCAGTGGATGAGCGAGTCATTTACCATTTTCATATGTTAGCGTTTCAGGGCAAATAACTAGCTATTTTTATTCCCATTCAGACGCATGTTCTTTCATTTCTTTCTTTCATGAAATATTCAAGCAAAAACAATGAAGTATGATGCTACAGTAAATTTAATTAAAGTGCCTCATTACGTGACTCAGATTAATCAATAAAGAAACAAACACGGGCACTCCATCAGAGAAGTGGATTGTACAAGACACCGGACTATCTAAATACCTCGAGAGAATTTGCTACAAAACAGACAGAAGGAACCCTCCAACTGGTGGTTGTTACCTGCCATCACAAACTGGAACAGATACTAACATTATCAAAGAACTCCAGCCAATACTGGATGGGGACCAAACTCTGAAAGAACATCCTCTTCTGGCTTTCAAACAACTTCCTAATCTATCTCAACTAATTATCCGAAGCAAACTCTTCACAACCCAGGAAACTAACACCCCTACAAGAATAAGGCTTTCCTGGAATAAGAAATGTAAAATGTGTCTTCACATCTCTACTGAGAACAGCATCCAGACATCCCATGGAAATCTATTCAGAATACAAGGGACCTACAACTGCAAATCTAAACATCTGGTATACCTCATTCAGTGCACTAAACGCCCCCATGGGAGCCACGTAGGTGAAACGCACCAGTCCCTGCAGAAATGCATGAACTTGCACAGAAAAAAGATCATGGACCAGAATACAGATTGTGCTGTTGGTACTCACTTCTCACAAAGCAATCACTCTATTACCGACCGCTCTGTCCATTTCTTAAAAGGAAACCTCTGCAACACATTTAAAAGGTGAGCCTGGAAACACAAATTCGTAACTCTACTAGATACAAAGAACATTAATTCTCCCGCCAGCTATCAACCTGTCTCTAACCTCCCCTTTTTAGGGAAGGTTATTGAGCGGGCAGTGGCTCAGCAGTTCCAGGCACACCTAAACACTATCGGTTTTCTAGTCCCAGCGCAGTCTGGCTTTTGTCCAGGGCGTATGTCACTGGGACTGTGCTTTTATGGCCTTAGTTGATGACCTTCACCTAGAATTGGATAAGGGAAATTCAACTTTATTAGATCTGTCAGAGACATTTGTTACCATTGATCATGAGGTGCTGGTGATTCGCCCGTGGGGCTAGCTGGGGTTGACAGAACTGTGCTTCAATGCTTCTGTTCTTTCCTTGTCAGAAGATCTCAGTGGGTGGTGCTGGGGGACTGTTAATCATTTCACTGGGGCCTCCCGTGTGGGGTCCCGCAGCGTTCTATTTTGTCACCCCTGTGTTCAATGTGTACATACAGCTACTGGGTGAGGGCATGAGGGGTACGGTGTCATCAATATGCTGATGCACCCAGCTCTACCTCTCTTTTTCATCTGGTCCTGACCCTGCAGTCTTGGTTCTTTCTCGGTGTTTGGCAGCTGTGGGAGATTGGATGAGGGTGAGTCGACTGAAATTAAATCACGCCAAGATGAGATGATGGTGATGGGCAGAGCTGGTGATCTGGAGGTTAGGGGGACTCCTATTATAGATGGGGTTTCCCCCCTGTTAATTACGCAGGTATGGAGCCTGGGAGTGTTCCTGGATCTACAGCTGTGCTTGGTTAGTCAGGTGGCAACTGTGGCTGGGGGTGCCTTTCACCAATTACATGTGGTGAGGAGGCTCTGGCCTTAAATTTTTAATTCTGATCTTGCCACCATCATCCATGCCTTCATACTAGAAGACTGTAATGCCCTCTACGTGGGGCTGCCCATGGTGATGGTCCAGAAGCTGCAGCTAATGCAGAATGTAGTGGCCTGTCTCCTGTCAGGGACAGACTGATATGAACATATTACTCTGATTATTTGTGTGCTGCATTGGTTGTCAATAGTCTTCCAGGCACAGTTCATGTTCCTGGTGTTAACCTATAAAGCCTTAAACAGTCTAGGTCCCACTTATCTGAGGGATCATCTCATCTCCCATGCCTTGCAGGCCTCTGCTGTCGACCGGGGGTGCCCCCCTGGAGGTCTTGTATTGTAGACGGATGGCCACCATGAGGACGGCATTCTTGGTGGCCGGCTGCTCCATTGCTGTGGAACTCCTTTCCAATAGAGATTTGCCTCTGCCTGGATCTGCTCACCTTCTAGCGGCATTGTAAGTCCTGGTTCTTACACCAGGCATTTGGAGGAGGAAATGGGAAAGGTAGGTTGGGATGGGGGTGTTGGGGAAAAGAAGGGGGGTTTTATTAGGGTTTTTATGTACCTGTTTTTATGTATTTTACTAGTTGCAAGTTGCCCAAAATTGCCTGAGGCAGGAGGGAGCAGGATAATGAATACTTGTATAACTAGAACTTAAACTTTATTGATTCAGCAAATTTGCTATTTCCAATACATTTTACAAATAATATCTATAACATAAATAAATAAAATGAAGGTTGTCCAGCAGTGGCTTCAAAGAGATATACAACACTAAGCAGTATATAAAATTATAAAAGAATACCAATACTCCTTCCTATTAAGTTTTGTTCTCTCGCTCTACCAACAATAAAAACATTGTTACCTCTTTAATTTGTGTTACATTGGTTAAATTAATAAGTTCTTCATAATTCGTCATTGAACTATGCAAATCTACTTTCAGAATTGGGTGGATCCACACCTCTCTAAGGGTGGTATATTGAGGGAATTAAAAAACAACATGAGTCAGAGTCTCCATCTCAGACACACAGAATGGGCAAGTCCTCCTTTCCCTGGGGGAAATACTTGTATAAATAAATAAGATAAAAACAATGAACTCAATTTGGACATGGTTTTCAGAAGTCATTACAAAAATTTGTATGTCTAATGACTGTCTACAGCTACAGGAAGCTTTATGTTTTCTTATTATTAGCAGCTCTTACTCTTTCCATCTTGTTGTATCCCACCCTTTTGAATTGTGGACCTCCTACCTGAGTCTCATTGTCACCTTCTATTCCCTTCCCCTTCCCTTGCCATTGTTTCCAATTGGTGGGGCTGATCCCAAACCATGTGGCTCTCCCGCATGCACATGCATGCATGCAATCCCCATGCATCACAATGTGCCTGCAAGGGGGATCCATGTGGCTTGTGCACAACTGCGCATGCAGCTGTACACGCGGCTGTGCACAGGATTCGCAGGGTTTCAGATCAGCCCCACTGTATATGCCTCACTGCTTTTCTCAGTCTACAATTCTAACTCCTGACTTGCCTGACAGAGGATCTTGTGAGGTCTGAAAGCTCACCTCCACCAACTGTAGTTGGTCCAATAAACGATATAATTGTACTACTTTGTCTCTGTTACCTATATTTGGGACCAACACGGCAACCTTGCTTTCTCTACACTGAGATTAGGAATAGGAACTCTTATGAGAAGTAGCAATAGTTACAAAGTCCAGAAGAGTATGTAGAGCTTTGCTGCAGATTTGTGATCTATACCACGGTTCTTCTCAAGACAAAACTCCAACTTAAGTGGTGTTATAACCATGGTAGTGGTTGATATTTGTTACATATGTTAAATTTATATTTGGTGAAAATTACTTATTGGTCTATTGTCCTTTGGAAGAAAGATCAGGGTGAGGTTAGGAAAGAAAAGTGATAGATTAGGATGAAGAAGACTATCAAACTCAATGCAGTTGGTCCTCATGAGATGTATATAATATTAAGAAGTCTTTGCCATCTGCTGCCAAGAAGATGTTGTGGAATTTCATTATCTTTAACATGGCAATTAGCATACTATTCTTTGTGTTCTTCATCATGAGAGAAAATAGCTGTGATTTGATTTAAAATAAGCTGGAATCGCCACTCTTGGTAGCTTCGTTCTAACTGATCGACAGCACTGCAAAACATCTCACAAATATTTTGAAGTATATGTCTGTCCATTATGAATAGAAACAAAATGCCTTACTCTGATAAACCTAGGTGAAAACCATGCAGAATGATGACAAAGGCAAGTCCATAGATTCCATGAAGTGACTATGCTCTGCATGCAGTCAGAATGGTTTATAATACAGCTGTTGATTTGATAATGGGTCGTAACTGTTTTTAATAGCATGGCTTACTGAAGCATGCTAATACAATGTAACCTCAAGGTATTTGTCATAAATGTTGTGGAAACTCTTGTAGAACCAGAGTACAGCAAGTTGTCTATATTTATAAAAGCAGGGGCAGAGATATGTGCTCACATTGCAGTTTCCTTCTGGTTATCACTATATATCTGTGGCTGTGAACTACTAGATGGATCCCTTAAATCCTTGCTTATAAAAATTAAGTTTGGGTGCCGTTGTCTCTTAGTCAATTAAAATGATCAGTTAGCACAAAGGGAAGCACGTTTTTTGCATATTTACTCTCTCTGCCAGCATTAGAAGCTTCAATGTTGTTGATGTCGTACTACAAGCACAATTCAGCTTGCAATCATAATTGGGAGAAACTAGCACAGATTTTTTTGTGATATTAAAATACACCTCCCAAAAACATCTTTTGTTTGTGAAGACCAACACGTGGAAGATGCTTGACTGGCTGAACCAATAAGAAGGTCTAATCCAGGGTTGGGGAAACTTGGATCCAGAGCCCAAATAAGCTCTGTAGTTCAGTTTTTGTGTGACCTCTTACCAGTTCCTGGATCTGCCCCCTGGATCTGGCAGTCCCTACTCCAAACACTGAAAGCCTAGGAAAGGGACCGGAAATGGATACAGATACATGATGGATCCATAGCATAGATCCATGAGCTAGATTTTCACTTTCCTTCTCCCATCCTGAGCCCTCAAACACTCTAGTCCCCAACTTCTATGCAACCCTCAGACCTCATACTAATTTTCAAAGTAGCCCCCAGAGAATTGGTTCCCCACCCCTGGTCTAAGAAGTGCTGATGTGAAAGAAGCAAGATTTCAATGAGCCTATGGTGGTTCCAGCCTCTGAAAAAAGCATTTTAAAATTATTAATTATTATTATTATTATTAAATTTATTTATTGCTTTTCACAATAGTGTGAACATCTGAGATTTTACTGAGCTCTTAGATAAAACATGGATGCCTAGGAGTAAGGATGACAAAATGTGCCTTCTTTCTTCCAAGGCATGCGTAACTCCATTCCTTTTTGGTTGATGGCCATAGTGAATTGTGTATTCGTTAACTTTAGTCTAGGTTGTTATTTTCTGTGTTTGGGGTCTCTCTGGGAGCTAAAGTCAATTTTACAGGATGGAAAACCAATAAATAGGTTTTGAAACTTGGTAAATCAACAAAAAAGTAGAACAATTGGTACCAGAAGTTGACTTTCTGGGACAAAAAACCATAAATAAGTGTCTGAAGTTGGCAAATCAACAAAAAGTCAAAAGAATTGGTTTCAGAAGTTGACATTCCAGGACCGAAGTTGATTTTCTGGACAGAAAACTGATCAGTAAGTGTCTGATGTTGGTAAAATGACAAAAAAGACAAAAAATTGGGATCAGAAAACTTTTTTGGACAGGAAATTGACATTTTGGGACAATAGGTACCTGAATCAGGTGGCAGTACCTGATATTGTTGAGTTGATTCAGATACTGGAAATTTGTGAGTACTCACTTTCAGCTCTGGTTAACAGGCAAAACTGTTACACTCCTGAAATTCCTAGATATACAGGGGAAAAAAAATTCTGATAAAGACACAATGTATTGTGATTTATTTTGTATTTTGTATTTTGTTGAAAATCAGAATCTAGGTTCTACCAAGTAAATATTAGGGCTCCATTTATATTTTCCACACAAATCGATAATAAGGCAAATTAGTAGTATTAGGGTAAACGTGGATATAGTGTATTGCTTTGGTAATTGAACTCCATCAAATTAATAATAATAATTACAAATTAGATGATATAAAGAAGAAAATCATGACCATTCTGAGAACACTTTAAGCAATGAAGATATACTCCCGTCATGCTTTATGTGGCTTTTTAGCCTCAGAGTGAAGATGACCGTAAATGAATCACAGCCATGGGATCAAAAGTTATTGCCTTCTCCTGTTGCTGTAGAAAAGTGTCCAGAAACATGTCCTTGAGGGTTAAGTGGGTGGTGATGGAACTGTCCTGCGCAGTTCTGGCTCTGTATCATTCTTCTTCTGTTCATTTCTTCTTTCTCCTGCCCAAAGTCATCCTGAAGTTAGGGTGGTGGCCTAGCCAGTCGTTCTTTAAAAATACTGGGATGGAGGAACTGTAGAAAACTCTGGTGTGTTCTCCCAGATGCCACCTCTAGTGTGTGTGCCTGTATATTGTGGAGATTGGGGCTTGAAGACTCATGCTCCAACTTTGATATTTCATTAGTTCCCTTTACGTAGGCATGGGAACAGGAAATAGCCATTCTCACCAGCAACAAGATTGTGGTCTACAAAAGGTTAAGCTACAAACCACTCAGCTGAGACTTTTTAAATTCCAAGTCTGTCTTTCACAGTTTTGGTTATTATCTACTTCAGTAGCAATCTCTATGCAGGTGCGTGCTATTTCTGAAATGTTACAGATCAAGAAACCCATCTTATAATTTATTTATAAGGGATTTATTACTAGTGACCCAAATATATGGTCACCGCACTCAAGAGGATTGCAAGGAGACATTTCATAGTGTAGGTGATGCGAAGTGGCATCTAAATGCAGATCAGTCAGTTTCATTGAATAACTGATGCAGCCTTCAAAAACATGTTAAATGAAGCGCACCAGTATATTCCTATATTAAATTTCATAAGAATAAATCAGCCTCATGTGCCTGAAGCATGGGGGTTTGCATTTTGGAATGCTGAAGGTCACATGCCAATCAAATGCATGTTGGAAAAACTAGTGTTGTGAGGAACAATAACTAGAAATGCTTCAAATCCCATTAATTCTCCCTGCAGAACTGGAGATTGTTTTTTCTTCTTCATGCAGACAGCAGCATTTTACCTCCATAGCCTTAGGTTGCTCAGTTGGTGCTTGACCTAGCATAACATAATAATATTGAGTGTGTTCAGAATATGCCTTCCTTTTCTTTCAGAACAAGTTTGATTGGTGTATAATTGTGCCCTGAGCAATGTAATGTATCTTGTAGAGGGCTATTTAAATATGTGGGGGGAAATCTAGGTAAGTCAAATGTGACTTCAGGATGATAAACATAACTAAAGTTGATTTTGGAGAAAAATACTTGTACATATAAAGATGAAGAAAATAGCAGAGAAATTTTCTTGAAGATTTTGACAGGAACATGTGGAGCAAAGTTAAGTCCTATATTTTCCTCCAGCTAAAAGCAGTGTTTGAACAGAAGTTCTGAAGCCAGGTTTACTACATCAATCCCAAGTAGCCTTTCATTTCTGCCATAAATCTAAGAAGCTGTGCCAACTATGAGACTACAACAATGTTTATTTTTAGTTATTTCCTGCAAGTCTGTTGTGAAATGAAATAATTAAAAATATCCTGGGAGAAAATCCTGCTTACAGCCAGATGACAGGAGGGCTCCTCTTGTATTTGAGAGAAGCACAGAAAAGAAATAAACACGCACACAGAGAGCTCATTATTAGGCCTTGTTCTGAAATAGCTACTGTAGCCCCTCTGATAGAAGAGGGTCTCTAAAATGTCTCCTTTGAGGCTTGGACTCATACAGCCTACACAAGCAATAACTGGTAGTGTGAACAACATCTCCCAGGAGCCAAACATCTTTGGATCCAAAACTTAACTCTTTACCCTGCAGGAGGGAGGGGAAGTGTATGGGGTAGACATCTTGGGGTGTTTTTAAACAAGTAGGGTGAGATGGGGGGGTTGTGGCCTCTGAGTGGCATGGCTGTGGAGCACCAAGTGCTTCACATGGGTAGCTCCTGGCATAGCTATTCTGGCCATAGAGGCACTCTCCGCACATGTGGCTGTCCCCACATGGAGCCCTCCCAATTTTTTGGTGGTGCTCTGTCCATGGCCATGTGAGGCTACTGCTTGGTTCATGGGGGCAAGTTCCTCGCCCCTTCACACTAGCAGTTGGATGCATGGTTGGCGGGGAGCCATGCATGGATGCGTCTCGTTTCAAAACACCCTTGTTTGGTAGACCCTGATGTGATTGAGGAAAACGTCTAGAGTGAAAGGGGAGAGAGATTTCTGAGCTGGATTGTTCTGGGGCACTGCAGAGCCTGCCATAAGGAACTAGGAGGACTCTCCACATTATTGCCTTGCCTGCTCATGGGGGGCTTATCCTGTAGTAACTACCAGCATGGAAGCCTACAAGAGAGTTCTCTGAGGACTGTAGGGATGGGCGAACGTGGTTCGGAAGTTAGGAGTTCGGACGGAATTTGGTCTGTTCGGTCGACCAAACCAAACTTCCGAACCAAACTCAAATTTCAAATCTAACTGAACCGAACTGAATTTCTGAACTCTGTTCTGTTCGCCCATCCCTGGTGGCAACACACATCAAAAAACCTGGCTTTGAATGGCTGAACTTGGTTCAGAAGTTCAGAATTCACCTGAATTCGGTCTGTTCGGTTGACCGAACCGAACTTCTGACCCAAACTCGAATTTCAAACCAAACCGAACTGAATTTCTGAACTTGAATTTCAAACCAAACTGAACCAAACCGAATTTCCGAACTCCGTTCTGTTTGTCCATCCCTAGAGGACTGACATTCACCCCTCCCAACTTCCTGATTACCAGCTTCACAGTGCCTGGACTGGGAAGAAGGATCTGGACTGCCTGTGGGTACTGGGAGTAGTGGGTCAGGCTGAGCACTACCAGAGAAGATTCTTGTAAACCATTCAACGCAAGCAAGTTCTGCCTCATGCCCACTAAACAGTAAGTTTTGGCTTACACAACCCTGGGGAGGGATCATTCAATATTGTTAGAGATTAAGGGTGTTGGAGTTCTAATGGTATTCTGGACCCCTCCTTGAATCTTGCCCTCACATTTTAATTCCAGTATATTTGTATAGCTAATTTTTCTTATTGAACTATGGTGATTTGATTTATGAATATCTAGTTTATACGGCAATATCAGTGGATCAATTTCTGTGTACTTGCACAAAAGTACATGTGCAATGAAGCCACGACCCATAGTTTGGAGCCACTGTGCTAAGCACAACAAAGAAGGTTGTTGACAGTGGGGAGAAAGGTATGTATGTGCTATGCTAGTTCAAGCCCAGTTTTAAATAGCAAACAAACCATGCAATTAACAAAAAGATCTGTTAAAAAGAGCTCCATCAGTAAACGTTCCTTGTTTATTCTAGAAGATAGACTCTAAACACATTAATCCTCTGCCCTGATTGGGATTGGGTCAGTTTGGCACTGTTCGTTCCCCTCCTTAAGGAGGAAGGAGCAAAGTACTGGGTGGGAGGGACAGCTGCTGCAGGGGTTACCCTGGTAGGGATGGGTGAACAGATCGCGGTTTGGGTTCGTCCGTTTGGTTTGGTTGCGTTCGGTTTGTGCATTCGGTTCGTGCGTTCGGGTCGTTCGCCGCGTTCGGCTTCGGCCGTTCGGTTCGGATCAGTTCGGTTCAGTTCGGCCATTCGGAAAAAGTATCGTGAGAGTCCGTGATCGCACCAGAAACTGGAAATTCAAGTGTGTGTGGAGCTGTGTGTCGAGAGAGTGTGTGTTTGGCTGGGTGGCTGTTCGTTTTGTCTGTTTTGGCTGTTTGGGTTGGGTTTAGCTGTGTTGTTTGGGTGGTTGGTGAGTGTTGGTGTGTGGTGGGTGACTGTGTGTTTTGGCTGCGTGATTTAATAAAAAAAAATTAAAGAAGGCTGCAGTACTGATTACCCGGCTGGGGGCCAATTTTCCGCTTGAGGAGGAGCAGGAGGAGGAGGAGGAGGAGTCTGCTGCCCCTAGATCTCCAGTAGTGGTGCCCGGCTCCCTGAACGAGGAGCAAGCGGGGGGCTCAGGAGGTGCTGCCAAGTTTGTAAACTTTTTTTTTACTTTGAGAACAAGAAAGGCTCTATCCGTTAGAGTGAGCTCACTGGTGTGCGGGTGGGTGCGTGGGCATCAGTCAGACACAAACAGTGGGCATCAGTGGGTGGCAGCAGATGTCTGCCACAGAGAGAGAGGGTACTGTAATATGGGGGGGCTCTGGCACGAGCAGAACCCCCACCCAAACATGTGCGAGGCTAGCAAGGGTCTCCACTCTCCAGTTGCCATCCCAATCCCTATGCACCCCCAAATAAGGGCAGGATCTTTCCAGCCAGGGTCACATCTCCTGTTGCCATCCCTAGCACCCCAAGGAGGGCAGGGTTTGAATGTGCCAGCCAGGGCCTTTCTACTAGTTGCAATCCCTAGCACCCCAAGGAGGGCGGGATTTGCACATGCCAGCCAGGGCCTTTCTAGTTGCCATCCCTAGCACCCCAAAGAGGGCAGGGTTTGCACGTGCCAGCAAGGATCTCATCCCTCCGCAGCACCCAAAGAAGGACAGGATTTGCACGTGCCAGCCATAGTCACATCTCCCGTTGCCATCGCTACTAGCACCGCAAGGAGGTCAGGATTTGCATGTGCCATCCAGGGACTTTCTAGTTGCAATCCCTAGCATCCCCTAGCACCCCAAGGAGGGCACGGTTTGCACATGCCAGCAAGGGTCTCTCCATTGCCATCCCAATCACCCCAGGGAGGGCAGGATTTGCACGTGCCAGTCAGGGCCTTCCTAGTTCCAATCCCTAGCACCCCCAAAGAGGGAGGACCAGAGGCATCATCATAAATGCATGATATTACTTTGGTGTTCTTACTGTGTTTTCATTTCAGAGAGGAATCGGTTGCTGGCCAAAGCACTGGTGCCACTGCCAGGCCAAGGAGGACCCCTAGGCTGAGGAAACCAGTGACACCCCCAGACATCTGGCTGTCAAGGCTAGATGTCTGGAGGTTTTATGACAAGGGCGATGGAGTCGCCACATGCAAGATAAGGCATGGGGACTGGAATAACAGGGAATGAATTGCCCTATGCCCTGTTACGAATGGAAGTCCCCTGCAGAGAGAGATTGGCCAGTCCACCCACTTGTGGAGATAGAATTCAGGCAGGGATTGAAAGACCATTGGTCTGACACAGTATGGCACTTCTTATGTTTCTATCTTTTTATGCTCTTTTTAGTTCTGCCAGAAAAGATTCCAGCTTTAGAGGGAGGGGACCACATCAGGGCTCATTGGCCACATCAAAAAGCGGCATGGCAGGAGCGTGAGGCAGCAGGCGGAGGATTCTTGTGTGGCCGTGGAGACTCAGCCTCAGCGCCAGAAGAAAGGGGGGAAGGCAACCCAAAAAAGATGGCATGTAAGCCCTTCCCCCCCTCCAGCCCTGATATGGAGACCCCTGGGGCCCCAGGAATCTTCTGAGGACAAGGTCTTTCGGGCCGAGTTGGAGAGGCCCACCCAGGACTTCATGGCCAGCCTGCAGATGACAGCAGCCACCATGGAGAACCGCCTGGTGGACCAGTTCCAGGTGGTCCAGGTGGACAAGAAGAAGGTGGAGGTGTACGGCCAGTACTTCTCCGCCAAGATGGAATGCCTGGAACTATGCTACCAGGCACTCTCCAGGTGGCATCGGGACGTGGAAGGGGCCATGGAGTTTGCCATGGCCCAAGGCTATGAGCTGCAAGAGTTCTGGGTGGCCGCCCCTCAGTCCTGTGCTTCACCCCAACAGCTGTTGCCTTTCCCCCAAGTCCCGGGGACAGGCCCAGAGACTAATAGTTTAATTTATAAGTTTCCTTTCAATGTTTGCTTTTGGTTTCAGAATGTTGTTGTTGTTGTTTAAATAGTTTTAATAAAAGTTGTTGTATTTCTTGTTATGAGCTTCGTTTGACCTGTCCAAATTTTTATCCCTATGTGCTGAAGTTCTGGCTGGCAGGTGGTAGAATGTCATACAGCTAGTCAGTTCCTACCTACCAGCAGCAGCACCTACCTGACACCCCATGTAGCGTAGTTGTTAACCCAAAGATGTGCTTTGTCAGCAGCAGGGTCTCAACTTTCAGACAGCCCCCCAGGAGGTGCAGGGCTTGTGTTTGTGTGGGTGGGTGTGACAGAGAGAAAGATAGACAGGCTCCTTGGCAGTGGGCAGCAGGTGGCAGGAGCTGGTGGTCGGAGGGGCTTTTATTTACAGCAGCTTCAGCGGACATCCACAGAAGGGTATGGAGGACTAGGCTTTTTTGGGGGGGGGGCGGGTCAGGCTAGTGTATGGACACCAGGCTTCTGGATGCAGTGGAATGGAGTGCAGCCCCCAGTGACTGGAATGATGGTCCCAGAATCTAGTTGATGGTTCCTGGGACGGGCGGGAATGACTGATTCACGGATAGTGGAATGAGAGCCTAAAGCCTATGGGTCACACTTCATTCAATCATATGATATGTGGTAGCAGCAGGTACAGGGACGCACACAGGCAGGCAGGCACACAGGCAGGCAGGCACATATAAAATGTTGTGTTATATTCCATCCCATTATAGTAGATTTGCTGCATGGTGGATGTGGGCAATGGACATTGAGTGCATGAGCACAGATGGGAGTTCTTCCTGGTTCTGGCAGTTGGCAGCCAGGATAGCTGGATACACCTGCCTCCCCCCCTCCAACCCCCATATCTCTTGCTGTAGTGGGGAGCCTCTGTCTGTCTGTCTCTCTGGCCATATAGTGCTGGTGACAGCATGGGTAGGATCATGTCTGTCTCTTTCTTCCAGCGGTGGGGAGACTTTCTCTCTCTTTCTTATTTCTCTCTCTCTCTTTCTCTTGCCATGAACAGCAGGTTGCGTAAAGAAAAAGTGGAATGACAGGGCACAATAACCCCGAGGGTGGGTCCTGGGGCTGGAGTGGCAGCTTCTAGGCCACAGCCCTCCCTGCTGGTAACTTGGCCCCAGAACCCTGGCGGCAGGTCCTGGGGCTGGAGTGGCTGTTTCTTGATGCGGTAGAATGAATGACATCACAATGTGCGAGGAATGATGACCCCAGACCCATGATACTGGGTCCTGGGGCTGGAGTGGCAACTTCTGGATATTGACCACAGTCTCCCTGCCGGTAACTTGGCCCCAGAACACTGACAGTGGGTCCTGGAGATGGAGTGGCTCTTTCTTGATGCGGTGGAATGACATCGTCACTGTGCGAGGAATGACGGGCCCCAGAACCTGTGACACAGACAGCATTGGTGGCATTGGCACTAACACCAGGAGACATTGGTTGCCAGGGTACAGGACCCTTGCCACAGATGGCATATAGGCCTGGGGGCCAATGGCACCAGCAGCAGTAGACATTGGTTGCTGGGGCTGGCAGTCAGGTTGCATGGCATAAGCAGCAATCAGGCAGACTGAGGCAGGGTTCGAGCTTTGCAACCTGGGCAGGTGGGCAGAAAGGCAGGCAGTGTGGCATGAGAGGCAGTAGGGCAGGCGGGCTTGGACAGGCTTTGAGCTAGGCAAGCTGGTTGGGAAGACAGATACCTTGGCATGGGAGGCAGGAAGGCGAACTGAGGCATGCTTTGAGCTTGGCAGAAACCTGGGCGGGCAGACAGGCAGTGTGGCATGGGAGGCAGTAGGGCAGGCAGGCTGGGAAATTGGCAGTAGGGCACTCAGATAGGCTAGCAAAGACTGTGCTGCGTGAGAGAGCGAGAGCCAGTCAGCGTAACATAGGCGGGCCAAGATCTTGTAGTCATAGGCCGGCTGGCAGGCTTACTATTTGTTTCCCAATGACACCCTGCATCATGAGGTCAGTCAGAGGCCATCTAGTATGAGAGAGAGAGAGAGAGAGAGAGAGAGAGAGAGAGAGGGTGGGTGCCAGGCATTGGGAGGGAAGGACAGCACCTCAGCAGCACAGGAGCAGTAGCCCTAGCCCAGATTGAGGAGGAGAAGGAGTCCTGTCCCGACTGCCCCTGGCATGGGATGGCGTGTGCCACTGCACCACCACTCCTTGTCCAGGGGCAGCTCATGTAATCCCAGGAGCGGAAGGTTCACCTTTAGGCAGGGACCCGAGTTGACTGCACCAAAAAATCTTAAATTCTGCAACCAGTGAAGTCAAATTCTGCAAATTCACCACGAGCATTAATATTTGCATAATAATTTGATTTGTATAACTATGCATGCTGGGAAGCAAATTTGCAATAGGTTTGACATAGAATCACAACTTTGCTAATCAAACACAACTCAAATCCTCTGGAATTTCTGCACCTCCCTCACATAAACATAGGGCCTTCAGAGCCCACCCACCCAAAATTCATCTCCCAGGGGCCTATTTACCCTCGGGTCATAATCAGGATTGGTTGATTCTGAGAGGATTGGCTGATTCTGAAAAAATCACTGCAAATTGCAGCAGTGCAGTCAATTCGGGTCCCTGCCTTTAGGAACAACAACTGCTCCACCAACTTGGCCACTAGTCTCAGGCGGTGCAGGGAGCAAATGTCCCCCATCACAGAGAACACCCACTTGCTGGGGACACTGGTTGGTGAGCAGGACAAAAATCCCCATGCCACTTTGGACAGGGCTGGCCACATGTCAGTCTTGCCAGACCAGTAGGCCAAGGGATCGCTTCTGGGATCGATGCACGGCTCCTCGTCCATGTAGGTCTTGACTGCTGCTGAGGCGCCATCGTACTCTTTCTCGTAGCTGTCCCTGGGCACTACCACCCCCACTTCCCTCAGCCATGCTGTCTGCCCTTTTGTGCTGGGCCCCATGCCCCCAGAGTGGACTGCGCAGAGGAGGAACTGCTGGCAGTAGCGGTGTTGCTTATCCTGCTGCTGATCCTGCTGCTTCTACCGCTAGACCTGGAGGCAGGGATAGACCCCGCTGACTGAAAGGGGTGGCTGCTCCCACTCCCACCATCCCCAAGAGCATCCTGCTGCTGCTGCCGCTGTGCACTCTCAAGAACCCACTCTGCCTTCCAGACCCTCCCCACAAGATCATCCTTCCAGAGGCCATAGAGGAATGACTTGCATGCCACGCTGCCCTTGGACCTGGGGTCCAGCATTGTACCCAAAACGTATTCCCCCCGCAGCAGGAGCTCATCAAACCTCGCCTTCAGGCCTGTCTTGAGCTTCTGCACCAGCCCAACCGCCTCAGCACCCAGCTTCTTGCTCCGAGGGCCGCAATCCTGCCCCTACAGAATCTCCTCAAGACTCCGGTGGAGACTCTGGACCAGAGGGGTCACCTGACTGATTGTGGCCGTGGAGGAGCTGATGGTCTCCGTCACTTCCAGGAACGGTCACAGAATGAAGACCATCTGGGAGAGGATCTTTCATTCTGCCCCACTGAAGCCTGGAGAAGCCCCGATGTCTGTGTCCAATTGCACCTGATGCAAGGCGGTTTTCTGCTGCACAAGCCGCTCAAGCATCAGGAAGGTGGAATTCCACCTGGTGGAGGTATCCTGCACCAGCTGGTGCACTGGCCGGCCTTGCTCTGCCTGCTTGGCCCTGTGGAGTTTGCTGCCCTTTATGCTGCGATTAAAGAACCCGGCCAGCTCCCTCCCCCACTGGATCAGGGATCTAAGGGTGCCTTCCCCAATACCCTTATTCCCCAAGCCCAGAACATCGTTGACCACCAGGTGAAGGGTGTGTGTGGTGCAAGGGATGCTGGTGAAGCCCCCATCGTGGACTGCCTTGAGTATATTGGCCACATTATCGGTCACCGCACACCCCGAGGTGAACGGTGCACCTGGCGTGAGTTCAGGGCTGCCTCTATGTTCCTGGAAGTGTGGGGGCAGTCCATGACTTCTGACTGAAGCAGGACCCACCTATACCCTGCTTCAGGACCCCTCATGCCATTGTCAAATGCCGACTCTGGGTCCTGCCACCAGTGCACTGTCACCGCCAGGTACATGTACTGGGCATTCTGGCTGGACCACAGGTCAGTGGTGAAATGGACAGTGGATCTCCCCAACCCCTGCCAGCTGCTCCTTCATCCGCTTCTTCAAAGCCCCGTACAGGGCTGGCACCACCATACAACTCAGGGGGTGTGGGACAGCAGCTTAATGTGGGTCCAGGAACCCCATCAGCCACTTAAACCTGGTGTCCCTGACAATGGAGAAGGGCTGGCAATCGACAGTGATCATCTCACCTAACAGGCACGTGGCTTTCTCTTGAAAGCCACACCGCCTTCCAGCTGCCGATGGCCTTGGCAGCTTCCCCCATCCCAGCTCCTCCATTGTGGACTGTCGCTGCTGGTGAGGCTGCTGTTCATGCTGCTCCCCCCTAGCAGCGATACTGATCCTGCAGCTAGATGCAGCTGCTGGAGCAGGACAGTTGACCAATGAAGGAGGAGGATGACTAGCCGCTTGGGTCGGGAACCAGCTACGATCCACTGACCCTGCCTCCCCACTTAGCAGTGCAACACTTTGGCATGATTTCAGTTGCTACGACATGGCGGTTGTCCCCAGGTTGGTGAGCACTTGCCCACGCTTCACCACCTTATTGCACAAAGTGCACTGCACCTCCCACGCATCATCTGCCTGCACCTTAAAATGCTCCCAGACCCATGATTTCTTAGCTCCTCCTGCCTTCTGGCCTGCACCGGGTGACGCACTCCTGGGAGGGGCAGAACATGGTGACACTGGCGACACAGCTCATTGAGGGACAGCCATCACCTCAGCAGCACAAGATACAGAGATCTCCTCCACAGAAATCTCTGCATCGCTGTCCCCATCCCCAAACAGAGTGACGGAGGCTGCTGGACTCCCCATGCTGCTCCACTCTGAGCAGCACTCTCCCCCTGCCCCCTATAGCTGTTGTTGCTGCTGCTGCTGCTACACTCCCTTCTTCCATTGCCCGGGGATCAGACCCTGCCTCTAGCAGCTGGGGTGAGATCCATCAGCCCTGGACTGCTTTGGGGGATTGCCTCTATAATTATGGGGGAGTCGGGGGACAATGGTGACCCCTGAGGAGCTTCAGGCACTGAGTAACCTGCACCTGCAGTCGAAGATGAGACAGCCGAAGATGAGACAGTAGGCATGCAATGCCGAGATTGCATGCCTGCAATGCAGACATTACAGTGCCCTGGCTGGCAGTGGAGGATGCTGCCAGGAGGTGATGCCTAACCCCCTGGCCCCTAGTGCCACTGGAAGCACTAATGCCACTAGTGCTGGGAGAGGAAGACCCATAATCAGGCCTGCATAGCTTGGGGCATGGTGATGGGTTGCTCCTTCTGCCTGCTGGCACTCTGCTGGCACGGCCCCTGCCAGCTCTGCTACGTGCCTCATTGCCTGGCTTGCGGGCAGCAGACCGGCCTAGCCCTCTCCTACCTCCCTTCTCCATTTCTCCCACCAAAAGAATGCACAAATATTTTATAAAAACAATTTTTTAATTTAAAAAAATTGTTTTTATCTATTATATATATCTATATTATAAATCTAACTGCTATTAACTATCTAACTATTATAAAACCAGTGGAACTAAATAATAGAATATCTAACATCTAGTCCTACAAACACACTCTAAAACTGAATCGCTGATCTCTATAAACTATAACTAAGCTAACTTAACTAACTAATAAGTAACTCCTACCTAACTACTATAATCTCTCTCTATATATAAATATACAATATTACACAGGGATAGGGGGAGCACAGACAGCTCACAAGAACACAGGGAGAGGTACAAAAACTGAAATAAAACTTAAATCAATCTAATCCTACTCTAATAAATTAAAAAACAGGGGAAGGGAATGAGGGATGGAATATGGAGGGAGAGGGATAGGGAAAGGAATGGATTCAATGGAGGGTAGGGAGAGAGAGAACACAGGGTTAGGTAAAAAATAAAAATAACAGCTACATCTATCTAATATAAATAAATGATAATATGGTGGTAAATGGGTTGGATGGGTGAAATAGGAGGATGTCAATGGATTGAGGAGAACAAAACTGCTGGGAGAGAGGAAGCCTTCTGAAATGCCTGCATTTGACTAGCTCAGAAAGTGTTGGGAAGGGGGGAGGCAATCAGTTTTGTTTCTTGTTGCACTCACCTCACTGCAAGCCCCATTGGCTCCATGTAACCTAGCCCGTGGCCAATCGCAGACTGCGAAGCCAGTGGTCTGAGGCGAAAAGGGATGGTGATTGGGAAGGCTGGCTGCTACTCCAAGCCTCTCCACCCCTGGTGCCTGGAAGTCTGCTCCTCAGCTGACTCCGCCTCCTTGGCACGTTTGGCTTTCCAGTGACACATTTTTGCCACCCGAACTCACCCGAACATGATCCGAACTGACCGAACAGTTCAGTCATTTTGACCTTCGGATCTAGTTCAGTTCGGTTAGTTCATGTTCGGATTTGGGTCCTGTTATCCGAACAGACCGAGTTCGGTCGGAACTCAGAATTTCCGAACTGCGCTCGCACATCCCTATACCCTGGCAACAGTAGCCTGCGGTGCGAAGGAAGTCTCGTGAGAGGCATGACTTCTGACTCCTTACCCTACAGGAGAGAGGCCATTTTGGGAGTCAGTAGCTCCCCTTGCATTTTGCTGAGGCAACAGGAGGAAGCAGGACACGTGAGCTGGAACTCGTGCCAACAAAGAGTCCAAACTACCCACAGGGGAACAGCCAACAGTGTGAAGTGAACTGGCACCTGGAGCAGCATGGTAGTTAAGCCCAGGCTTTGGAGTCTCCTCCTACCATTTCCTAACCCACCCTGCAATTAGGACCTGCCAGCGGCCTCTTGGAGCTGCTGATCAACTGTCAGGTGCTCCAGGTGGGGCCACAGTAAGGCTGGTGCACAATTTGGCAGTGACAGTAGCAGCCAAATTGAGGGGGCCTCATTCCACTGGGACTCCTGATCCCCTCTCCCCCTCACTTTCCCCTCCTCCATCCTCAGCAGCAGCAAGCAGGTCATGCGACCCATCGGGACTAGGAGTGACTCACCTCTACCCAGGACAGCCAGAAGCAGGCCAGGGTGGCAGGATGGAGCCAGGTGGCACCTAGCCCCCAGCACAGCTAGGTCTGACCCTCCCCCTCCACCCCCTCCTGTCACCAGTGAACAGGTTAACCTCCTACAAGGCTGGCAGGTCCAGAGTTGGATTGGACAAGGCTTAATGTGGCTGTGATTCCCCTTCTCACTGATAAGAATGCCCTTAAGTCCAACAGGAGGAAAGCACCCACCAAGAAAGGGGGAAAGAAGGCACCCATGAAGAGCCCAAAGCCCCAGGCACACACCCAAACATCCCCAGTCTGGAGGGGGGTAATGCCATTTCCCAGTCCCTCCAGAAGCAACTGGATGGATACTGTGAGTGGGTGGCAGCTTCAGAGTGAGAACAGATTGAAAGCCTGATGACTGGGATCCAGTTCCTGACAAAGAGTATGGATGATGCCCAGAGGCAACGCTGGCACCCCCCGCTGCAGGAGAAAGAGCATCATATGCAGAATGAGTCTGGCCCATCAAGAGGTGAGGACATATGTGAGTGCAACTGTCGCGAGGGCAGGGCACCCAACTGGGGGTCTCACTCAAGTTGGGTGCATCCGCCATCGTGCACTAAGAATGAGAAGCAGAGAATGTGCTGGAACAGAAATTGGGTCCTGTGGCCAGCACATTGCGAGACAGACCACAAGGACCAACATCCGCCAGGTGCTTGCACTTCCAGGGCAGCCATTGTTCCACATTGCTGTGCCACTGCCCAAGTATGGAGGGAGAACTCATGCTGCTAATGCTGCATGAATTGGTGCGGGGATGATTGGGATGAACTCTCTCCATTTAGCAGGGAGTTATGCGGATGTATCCATGTCAATAGGGGAACACCTGCAGCAGGTGACAAGAGAAAAGATATAGAGTGGTGAGTACATTGACATCTTTGCGCTCCTGTTCAGCGACCCCTTCCCTGACCCTAATGATAAGATTGATAAGAAAGGGTGTGAGTTTTTCAAATGTCCCAAAACTGAACGCAATTAGACAAACTGGATGGCGGCTTTCACAATATTTCACTGGGTGATGCTGTAGAGCTATCCTGATCAAAACACCGAGCTGGTAAAATATTCAGACATGTTTAGGAAGGCAATGGCATACAATACTGACAGCGCTGGCACATGACTACAATATGATGAAGCTTTTAGTCAGTGGGTAGCCATCAATCCAAAAATCAGGTGGGTCATCTTAACCCATAGTCTTTGGCTGGAGTGCATTAGCAACTCCAGTTATGCTCCCAGATCTGATAGCCACCATGTGTTAGTGAAGGGAGGAGCTGTGTATCCCATGGAAAGTAGAAGAAGTGACAGGTCCAAAGGTGGCGTTGTGGGGACAACATGATGGAACTACAACAACGGCAAGTGTTTTTGCCCATTATGCAGGTTTTGGCATATCTGCACCCAACATGGGCTCTAGACACGGCCTCTAGTGGGCTGTTGTCTTGTTTATTAGGCTCCATACACCCACACTTTGCCTTGGTCTTTCAGCCTCAATTCTCTTCCTCTGCTGGTTGGTAGCAACACTGAAGCTTGGGACAGCAAGCTCCTCCCTGCTCCAATATCTATTAATTTATTAAATATTTGCTAAGAGTTCATTTTGAGTGTAGGTTATTGAAGAGAAGTATAACAAGATTCGAGTGTCTTAGGAATGCATATGTTGTACTACTTAGAATGCTTCCCGCCTTTTAATTGCTGGTAGAATTGTATAAATTACAGTGTGTATCTAGTTTTGTTGTTTGCATTCTCAGACAGTGCTGATGGGCAAGGTATCTTCCATCAGACCCACCTCTATCTGAACAAGGCGGGAACCAGCCAGGGCATCCCCTGGCCTCGGCAGCTCCAGCAGCTGAGCTCTGGGTGCTGGCCCTGCCCAGATGAAGGACACGGCTGGCACAGCAATGTGGGATGCAGGGGGAGGACACGGTCCCTGCCCGAGAGCTCACAATCTAAAGCAGACAGGGGGAGGGGAGGCAGGGAAGGGGGAACAGAGGGAGAGACAAGGGATGCAACATTCATGAGGATGCGAGAACTCAGGTACACTCTCTTGGCTTTGTTACAGTACATTGGGAGTTTGCAGATAACAGGTGGGGGATAATCCTGGGTGAGGATGATTAGCAGGAGTTAGGAAGGGTAGAGCGGAATAGGTGGGTTTTGAGGAGGGACTTGAAGGTACGAAGGGAGGGGGTAAGGCAGATGTGGGCAGGGAGGGAGTTCCAGACGTGCAGGGCAGTGAGGGAGAAGGGATGAAGGTGGTTGGGGGGGCAGGGGAAATGTGGGAGGGTGAAGTAGGGGATGGAAGAGGAATGGAGTGCTCGAACAGGGGTTTGGAGGGGCACCAGGGATCATCCCCCCCCACCCTGTCCAACCTTGTAAAAAAAAAATTACACCCCCCACCGGGATCGTCCTACCTGTTGGTGGCAGGGCTCTGGCCCCGGGTCCGGTGACAGCGGGTCTGGTGGCAGGTCTGGAGGCGGCGGCACTGCGGAGAACTTCAGGTCAAACTGGAAGGCCTAGTAGTGGCCTGAAGTGCTCTGAAGTGCCGCTGCCGCCACCAGACCCGCCGCTGCCACTACCGCTACCACCACCCCTGCCGGACCTGGAGCCCAACCTACCTGGTGGTGCCAGGGCTCTGGCCCTAGGTCCGGCAGTGGCAGCCATGCTCTGGAGCACTTCAGGCTGCTACTAGGCCTTCCAGCTTGACCTAGTAGTGGCCCGAAGCACTCCGGAGTGCCTCCAGACCCGCCACCGCTGCTGCCGCTGGACCTAGCCCAGAGCCCCGGCACCACCAGGTAGGGTGATCCCTGAGGTAGGGGGTTAAAAAAAAAATACAAGGCTGGGCAGGGTGGGTAGGGAGGTGCTCCCCAGCGCCCCTTCCACCAGTGCAGCCTGGAGGGGGGAGGGAAAACTGGGTTCCTCTCTGATCCCTGACCCCTGTCCCCACCTGAACGGGTTCAGAATCCGAACTTTGTTCGGACAGTTCAGGAGGGGGGCAGTTCAGATTTGGGGTGTTCACAAATGGGCCGAACACTCCGAGTTTGGGCCGAACCCCAAACTTCCGAACTGCGTTCGCACATCCCTACTTTGTAGGTGAAGACGAGGAGCTTGTGCAGAATATGTCCAGGAAGAGGGAGCCAGTGGAGAGAGGAGAGCAGCGGCTGCACATGGTCAAAGTGACAGGCTTGGTGGATGATGCTGGCAGCAGAGTTTTGAACAGAGATGAATGAAGAAAGGTGAGAGCGGAGAAGGCCAGTGAGGAGGAGGTTACAATAGTCGAGGCATGAGATGACTACGGCATGGATGAGAGTTTTGGCCGAGGAGACAGACAGAAAAGGGCGGATCTTAGCAATGTTGTGGAGGAAGAAGCGGCAGGATTTGGCCTCGGAGTCAATGTAGGGTTTGAAGGTAAGGTGCGAGTTGAAGATGAAGCCCAAGCTACGGTCTTGGGGGACAGGGAGGATGGATACGCCATCAATGGCAATTGACCGGGAAGAGGGAGTGGAAGGATTGGGAGGGAAGATAAGGAGTTCAATTTTCACCATGTTCAGTTTGAGTTGGGGTTGAGACATCCAGGCAGAGATATCAGAGAGGCAGTTGGTGAGACGAGCTTGAACAGAGGGGGAGAGGAAAGGAGTGGAGACACAGAGTTGAGTGTCGTCAGCATATAGGTGGTATTGTAAACCATGGGAGGCATTGAGTTTGCCTAGGGAATGGGTGTAGATAGAGAAGAGGAGAGGGCCAAGGACAGAGCTTTGGGGAACCCCAACTGAGAGGGGCAGGGAGGAGGAGGGGAGGAGTTAGGAAGAGATACATTGAAGGAACGGTCAGAAAGGTAGGAGGAGATCGAGTCGAGGACAGAGTTATGGAATCCCAGGGAGTGAAGTGAATCAAGCAGGAGCCAAGTGGTCAACAGTGTAGAAGGCATCAGAGAGATCCAGGAGGACAAAAATACACCATTCTTGTCCTCTCCCAGTTTAGCTAATAGCCATTAATGGACGCCAAGAACGTATCTAATCTTTTTTTAAACCCAGCTATATTACTGGCCTTCACCACATCCTCTGGCAACAAATTCCACAAGTTAATTGTGCATTGAGTGGGAAAAAATGCTTCCTTTTATTTTTTTAAATCTGCTACTAGTTAGTGTCATGCAGCATCTCCTAGTTCTAGTACAATTTGAGAGCGTAAATACTCGTTCCACAGTACTCATAATTTTATAAGCATCTATCATATCACCTCTCATTCGTCTCTTCTCCCAACCTGAAGAGTCCTAACCTGAAGAGTCCTAACCTATCAAGCCTCTCTTTGTACACGAACTGTTCCATACACTTTGTCATTTTTTTTTTCTTCTCTGCACCTTTTCTAGTTCATAAGCCAAGTCAAACCGAGCAGTCATGGCAAATCCCAGAGCTCCATTCAGGAGCCCTTTCTCTCATCTCAGTGGTAGGAGATGAGACCACCGCTCAATCGCGTAGACCCATATGCAATCAAAAAAACACTGTGTAACAGTGGTATCATGGGGCTGCATAATGGAAACAAAATTATCTGTTAATGTAATTCTATTGACTTCACTTGAGTTACTCTAGCAAAAGATTAGTTTCTCAATGTCAGCCAAATAAAGTAAAAACAGATTTTATTTATTTTTTAACTGCAGGCCCTAAAAGCACAATCTACTGTTGGAATGCAAGGTGTGTTCCTTCTTTCTGACTAATGTGTAGCCAGCAATAAAGACACTTAGATAACATAAGACAATCCGCCTTGCTTATCTGAAGTTGCTTTGAGTCTGGGGTGCTTTGTTTGCTTTGGAGTTAAAGTCAGTCCAAAGTGAGGGGAGGACATCTCTGCACCCTGGCCACACCCCAATGTGGAGGCAGCTCTGCCCACTCCTTCCCCTTTCAGAAAATGCAAATTCTGGTAAGGAACAGAGTGGGGGAAATTTCAATTTCTCCTTTAATTCTAGCCCCCTGCAAATCTGACAACATAGATAGTGGTGAAATTAAGGAGGGGACATGACCCATACCCATAATTCATGGCAAATGTCACCCCACCCCCATTGTCATATCTATATGTAAGCATTGCTAGTGGATAAGGTAGGAGTAGGTGTTCAGATTCCACATCAGCCATAAACTCACTGGTTGACTCTGGACAAGTCACTAGGTAATTTCAGACGTGACGGGCCGGCCCGTTACCACTGACTGGGATCTGTTTCGGATCCCGGTCAGGAATCAGTCCGGCCGTCCTTCAGACGTGCCAGGCTGATTCCGCTCGGGGATCGGGGAGGGGGCGGAGCTGTGTGGTGAGACGTGTGGCTGCACAGCCCCACCCACCTATGCTCCCCTGGCTGTCCGCCCTCCAGGAGATGGGCAGGCGCAGCAGCCAATCCAGCAGCTTCACCTGATCCCGCATTGGGGTCTGGGTCACGGTCTGGAATTGGCGGAGGTAACAGACGTTAGTTTCCACCGATTCTAGACCATGGTCCAGCTAACAACGGTTCTGGACCTCCTGGCTGTCGGAGGTACAGAACCGTGGTCAATGTGTTTCCTGCTGGAGGTTCACTGTGGTATACCTCTGGCGGGATGCACTACAGACGTTACGGTACCGTGACCACCACAGGGGGTTCACTGTGGTTAACCATGGTATCGTAACGTCTGAAATTACCCACTGTCTCTCATCACCAGTTCCCGAGCCTTAAAATGGGAATAATAATGACCGACTATACTGGGCTGTAGTGAATGTGAATGACATGGATTATAAAGCACTTTGAACACTAAAAGATCTATAGAAATGGCAAACAAGACCAAAAAGGTAAACATACAAGAAGACTTAAAAGAAGTCAAACTTTACTTATTAAAGAGGGAGATAATTTTGAATGCATGTAAAACCCAGGTCTGTGGAGTAAGGAGGACGCATTTTTACATTTCATATTAGAACTGTACAGTAAAAATTACATAAGAATCTTTAAAGTCACTTTCATTTCTCTCTTAATTTTCCCAGCACTGTGAACAACTCTATCTTTTTTTTTTTTCTTTTTTGGTGATGGTGGTGCACTGGGTTAATACATAAATAAATATTGCAAAGCGACTTTACTCTGCCAATGGAAATGAAATTAAAATTAGAAAATATAAAGTAAAATGGTGTCATAACCAGGAGATTTGCACTAAGTGGAGAATGCATATATTACTGATACCAATCAAGGAAGCTCATTCTCCCTATGGCCTACGTTTTAATAACTGCTGTGGATAAACAGCTAGATATGCAATATCATCAAAAAGCTATTGACCATTATTTAACCATAGATATGGAGTAGCCTTGAAAGAGCTCAGAGCAGTTTTCTGGATAATACATTCACCATTTTGCCTCTACTTTGAATGCTGTATTTTAAAAAACAAAACAAAAACGTATGTGGGGAAAACAAACCATTCTTCAACAAAATTGGCTTTCAGCTTTATTGCGAGTCACAACCTTTATTCTGCTATCCCTGTGAGGCATGAGTTGTTTGAGATTAGAAAGGGTACTTTACAGGCTTCTTACCCTCTCTTCTTCTAACACCATAAATAACCACTTCTTTTAAAAAGTGGTTAATTCTACCTTAAGAAACATTATATCTGCTGCATCATGTAAAGCATGATAGACCAAGAGTAAAGATGGATGAGATGTTGTCCCACTTTCATTCCCATTAATCCTGGATTCACATGCTCGTCTGTCAAGTGGCCCCCAAATGTTCACCCTGAGGCCACTACTTATGCCATTATTCCAGGGAAGACTGATGATGCCATGTCGGTGAATTGGGGGAAAGGTGGGGCAATGCATTGCCTAATGGTCTCGTGTGTGTTGGGTGTGCAGTCACCTCCACCCTCGTTCAACACCATAGAGATGTGGCCAGCAGCTTAGGTAGTCCAAGGAGCAACCTCAACTTTATGGTGGGGGAAGGTGAACTGCAGCAGGGAGGAATGCCTGCCTGTTACTTGAAATCCTTTGCAGAGCCTGTGAGTGGCATCTGCGGGGGTGGGGGAATTGAGCAACTGGAGGCTTCAGAGGCCTCCCCTCTTGAGTGTTAACACCCTAAGTGTGATGGAAAAACTAAAGCAAATAAAGGGCAAATGAGTTAATGGATTTACCATTTGGTATGTTGGCTTTAATCATGTTCCCTAGTTGCTATCTAATTGTTCATTTCATTTCACGATTTATTTATATCCTGCACTCTCCTAAACCATGTTAGCTCGAGGCGGCTCACAAAATAATTCAGGGTAAACATCCCACACAGGGGAACCCCATACAATCACATAATACAACAATACAGTATATTAATAATCAATAAACCCATAACAACCCCTACATAGTAACAAAATAAATATACTCAATGTTATACATCATAATTACCCCTCTATATACTACTGACAAGTCTCAAACTACTCAGGCCTCTCTCTGCTCACACCAGAGAGATGGCTTCATCCATCACTTTCCTACCACCCCTGCTGCCACCAAGGGAGGTCATCCAACTCCATCTCCACCCCTCTCTCACCAGGAAGAGATGTCCTTTCAAACTTTATCAGTAGCATAGTCTTATTATTCCTCCCACACAATACCCTCTCCACCTCTGCACAGACCTCTAACATTCAGGGGAGATGCTGAATTAAAAGGGGTTACCCATCCCACACACACTTATAAAAGCAAACACACACACCAAACACAATAAAACCACAGTAAAAACGAACATATATATAAGACCCCACCTCTCAGTCAATATCTTCACCCCCCTGCTCCCACCCAATCTTCTCCACTTCCCTGATGATTCATGACAAATTTTCTATTTCAATACATTTTTCTATACTTCTGCATTCCTGTTCTGCTGTATTTTTATTTTGGAAGGATATATTTGAATGAAATATGTCTGTTGTTGATGTATCTGTCTTTTCCTGCTACATAACCAACACCTGTAGGTGGAGATAAAGCTTTGTTAATACTGGTATATCCGCCTTAGTCAATTGCGATGTCACAAAGGGTATTTTCAGACGTTATGAGATCATGCTCAACCACAGTGAACCACGCTCAATTCTGCGGCGGGGCCAAAGAGCCCGGAACGTCTGTTCGGCGCCCACCAGATGTTCACCACGCTCAATACCCACATGGGGTCAATTTCAACCACACTTCCCAGGCTAGCCTGGGCAATGGGTGAAAACAGACATGACGCTAACCACCCTTTAACCACCCTTGGTGGTTATTTATGCATGTTGCAGGGCTGTATTGGTGCCCTATGCAGCCCTGCAACATGCATAAATAACCACCAAGTGTGGTTAAAGGGTGGTTAGCATCATGTCTGTTTTCACCCAATATCCCAGGAAGCGTGGTGAAAGAGATCCCCACAGGGAACCAACAAAAAGTAACGTCTGGACACCAACCACCCGATAGAACCAAAGGAAACAATCCCCAGCCGTGGACAATGCATGCAGCGTCACTGCCAGGCAACCAGCAACAACACAACCACCGGAGGGAGATATAAAAGGAACTCCGCAGCAGGCAAGCTGCTGCAGGATGGAGCGAGGAGGCAGGCGGAAGAGAGCGGTGGGAGAGAAAGCGACGGTGGTGGAGGAGGAGGAGGAGGAGGAGGAGGAGGAGGCAGGGGCAGTGGTGGAGGGAGCGCAGGCAGAGGAGGGGGAGCAGGGGGTCATGCTGAGGATGGAGGAGGTGCAGGGACAACACCCGCAGCAGCCGGGAAATGATGCCCCGGGGACAACAGCTGGACTGGGGGAGGCGGAGGCACCCCAGAAACGGGTAAGGGGAAGGAAGGGGAGGGGAACAGGGGGTGCAGGGACACCCAGGGGGGCACAGGGCATGCCCGGGTGCCAGGCAGGGAGGAGGGGTAAGGGGCACCCTGAGAGGGGGCCAGACCTGCACACAACCCTATACCCCCCACCCCCTGTCCCCACAGTTACGGAAAAGGGCCTGGGTGGACGAGCCCCCAGAGGACACCAGCCCTGCCTGGGTGGAGGCAGAGGAGGAGGAGGAGGACCCATGGTGGAGATGAAGGAGGAAGGCCTACCACAGAGGGAGCCAGTGGGGGCTCCAGGAGACCCAGGACTTCATAGGGATATGGGGGACCCTGAAGTACCAGCTGGAGCTCGCACTCAACCAGCACAACCAGCATTTCTACCAGGACATAGTGCGGGACATGGAGGCAGCAGGGCACCATCGCACCATGGCACAGTGCCACTCCAAGGTCAAGGAGCTGAAGAGGGGGTACAAAGTCATCCGGAACAACGATAGGCGGTCTGGACACGGTGCCCGGACCACCCAATTCTACGATGCCCTGGACCGAATACTCAATATGAAGGGGTCCATAGTCACCCCAAGGCTCGTCGGGAGCACTGTGGTCCAGGGCAGGGAACGGGCCGAGGTACCCCCTCCCCTTACCGCCCCCCTGGTAGTCACAAGCTCAAGGGCCCCGGACCCCCAGGAAGAATGGTCCGGGACCTCCAGAACCTTCAGCCCCCCCTTCAGCCCCCCTGACAGCAGCCCGGAGAGCACACACCCCCAGGCCGGGCACGCGGAGTCCAAGGCCAGCACCCTCATCACCCTTAGCCAGTGATCCATGGGGGAGCACTCCCACACCGAGGGGCCGGCCTCAGAGGGATCAGAGACTGACATTGAGGGTAAGCGGGCAACCCGGAGGGGGAGCGACAAGGCCCATGGGACCAAGGGGGGGTGGGGAAGGATGGGCTAGGGCCAGCCCCAGCCCCCCACAGGCAAGGCGGGAGGGGCCCCTGCCCCAGGTCGCACAACCGCACACGCCTGCACCCACAACCCCCCCTCCTCGCCTGCAGGCCAAGGAACACCCCAGGACCAGACCCAGGCAACCGAGCAGGCTGCCGCCAAGGAGCCGAGCCAGCAGGTGCAGGAACCAGGTGAGGCAGGCAGTCCGGTAGCGAGGGCAATCTGGGGTGCAGAGAGGGGGTCCCATGGCAGTCGGAGGATGGGATGGGCCAGGGAGGGGCCAGGAGAGACACCCGGGGGCCTGAGGGGCCCCTACCCCATCCCGGGCAGGGGGCAGGGGCCCGGGGCAGGATCAGACTCACCCTCCCATACCAACAGGGCAACCCCGGTAGCCAGTGTCCCCAGGGCCCGTGGCCCCAGTGCAGCACATGAAGGAGTACCGGGCACAGGTCCACAGGCAGAGGGAGGAACAGGTGGAGGAGATTGTCCAGACCTCAGCGGAACAGGGGAGAGGATGATAGCGACCGTGGACCAGATGGAGGTGGCCATCAAGCGGTCCCTGGAGCGGGCGGAGGTGAGGGACAGGAGGCTCCAGGCCGAGGTGCGCCTGGAGCAGAGGTGGGAGCGCCGGGAACACAGCAGGCAGGTGGAGGCACTCAGGAGGCTGGAAAAGGCCATCACAGGCATGGTGCGGGAGCACTCGGCGAAGATGGATAGTTCCCACAATATTGGGACCTCCCAGGCTCCTGCACACCGGCACGATGTGAGCCTATGTGATGGCAGGTGCACCACGAGCACCCTGCCTGCCCAGATCCCAATGCTGGGACCCCCGGCGGCCCCACCCTCCACCCAGTCACCCCAGCCACCCCCATGCCTTCAGAGGCCACGCATCCACCTTCCGGTGCCCCCTGCGCTCCAGAGAGTGCAGCCTCCCAGGGGGCCACCCCGGGTCCCAGCCCACTGGCGGCCCCCCTGCCGGACCAAGAGGCGGCACAGGACACTGTCGGGAACATGGACAGTGGGGGGGGGGAAAGGGGGGGAAGGGGAGGGCAGTGTGATGGGGGGCACTGTAGGGGACATGGCACAACCTGGGTGGAGGGTCAGGGTGGATGTGTACACGTGGGTGCAATAAATGGTGTTTGCACTATAATGGCTGCTGGGCCCATTTGTGGGTGAGGGGGGGCAACCGTGCAGGGGCAAGGCCAAGGTACCCCCAGGGGGTGGGCCTGGGGGGGGAAGCCCTCACACCTGGGCCCCCCGGGCGATATGCCTCGCCAGGGTGTCCCGGATCCGCTTAGCGTAACGGAACTCCCTGGGGTTCTCGGTGTTCACGTACAGGGGCACCGGACCGGGGTGCTGGTGGGGCTCAGGGTACTCCAGGGCTGCCCCCTCTGTCTCGCATACATTGTGGAGCACACAACAGGCACTGATCACCAGGGCCGAGGTCGCCACGGTGTAATCAAGATGGCCAGCAACGCTCCTCCAGCGCTGCTTGAGGGCCCCGAAGCCACGCTCCACCACGGTCCGGCTGGAGCACAGGCAGGTATTATATAGTACCTCCGCTGGGGTCCGCGGTGCAGGGTAGACCTTCATCAACCACCAGGTCAGGGGGTAGGCAGGGTCCCCCAGGATACAGTGGGGCATTGGGACCCCTTCGATCCAGCTCATGCCCATGTCAGCGAAGTCCCCCCGGAACATCCGGGCATAGAAGGGGGAGATGGTCATGATCCTGGCATCATGACTTCAGCTGGAGTTGCCCATGTAGATGTCTGTGAACTGGCCCCAGTGATCCACCACCCCCTGCAGCTGCAGGGAGTAATACCCATGCCTGTTCACGTACTCTAGGGCCTCCCCGGAAGAGGGGCGGAGTATCTATGTGGGTGCCGTCCACAGCTCCCATGCAGTTGGGGAAGCCTCCGGTTGTGAATCTCACCATCATGGCCCCCTGGTCCACCAGCTGGATCATTCTGTCCAGGTGCACGCCCTCCACCACCTCGCACATGTCCTGGAGGATACAGGCGACAGTGCTGAGCCCTATCCCAAAGTACTGGGACACGGACTGGCAGAAGTCGGGTGTTGCTAGGGCCACCCGCTGGACCATGGGGATGGGGGTCCGCATGGAGGTGTGCTGATGCTCCAGCCAGGGTGTAAGGAGCTCCTCTAGGTAGAGCAGGGTGAGCTTGTCCATCCTGAAGTGGGCCCTCCAGGCTGGCTCTTCCCAGTGGTCCAGCTCCCTAGACCACCGAGTCTGTGGGCACTCTGTGACCCATAGGCGTCTGTCAATGGGCATAGCGAGCAGGACTGCCCGGCGCATGATCTTCCTTGCCCACAGGAGGCGCCTGGCAGCCTCACGGAGTGCTGCGGGCCATGTCCGGCTCCGGCTCACAGCCTGCCAATCAGCCCCGGAGACCCTTTGTGCCCTGAGGCAAGCACTGGCTCTCCTGTGCCCGTGGTGGGCCCTGCGGGCCCTTGCATCTCTCCAGGCCAGGGAAACCTGCATCCGGATGGCCAGGTGCACCTCTGGGGTAAGGAGGTGTAGTTGCTTTGTGTAGTCGCAGAACCACTTGGCTGTGACCATGAGGTGCATCCAATAGGCATCTGCCCTGTCCTGCTGCATGGTGGTGGGGCCCCTGGGGAGGAGTTGAGCTGTTATACAGGGCCTCTGATGGCAGGGCTGGCTGGGGGGCGGGCCGCTAGCTGGTCGCCCCCCCCATGGGGGCCCGGGTTATGTTTGCGTGCAATTGGGTACACCTGCAGGTAGCGCACTGGGGCTCACCCCTGCACGGGCGTGCGGGTCTGCGTGCTCCCTGAGCAGCTGCATTCCATCAGGCATCACCCCCCCCCCCCCGTTTTGCTACAACTTGGCCTTGGAGGAGCGATTAGCTGGACTGTGTGTGCTATTGTGTTATGCAGTTGTGCTGGGTCCGCACCCCACGCCTCGCTCCATTCTGCAACACCGTTGCTGCCTGAGGCCTGTTGTCCTGTCCCTGGGACCCACCGGGGTCCGCCCCCGGGCTGTAAGGGTATGTGGGCCCCCCTGTCCTTGGTGTTAGTCTCCCTGTCTCTCTGGACCATGGCTGGTTATCTGTCCACCGGGCTCCCGCTTCCTGGCCCCCATGGGCCCCCCATATCTGGACCTTCCGCGAGACCATGTCTCTGTGCGACCTGTGACATACCCCGGCCGTGCAGCTGCTCCTGGGCATCCCTGCCAGCCGTGCGGGTGCCTTTGTGAGCTTGAGCTCTGGACTTCGCTACTTCGGCTATGAGGTAAACACTCATGATTGCTGACTGTATGCAGACGCCTTGGGCCTCGTTCACTTCCCCGATGGGCACCTTCCGGACAGGTGGTGTACTCATGTGCCCTGGTCCAGAGCTGAGACCGTGTCTGTACTGAGTGTGTGTGGCCTGGGCACCTTCACACTGTGCCTTGCTGAGGGGGGCCCTGCCCTGGCCGTGTCCTACTTTGCCTGTGTTCACGGGGCGCGTGGGTACCAGCGCACCCGTGGGACGGTGTACCACCGGCTGCTGGAGCTGGGACAGCTTCCTTGGCCCCCTTCTGCTGCCTGATGTGTGGCGGAGCCTTCTGCGGTGGAGCTTTCACCCTGATGGGGGTGTGGTCCCGGATGGATGTGCAATTGGGGCTGTCCCTGCAGGAGCCCTTCGAGGCCTACTACCTGATAGCCCACCACATGTCCGTGTTGGGGTACCACCGGGGCTTGATCCATTGGCCCCACCTGGTTCACTGAGCAGGGCACCCATCCCCAGGGCCCGCGGTGGCCCCCAGCAGCAGCCTGTGAGTCCCGGTGTTCCTCCCGGCCCCCCGGTATCTTACCCCCATGTGGGCTCCCGCCCCTGTCTGGGGGGGGCGTCTCCGCTGGCTGCTCCCTCCCTGAAGTGCCTGCCTTGCCGAGGTGTTGCCTGCTTCTCGGGGTGTTGCTGCCCCTGCCTGTGGCCCCACCCCCAGTCAGCCTGCATAACTGGGGTTCCCCTCCGGTGTTGCCCTCCCTCATGCCTGGGTGCGGCACTCTGCATGGTCTCACCAAGACGGCTGTGTCCAGTGACCTGTCCCCACCCGCCAGCGCTGCCACCTGCTGCCCACACACCCCCTCCTGTGTGCTTGTGTGACCTGGGGGTTCCGGGGCCCCTGGACTGGCCCTTGGTGCCTCTTCTGGGGTGTGTGTGCATCCTCAGACCTGCAGCACTGCACCGGCTGTCCTGCCTGCCCAACACCTGCCCCTCAGCGGTGGAGGGGTCTCCGAGTGCCTCCTGGATCCTTCCCAGGCGGCTCCCTGTGCATTGCGGGCCCCTGCTGTGCCTTGGTTCCGAGATCCTGTGGTCCCCTGTTCTGGGACTGCCAGTGTTGCTGTGGGGGTGCCCGTGTGGACTGTTCTGCTGGCGGGGTTCCACCTGGCCTAGCACATTGTGGGTTCCCCCCCTCCTCCCTGTCCTGGACCCTCCCCCCTTGCTCCCATTGTGCCTTGTGTGTTGTCTGGTCACCTGTGCCCCCTTCCCTTCCTTTCCCTTGTGTGTGCATGTGTGTGTGTGCCCAGGCGTGTGGTCATGCTGTGTGTTCTGATGTGCCTCCGCTGGCTGTGTGCCTGCTGTGTGTGGTACCTGTGCGACTCTTCTCCCTCTCCGCACCTCCCTTCCCATTTCCCTTGTGTGGGCATTGCCTTTTGTGCCCTTTGGCTTCATTTGCCCTCAGGCGGCCATGTCTGTGTTCCGCCCCTGCCCGGTAGGTTCTGGGTGTTTTGACCACGTCTGGGAATCAGCATCACGTCTGTTGCACTGCCCCAGTCTGTGATCTGTCAGCCTGATTCCTGGCCATGGTCCTGGTCCTGTCATGTCTGTTTGGGGCTTTTATTGGCCCTGGGGGGTGGCTGTTTTGTTCACCCCCACCGGGAATCCACTGTGGTGAACCGGCCACCCGTAACATCTGAAAACACCCAAAGAAAGAAGACTTAGGGTGATTTCAGACATTACGAGATCACAGTCAACCACAGTGAACCACGATCAATCCCGCGGTGGGGCCAAAGCACCCTGAACGTCTGTTTGGCAGATGCCAGATGTTCACCACAGTCAATCTCCAGCAGGGGTCAAAATCAACCACCCTTCCAGCGCTCTGGCCCAAACCGTCTCCGAAAGCATGGTCAAAGCGATTCCCACCGGGAAACAAAAAAAGAGTAACGTCTGAACGGCAACCACCGGCCGGAATCAAGAAAAATGATTCCTAGACGAGGACAAAGCATGCAGCATCGCTGCCAGGCAACCAGCGACAACACAGGCAGTGGAGGGAGATTTAAAGAGCACCCGGTAGCAGGGGAACGTGGTGGGAAGGAGCAAGGCAGAAGGGAGAAGAGAGCAGAGGGTGAGAGAGCAAGGAAGAAGGTGGTGGTGGAGGAGGAGAAGGAGAAGGAGGAGGAGGTGGCTGCAGTGCAGGTGGAGGAGGAAGAGGAGGAGGCGCAGATGGAGGAGGTGGTCCTGCTGCACTTGGAGGCAGTGGAGGGACAGCAGCAGCAACAGCAGCAGCTGGGGCAGGCCACCCCGGTGCCTGTAACTAGCCCCGGGGACAAGGCATCCCAGAAATGGGTAAGGGGAGTAAAGGGTGTGTGATGGAGGTACAGGGGCACCAAGGGTGCTGGGCGGGCTGGCAGTTGGGGGGAAAGGGGGAGGGCTGCATGGAAGAGGCAACCTGGAAACCAACCGTACCCCACCTACCCCCGGTCGACCCGCAAACACAGAAATGGGCCTGGGAGCCCAATCCCCCGGAGGAGAGGGCCGGAGGGCATGCAGAGGAGGAGGAGGAGGAGGAAGAGGGCTCATGAGGGAGATGGCTGTACCACCAAGGGGGGCAATGGGGGCACAGGGAAACCCAGGATTTCATCAGGATCTGGGGGACTCTGGAGCACCAGCTAGAGCTAGCTATCATCCAGCAGAACGAGCACATCTACTGGGAAATTGTGCAGGACATGGAGGCGGCGGGGCACCACAGGACCGTGGCCCAGTACTGATCAAAGGTCAAGGAGATCAAGAGGGTGTACAAGGTCATAAAAGACAACAACCAGCGGTCTGGGCACAGAGTCCATACTGCCCCCTACTATGACGCCCTGAACTGCATCCTGCACATGAAAGGAATCCACTGTTCCCCTGTACCTCGTGGGGAGTGCCATGGTCCAGGTCAGGGAATGGGCCAAGGTACCCCCTCACCCCCCCCTAGAAGGCAACGGCTCCAGGGACCCCACCCCCCAAGAGGAATTCCCTGGGACCTCGGGGACCAACAGGCCCCCCTTGTGCATCAGCCCCGAGAGCCCCCAGCCCCTGTCTGAACCGGGAGAATCCGAGGCCGGCACAATGGTTACCCTCAGCCAGTGGACACAGGAGAACCCTTGTAATACAGAGGGACCAGCCTCAGAGAGCTCTGAGACAGACATCGAGGGTAAGCATGTGGGTGGGTCAGGACATGGACCATGGGGGATGGGCCAAGAGGGGGGAGGGGGTACACCAGGGACGGGGTTTCCCCCAGCAAATCTGGGCACTGCAGACCACGGGGAGGACGCCTGGGGGACCGCCAGGGGACACAGTCAGACCACCCCCACCCAACCCCTCCCATATGCCCACAGGGCACAGCATGCCCCAGCAGATGCTACAGGCGGGAGAGGAGGATGGCAGAGAGCATCCCCGGGAGCAGCCAGAGGACCCAGGTGAGGCACACCGGCAAGTGAGGGGTGGCAGAGGGCGCCAGGGGAGGCCAGGAGGGGGAATCAGGGCACGCAGTGCTGGGGAGGGGTGGATGGCACCGCCCACCAACTCAAGGGGGGTCCCACAATCCCCAGTCATGCCATGGGATAGGAGGTGGACGGCTGGGGTGCCTAACCAACCCCTACTGTGTACCTCAACAGGGTGACCTGATGGGTTCCAGCAAGCCGGCCCCATGGCCCAAGTGCAACGGATGAGGGAGCACGGGGCACGGGTATGGCGCTGAAGGGAGGAGAAGGTGGAGGACATCATCCGCTCAACCACTGAACAGGGTGAGCGGATGATCGCAGTCATCGATAGGATGGAGGCAGCCACAGAAAGGGCCCTCCAACAAGCGGAGGCAAGAGACCAGAGGCTGCAAGCGGAAGTGTGCATGGAACGGAGGCTGGAGTGCCGGGAGCACAGCAGGCAGATGGAGGCATTTGGGCAGCTGGAACAGGCCATCGACAGGATGGTGAGGGAGCATTCGGACAAGATGGACCACTCCCACGACATCAGCACATTGCTGCTACTGCATGCGAGGACCATGAGCGCGTATGTGATGGCAGCCACCCAGCTGGGCAACCTGCCTGCCCCAGGCCCAATGCTGGGCTCCTTGGCACCCCCACCACCTGCGCCACTGTCCCAGCCGCTGGCATGCCCTTTGGGGCAGCGCATCCACCTCCTGGTCCCTGTAGGCCTCCGGAGGGAGAAATCAACCAGGGGGGCCCCTCCTGCCTCAGATCTGCCCGCCTTCCCACCACTGCCTGCCCCTCAGGACACCGAGGCCTCCCAGGACACTGTTGGGGACACGCACAGCGGGGGGGAGGGGAGCTCCCTGAGCTCCACAGCACCCACAGGGCAGACAAGGCGGAGGCCCCAGAGATGTGGGGGAAGGGGGGAAGGGGGAGGGCAGCCTGGGGGGGGGGACACAGCACAGGGAGGTGGGTGGTGGTGGGGTCACCTGTAGGTGGTGGTACCAATAAATGTACAGGCACCACTGTCACCTCCATGGTTCTGTCCATGGGCCTAGGGCTGGGGGCGGGTGGGTGTCAAGGGGCATGCCCAGGGTGCTTCTGGGGGCCCCGGGGTGGTGGAGATGGGGGTGTGCACCCTCACACCTCAGCCTCCCGGCTGATCTGCCTGGCCAGGGCCGCTCGGATGCGCTTTGCGTACCGGTACTCCTGAGGGTTCTCCATGTTCACATAGATGGTCATGGGGCCGGGAGGGCACCAGAGCATGGGGTAGTAGAGGGCAGCCCCATAGGTCTCACACATATTGTGCAGCACACAGAAGGCTCCGATCACCAGGGCTGAAGTCTCCACCGTGTAGTCCAGCCAGCCTGCAAGGCTCCTCCAGCACTGCTTGAGGGCCCCGAAGGCCCTCTCGATAACGGTCCTGGTAGCGCACAGGCGGGTATTGTAGAGCGCCTCCGCTGGGTTCCTGGCGACCGGGTACGACTTCATCATCAGCCAGCGGGTAAGTGGTTAGGCTGGGTCCCCCAGAATGCAGGGGGGCATCATCACCCCCTCGGTATGGGTCATCCCCATGTCTGCGAAGTCCCCGCGGTACATCCGGGCATAGAAGGGAGAGATGGTCATGATCCGGGCATTGTGGCTGTGCCCAGAGTGGCCCGTGTAAATGTCTATGAACTGCCCCTGGTGATCCACAACCGCCTGCAGCTGCAGGGAGTGGTACACGTGTCGGTTGACATATTCCGAGGCCTCCCCAGAGGATGGGTGGGGGATCTCAATGTGGGTGCCATCCATGGCATCCATGTATTTGGGGAATCCCCCAGTGGTGAAGCCAGTCATCATGGCCTCCTGGTCCACCAGCTGGATTGCTCAGTCCAGGAGCACGCCCTCCACCGCCTTGCAGACGTCTCGCAGGATCCCGGCTATGGTGCTCACCCCAATGCTGAAGTGCTGCGCGACGGAGCAGTAGGACTTGGGTGTCACAAGGGCCCAGACCCTGATGGGCACGCGCTGGACCATGAGAATGGGGGTCCACATGGGGGTATCCCATCTCTCCAGCCAGGGCGTTAACAGCTATAAGAGTCGCAGGAGGACGCACCTGTCCATCCGAAAGTGTGCTCTCCAGGTGGCCTCGTTCCATTGGGCCAGTGCCCTGGACCACCACACCTGTGTCTGCTCCGTGACCCATACCCACCGGTCAATGGGCATAGTGAGCAGATCTGCATGCCCCATGGTCTCCCTCTGCCACTGGAGCCAGACGGCCACCTTGCGGAGCAGATCAGCCCACTCCTGGGCACAGACCTGCTGGGCCCTGAGGCAGGCCAGGGAGCGTTTGCTCCTGTGGTGGGCTCTCCGGGCTCTGGCAGCACTCCTGGCAATGAACAGCCACAGCCAGGTGGCGAGGTGCACCTCTGCGGTCTGGATACGTAGGAGGTCAGTGTGAGAGTGGTACCACTCCGTACAAATGTCTAGGTTCATCCTGAAGGTGCCCAACCATCCAAGATCCATGGTGCCCCGGCCCTGGGAGGGTGGGAGCCGCACCTGTTATAGGATGGGACCTGTGGTGCCCCGGCCCCTGGTTGCGCCCTGGCACCCGGGCTTGGGGCCCCGGGTTGCCCTGGCCACCCCCCATGTAGGCAGGCCCGGCTCCTGAAGGNAGGTGCCCAACCGTCCCAGCTCCATGGTGCCCCGGCCCTGGGGCCCCGGGTTGCCCTGGCCACCCCCCATGTAGGCAGGCCCGGCTCCTGAAGGCTGAGTGGGGTGGGGAGGCTGCGGGTGGCCCAATGCATGTATCGGCATGCCCTGCAGGGGGCCTAGCAAATGGTCCAGCCTGCGCCCAAGCGTGCAGGCAGCAGCTGCATTCCTGCTGTCATCACCTCCCACCTCTCGGTGTTGGCTGCCTGCTGTCCTGGGTGCCCTGATTAGTGTGTAGGCTGTCCTGTCTGTGTGCTCAGTTCCAGCAGCTGTCCGCACCCCACACCTCGCTCTGTAGCCATGCAATGTTGCAGCCTGTGGCCTTATCGATTGGCCTTGGAGCTCCCCTACTTCCTCTCCCATCCCTCCAGGGATTGTGGGATCCCCCTTTCCTTGCAGTTAGTATCAGGTGCTTGCTTGACCATGGCTGGCCATGCTTCCCCAGGGCTCGTGGGTCCCAGCACCCCAGGCACCCCACGTAGCTGGACTTTCTGTGAGACCATGGCCCTGTGTGACCTGTGGCATTCCCCAGCCGTGCAATTGCTCCTGAGCTGCCCGGACAGCCTCATAGGTGCCTACGAGAGTATGAGCTCAGGCCTGCAGTACTATGGCCATGTGGTGAGCACCCGCAATTGCCAGCTGCATGCGGAGACACTGGGCCTGTGTCCCTTTCCCGATGGGCATATCCCAGAAATGAGGTGCTCGCATGTGGGGTGGTTGGTGGCGGAGACCATGTCCGCCCTCTCTGTGTGCAGCCTGGCTGCCTACACAGCCTGTCTGGTGGAGGGGTGCCCTGCCCTGGCTGTGTCCTTCTTTGGCTGTGTTCATGGGGCCCGAGGTTACCAGCGGTCTCGTGGGGCGATCTATCACCACCTGTTGGAGCTGGGTCACCATCCGTGGCCCCCACCTGCTGACTATGGCTTGTCAGAGCCCTCTGAAGCAGAGGTGGCAGCCCTGGCCGGTGTGTGACCCCGATCCGATGTGCAGGTGGGGCTCTCCGCTCAGGATCCCTTCGAGGCTTACTACCTGGTTGCCCACCACATGTCTGAGCTGGGATTCCATTGGGGTATTCCTCAGTGGCCCCACTTCGTGCACCTGGTGGGTCACCCGGCCCCGGGCCCTTCTGTGGCCCCCTTAAGCTGGCTGTGAGGCCCCCTGTGCCTTCCAGGTCCTGGATACTGGCCCTTGTGAGTGCTCCCACCTCCACCCTGGCACCGTGAGTCACTGCCCCTTCCCTCCCTGATGTTCCTGGTTCGCTGCTGTGCTGTTTTTTTCCTGGGGTTCCACTTCCCCTGCCTGTGGCTCTGGGTCCCCTCCGTGGGCCCCCCTTGTCCACCTCTGCAACAGGTGTTCCCCTCCATGGCTGACTTCTCCTGTGGCTGTGTCCTGAACTGTGTGCCTGTTCCCAGAACCCTGGGTGCCGCTGTTCTTCATGCTCCATCCTTGATCCCTCCTGTGCCCGGGACCCCCGTCCCTGGGTGCCTGTGTGACTGTGGTGTTCTGGGGCCCTCAGACTGGGCCTCTGGGAATCCTCCCGAGGGGTGTGTGTTGCTGCCCTGCTCCTCGTCTCCTTCTCACCTCCTTCCCATCCATCGCACCCTCACTGGCGCGTGTGATCCCTGTCTGCCTCCTGGACCTTTCCCACGCCACTCCCCGGTCCGTGTGACCTCCCCCTGTGCCTGTGCTGTGCCCCTGGGGGCCCCCCTGTTCCAGGACTGCCTGTGTTGCTGTGGGGGTGCCCATGTGGGCTGTGCTGTTGTTGGGGTTCTGTTTGCTGTTCCCCGTGTCCTGCCCTGGCCCCTGGGCTGGTTCCCCCCCTCCTCCCTGTCCCTGCCCCCCTCCCTTCCCCCCTTTTACCATTGTGCTGTGTGTGTTGTCTGTCCCACTGTGTGCCCCCTTCCCTTCCTTTCCCGTGCAGGTGTGCGTGCGCCCGGGCGTGTGTGTGTGTGCTGTGTGTTCTGCTGTGACCTCGTTTTCCCCGTGCCTGTTGTGTGCACTGCCTCAACGGCTCTTCTCCCTCTTCCCCTCCCTTCCCGTTTCCCTTGTGTGGGCGTTCCCTTTTGGTGCTTTTGGCTTCATTTGCCCTCAGCCAACCATGTCTGTGTCCTGCCCCTCCCCGGTGCCTTCTGGGTGTTTTGACCATGGCCGGGAATCAGTGTAATGTCTCTTGCGCTGCCCTGGGTCGTGGTCTGTCAGTCCGATTCCATGCTGTGGTCCCAGTCCCATCACGTCTGTTCGAGGCCTTCTGGACCACGGGGGGTGGTTGGCCGGCTCGCCACTGCAGGGAATCCACTGTGGTGAATCGGGACCGTGTAACATCTGAAATCACCCAAACCTGTCAGATTTAATTTTAATGGGGGTCAACGAAATGTTAAGTTTTTCCTGTTGCTTAAATTGTCACAGACTAAACTGTCAATCCCTCCTCCCTGTATTCCTCAAACCATGCATTCATCTCTACACCTTTTCATTTTTTTCTGAGAAGTTATGAAGTCTGACACCACCCTCCAACCTTATTGCCTTATCCCCATTCTCTTGACTTTTGGGATTGGGAGGAGTTGATTTGACTCATTTATTGTGAGGGGAAAGTACCATTACAAACAATATCATTAAACCATTCTCCATATAAGAGAAACATCAACACAAAAGCCACAGCACAAATAACATCCTTTCCCCCATATTTTATTGTAATGCCACTCCTATCCATTTACTTTTTAACTTTCCGGCAGCAAGAGTGAACAGCAGCATGACCATTTTTAATATTTCTACAGATTCTTATTGCCCAGTCTATATATTTAAACTGTATTATCCTAGGTTTATTTAGTTGGTTTTTTATTTATAGAAATGAATGAGCAAATATATATGATACGACTTAAATTGAACTCAAACATTGGCTTTATGTATTAAGTGCTATGTTATTTCCTTTGTTAAACGATTTTAGCTTACTATTTTATACTATTTTAATTTTTGCTTTTGTTTTGTGTCACTGTAAGGATTATGATTATTATTAATTGTATTAAAGATTGGCTATATTGGATTTTGCTTACCTATGCTATGTTGGCATTTATTTGTTTCTTTGTTTTAAGCTGTTTTATGAACTATGGCTATGGCAAAAGCTAATCACCTTGAACACACTTTGAACTATTGCCCAATAAATACCTCGGTTGCCCTTGAGGAGAAGTCTAATAGATAGATTTGCCCACTTTGAGATAATCCACAGAGTAAACTCAATCTGAGAAATTCTCGAAGGCGAAGATTCCCAAACTGTAGATCAGGATTCCAAGTTGGGTTGTGATGTTGTGGATATGGGGTTCATGATCTCAACTGTTTTTTAATGGAATTTGCATATCTTTATTGTTTTCTGGGGTTAGGGGGTTATATTTAAGACACAAAATGAGATCTAAAATTTGGGAACCACTGCCTCAGAAGGACACACACAGGAATCAGGCCTACTTCTTGCTCAACTCCATTACTGTTCTCTTACTATCATCTGGAGAAGAGGTGAAAGGAATATCTGATGTGAATTTGCTACCCCTCAGACTTAGGTGCTCTCAACTGAATCTGCATAGTTGGATACACGACCTGCTTTAATAGCAGATATGTTTGGTTTGGTAGACAGTTCAGTTTGATGACTGGCTTGGTTGTCAGTTTGGTTTGATTCGATTATTGGTTGGTCCATTTCAGCGCTTGGTTTGGTTCAGTTGCTGGTTTGATGTCGTTCTATGTTCTATTATGTCATGATTCAGTTCAAAATCAAACAGCAATGAATGGACCAAACAAACTGAACTAAACAAACCAGACCCAAACTGGACATCCACTAAATTTTGCTGCTGATTGGAACAAGAGAATGAAATGTGCAAGTAGTGGAATTATTGTTTGTTTCATCACTAACTTTAACTATTATCTTCACAGTACTACTGCTCTCCATAAATGTCTCCTCATCAGTTTTAGTGTTAGCTGCTAATTGGCTGAGTAACATTAGCATAACCTGTAAACCATTTCATACCATTCCCTTTATTCTAGTAACTGATTGCCTGACAATCAATAGTCATTTAACCTCACTACATCTCCTGTGAGGCAGGGAAATGTTATCCCCACTTTGTAGATGTGCAAACGAAAGACAGATGAAGGGGTAGATTCTCAAAGGCATAAATGTTATTTAAATGCCAACTTCTATTGATTCTCAGTGGAAGTTAGGTATCTGTATGCCCTGTTTGATCTTTGACAGGTCTCTTAAGGATTTTATTTTTTTTTAAAGACAAAATTAACTCGCATGAATCAAGTTTTCATTGATATTTCGATGAAGATTGCAAATTAAATGTACCCCATAAATGAGAAATCTTGGGAAGTGCTGCTTCCATCAGAAACAGGGTATTTGCTGAGATTCACAAAATGTGGAAACTAACCAGCTTTCCTGCTGTTTTCCCCCCATTTTTTGTTATTTTTTGCAAGTTAAATGGGGCTGCTACAGGCCAGTCCCAAGCCCTGTGTATGAGGCACATGCATCCCCAGGAACTGTGGAAATGAAAACTTGCCAGCTAAGCGCTGGGGAACTGCTGAAAATCTCCATAAAAAGTGCTGTAAAACTGCTGTAAAACTGTCGTAGCATTCCTGGAAAGTGACAAAAAGTTCCAGACAGTGACAGAAAATCCCAGAAAGTGAGGAAGAGTCCAGGCAGGTGACAAAAATGCTGAAAAAATGGCAGAAGCATGGAATCACAAGAAACTGATGAAGTTCCAATAGAAGCACTCCCAAAAGGTTGATATTTCCCTTCAGAACGGAAACACTTGCTCTCATCTCAACAATAACTAAATGTGAATGCTGCCTTTAAAAAACTACCCCAGAGTGACTTGGTCAGGGTTACATAGGATGTCTGTATTAAGCTTGAAAGTTCGTTCTTTGGGGGGCGAGGGACAGGGGGGCGGTCCTGTTGAGAATGCTTTCTTGGTTCATTCTGGGAACCAAGAATGAACCAAGTGCTGGCAGTGTCTAAGCTTAATTCTTGACCAGAATGAGGAGGAAAAAATGACTGTGTGTGTGCAAAATGGCCTCCAGACTGTTCTGTGCATGCACAGGCCTTTTCCAAAATAGCAGCAGCATGTCACCATCATTTTGGGAAAAAAGAAGCTCTGCTGTGCATGAGCGGTGACCATTGTACGCATTTGCAGAATGGATGCCCTTTTCCAAAAACACTTAAGGATTTTTTAAATGTTTCTTTTTTTTAACACAAAATTGACACTTAGGAACCTAATTTTCATTGATGATTAGATAAACGAAAAAC
>QEPC01009586.1:22416-37154 GCA_003113815.1 Sphenodon punctatus
GTTAGTGATTTAGTTTTAGTGTTTGTAGGAGTAGGTCTGTGTACTTATTAGATAATCCATTTAGTTCATAGCATTTAGAATAGTTAATAGCAGTTAGATTTAGTGTAGATAGATAGATATAATATTAGATTTTTAAAAAACCATATAAAAACAAAAAAACAAATAAAAAACAAAAGAAAACCATATAAAACCCAATAAAAAACCAAAAAAAACATATAAAAAACAAAAAAGCACCCATAACAACATTTCCCGAACAGCCGAACGGCCCAGCCGAACAGCCGAATGGCCTAACCGAACGGCCTATTCGGACGACCTAACCGAACAGCCAAACCCAAACTCGGCAAACTAGCCGAACTGCTGAACCGAACAGACGAACCGAACGCAGCCGAACCGAACGCAGCCGAACCCGAACCGCGATCTGTTCGCCCATCCCTAGTATCGCCACGCATCTATCCAGTTATTCATGAGTAATGTGTTATGTACCTTTTCTTGCCACTGCTTTAATTTGATCTTACACGAGTAATCTAAATGCGATAAAGGTGTATTAAAATCCCCCTGTATCACCACTACCCCATAGATGTGTTCAGTGATTTTTTTTAATTGCCTCCTGCAAGAACTCCCCCCTCCCTTCATTTAGGGCATACAGATTCACTAGTGAAATTTTTTCCCCATCCAATTTTCCATTTACTATTAGGAACCGTCCCTCTTTGTCTGTTATAGTCTTTTTATGTTCAAAGTTCCATTTTGCAGTTATCCCTATTAATACCCCAGCATTTTTCTTCTCAGCTGATGAGGTATAAATGTACTTGAACTTTTTATGCTGAAATCTAAATATGTCTCCCTGCTTCAAATGTGTCTCCTGTAAATAAAAGATGTCCGCATCCTTTTCTATGAATAGATTTTTAACTCTTCTCCTTTTTATGGGTGCATTCAAACCCGTTACATTCAGGGTAATTAATTTTAAGCTATCCATTTTTTTTTAGTAGTAATTGCCTTGCCTTTCTTTATGCATATCTGAATTACCTGGTTTGTAACAGTCTAGTATCTGTCGTAAATCCTCCCGATCAAACAAACAATAAAAACTCTGTCAGCATGACAGCTTAAACATTTTTTCCTTTCCACTCATATTTTTCTTATGGGCTTCCTCTCATATTTACTGTTCTGGGAACTGAGCTGTGGTCTTTACTCAAATCTGTAAACGATTGAAATAAAGTTTGTGCTTATCTTTGCTCTACAGCTCACAAATCCTATGTTATTGCAGGAGTTTTCTCCACGTCCCCTTTTTTTCCCTATGCTACCCACCCTTTGTTTATTATATTATGCAGCAGAACATTGTATTCTTGCTTTATATCTCACTCAGTCTGATCCGGGCACCAAATTAGCATTTCTCCTTAGTCCTTGCCCTCTTGCTGTGGTCTGTTGGCGTGCAGGAAGGTCTCTAATTCCTCAGTTTCTAAGATGATCTTTTTTTCCCCTCTATGCGTAATCACCAATTTTGCTGGGGGTCAGAGCTGTGGCTGTAGTCCCTCCTCTGATAGTGTGCCCATGTATTTTATCCAGCTCCTTCTTTTTCGCATCGTTTCCTGAATATAATCTGGAAAAATCTTTATCTTTCCCTTGTTAAATTCCAGATCTTGCCTTTTTTTTCTGGCAAGTTTTAAAATGTCCTCTTTGTCCTGGAAGTAAGTTAATTTAAATATTATGGTGTGTGGGGCATCGGCATTATTTCTTGGTGGGCACCCTGTTCTGTGTGCCCTGTCTATTTTAGGTTTGTGTAACCTGGGCTCTTCTGGGAAGGCTGTCTCTAATATCTCCCATGTTAGTTTTAACATTCCCCCGGTCTCTAGACCTTCCTTTATGCCCACAAGTCTAAGATTTGAGCTCCTCGATCTGTTTTCTAGATCTTCCACTTTCTCTGTTACCCAGGCAATTTGTTTTTGCACAGTTTCTGCCAGATCTGCAGTTTTCACAGTTTGATCCTCTATTGAGGAGATTCTGTCCTCGACTATGTCCATCCTTTTTTTGAGAGCCTCATTTTTCTCTCTCCCCATTTCTCTCTCTCTCTCTGCATTTTATTCATTTCTGCAAATAGTTTTTCCCTGTCCTCTTCTGCTTTCTTCAGATTTTTTTGAATCTCTTTAAACATCTCTTTTACCTCCTCTCCTGCCAGTTTACCTCCTCTCGAGTCACGCTGGAAGCCATTTTGTCTCCGTGATTGATCTCTGCTTCTGCTTCAAACTGCGGGGAGTGAATAAAACTTTGATGATGATGTTTTTTTCTTGCTTTTTTGGTTCTCCTCATCTTTTGTTAGGCATTCGTTTATGATTTATCTTTGTTTTACTCCTTTTTTTTCTGCTGCATATCAATATTGGGAGGGTGTGGCTTTGTCAGAGCTTGAACTTCCCACAGCTAGCCCTGTTGGTGCATGTGCAGTTCCCTCCACTCTTTTGTATTTTATGGTTTTAAAAAAAAAATAGCTCATTTTTGGTTGACTTTTATTGTAATGATGTATGCCACCCTGAGCTGCTATTTTGCTGGAGGGTGCGGGATAAAAATAACTCGAAATAAAATAAATTTTAAAATAAATTAATCTTAAAGGGTCAGTAGCCTGTTACTTTGCCAGCAGTCTCCTGCTCTGAGGAGGAGCGCATCAGTCCTCTGTGATCCTGGGTATTTTCAGACGTGATGGCGGGAAGGGGCTACCACACTCAGATCCAATCTGGGGAAAGGCTACTAACCCTGATCCAGAGTGGGCCAATACCTAGAACAAACCTGACGTAGGCCAACCTCCGGCAGGGAGGCCCCCACCATGGTCCGGAGCAGCAGAACAAATGTGACAATGGCTCCAGTCAGCGGCAAACCACTCCCAAAACCACGCATCTACGTGCAGACATGGTCGACTGTGGGCAAATGAAGCCAGAGCCGCTGCTCACGCCCGCCCACAGCAGGGTTCAGTTAGGGTGGGGGAGGAGGGAGCAACAGCCAAGTGGCCTGGCCAAGGAAGGCCGTCAGCAAACACCGGTGGACCTGGCTATCAAGACAGGTCAACAGCCAAGGACCAGCACAGCTTAATTAAAGTGAAGTTTATTAGACACTAGCTCATGTCATAGCCTAAACAACTAAGTAAACAAAATAAACAGTTCAAGTCAACAAGTAGAACATCCAAAAGTCTATGTACCATAGACAATAAAAACAGGAGTAAAACCTCCAAACTGGGATAGAACCAGCACAGGGGACGGGCAGGGGGCAAGAGTCTGGGGGGGCTACACCACAAGGGGAATGCAGGCAGCCCCCACTGCCCCTCACCCGGGTACTAAGGTTGGTAACAGCTGCACAAGCAAGCACCAGCACAGGGGAAGGGCAAGGGGCAAAGGTCTGGGGGTGTGCACACCACAAGGAGAATGCAGGAGGTCCCCCACTGCCAACCACAAACAGAAAGGCACAGTCACAACAGAGGGGGAAAGCAGAACCCATTCCAATGTCCAAGCAAGGGCAGAGATCAGTGTCCCATAAGGGCCAGACCTGCGGTTGCCCTGCGTTAAGCAGGGTCTATGTGGTTCAGGTTCAGGGGGGGTTGAGGCCTGAGGGAAGGAAAACCTGGTTGCCCCACAGATGAGGGAAATGAAGGAACATGGCCCCTGGGTCCCCACAGTACCTATGCAGGCAGAAGACAGGCAGCATGGTCCAAAGGGACCAACCACACCCAGAGGGCAGATCATCCAAACAGACCTGGGCGGAATGCTCCCCTAGCCAGAACGAACCACACAGGGGGACCCTTCAGATGGCCAGAAAGCAAAAGGGCGGCACAAACGCTCTTTTCCTGTCCCCAAGGGGACAGACCAAGCTACTGAGGGAGGAAAAGAGTTGCACTAATTTGTGGTGGATAGAAGTTTACTGCTCTGGTCAACCCAGAAGGAATGGCTGGTCAGAATACACACAGTACAGAAACATGTGAAAAAGTATAATGAATGTAAGTGCATGTATATGAAAATGGAACATACATAAAACTCAAGGCCAATAATACAAACGTTGGCCACTACAAAGCAAGATACCTCTGGAAGTCACAGATTGCAGACGAGAGATACCAGTGTGGCTGATGATACAAACATCAATGTGATAAACATATGCACTCAGTCCATATTGTGTTCAGAACATGATAATGCAAGCATAAATGTGATCAACATTTGCATTCAGTTCATACAGTGTTCAGTCCATTGATGTACAGTTCAGACGTGTTTCAGGGATCCTGCCCCTTCCTCAGTGAACACTCTGATGGATCAAATTCTTATCCAAAAGGTATGGATGCAAATACAAAAGCACAGGCAACCTTCCCTGATCTCATGTACATACTGTGTGGACTGGACCTGGAAGCTTCCCCTTGAAAAGGGAAAATAGCTGACAGCTCCAGTAGTCAGTTGCTGCCTGTGAAATCAAAGCACGAGGTAAGGACAAGGAACACTCTGCTGGAATACTTCCACAAAGGCTCCAAAAAACTCATACCTCAATTAGAAGTAATGACTGGAAGCTGTACCCACAATAGTACCTGGTTTTACTGACTTGAGCTGCTTGCTGTTGCTAGCGCTCCACCCCTTATTCCATAGAGAAATTCTCAGGCAGCTTAAGGGATCTAAATATGTGCAGCACACAAATGGTAAAGAGAGAGAAAGGAATTATCTTAGGCAAATTGTCTATAGCATATAACAGCAGGATACAACCTCCTCTTAAATCAACAGGGAAATCCCCCTCAGAAAAGTAAGAAAATTGGTTGACAACTCACCACCAGACAAAAGTGAGCTACCAATGCTATATAACTTCCATGCACTTAAAAACCAGGTCCAGATGGTGAAGCCACAAACCTTCCTGACTCGCCACAGCCTGCAAGTGCAGCTGCTATATGGGGTGAGCCTACCTTATCTTATGCAGGAAGGAGAAAGGAAACCTCTTCCTGTGCTGATCTGCAAGGCATGTTGCAGATCTGCCACAGCTGTGGGCATACTCCCAGAGTGAATCATGCTAAAGAATCATGCAAACACAACACAGACAATGCTGCAGACCCAATCAAGGGGTAAAAGTGCCTTATGCCAAACACCATGATGAATGGCTTAAAGGTAAACTGACCAGTTATTGCTGTCATTAAGACCGCGTGGATATAAAGTCCCTAGCCTGAAAAGCCAATAGACCTCCCTTCTTTTTAAGAGTATATGATTCTGGGCTTCACCTGGTACTGTCTCTATACACAGAAACCTCAGGTCCTCAACTCTGTGCTCAAGGTCCAAAAAAAGGGAAACTAGTGGTTCTTTCAATACTTTTCTTCTGATGTTCCCACAGTGTTATTGAATTCTGATCCTGACCTGTCGTGATGTGTAACCCACATGTATCAGACCGCAAGGGCACACAATAACATAAACAACAGACTTGGTTTTGCAAGTGGAAAAATGATCAAGTGCATGTTTGGCCCCAGTGCTGGGATGAACAAATTCTTTAATGGAGAGAGCATATGGGCAGACTGTGCAATCTCCACATTTGAACTGACCATGTGGACGCGTGGTAGAGGGCATATGAGTCACTGGCACTGGTTTAGGGAGCTTGGCCCTCACCAACATATCCCCCAATGATTTGGTTTTCTTCTATGCAAAGAGGGGTTTGCGCTCACATCCAGGGATCTCCTGAACCAGATGCCAGTGTCTCAAAACCGCCTTGCATATCAATCCCGACCCAGGTGCAAATATAATCGGGCATACCACTCTGCCGCTGGATGATCTGTTCTACGGGAGCAATAAGGATTCCCTTGGACACCCCAAAGCTTGAAAAAAATAGTGTCTGAGGATTTTATCTGGGTACCCTCTCTTCTTCAAATTCTGCATGCACTTGTTCGCCTGTTGCATAAAAGTGACCTCACGGTAAATTATTTTTCAGATGCAGGGAATGATGGCTCATATAATGCAAGGATGAATTCACATCCGTATCCTTCCTATATGTGGAGGTAAATACATTCCCCATTCTGAAATCTAGTCGAATGTCCAGGAAGTGGATTGTACTGCAGTCAAATTTTAAATCTAATTTAATGTTGGGAACACAGTTATTTAAATACTGATGGAATTATGCTAAAGCTTCTTGTGGTCCCACCCATAGAAAAAACAGGTCATCAATATATCTTTTATAAAGAACAATGTGGTCTAAAAAGGAGTTGGAAAGTCTATTGTAAATAAACTCCTCTTCAAACCTTCCCATGAATAGATTTGCTATTTCGGGGGCTACTGTGCAACCCATGGCGATGCCCTTGATCTGCAAATATAATTGCCCCTCGTACTCAAAATAGCTCTTGGTCAGAACAAGTTCTGCCATTTGGTATAAAAAAGTAGTGCTGGGGTGTAAGCTCTCCCTCCTGTTGAGAGTCTCTTCAATGACCTCAAAGGCTGCTGCCTGGGGGATATTGGTATAAAGGGCAGCGACATCCATGGTTGCTAACAACAGGTCCCCTAGAATCGCCTGCCAGTCCATGTCATTGAGGATATTGAGAAAATCCTGAGTGTCCCGGATGAGATATGGAAGCATCGGGACAAAGGGCTTGAGAACAGAGTCCAGAAACTGGGAAAGGGGATCTAGAAGTGATCCGTTCCCAGAAACAATCGGACGTCCTGGGGGATTAACCAAACTTTTATGGATCTTGGGAAGTATGTAAAACAAAGGGATTCTGTCCTCGCTTTCCACTAAAAACTCATACTCCTGTTTGGTGATTTCACCCATCATAAGGCCCTCATAGGTCAAGTCCTGCACTTGTCTGTTAACGTCCTGTATGAAAGTTTTATCAATAGGTTTATAATATTCCTCGTTGTGTAACTGGGAACAAACCTCCTGATCATATGCAGTCCTATCTAGTAGCACTATGGCACCACCCTTGTCCGCCGGTTTAATAACCACATTGGTATCATTCCTGAGGGAGTCTAGGGTCAATCTCTCCTGATGGCTGATGTTATGCCATGCTTCTTTAGGGGCCCGGTCAATTCTATCTAGTTCTTTCCTGATGAGATCTTCAAAGACCCAAACCCATTGGTTAGTTGTGGGGGGCACAAAAGTGGATCTGGGTCTAAATGTTTTCTCGAGTTCTCTCTCTGATGGATCTGTGTGAAACCAGTCACACAATTGGATAATCCTACAGAATTTAAACATCTCTAAACGATTAGAAAAATCATCATATCGAGGTGTGGGCACAAAAGAAAGACCCCGTTCTAAAACATGGGTCTCTGTCTGGGATAAATTCCTAGACGACAAATTGACCACTACCAATTGCGTGTTGTCCTCCTGGGACGCCCCCCCTGACGATCTCCTTGGCCTACCTCTCTCCTGGGTGGGCCCTGTCAGTCTCCTATACTGGACTCCCTCCTGGTGGAAGCCTGGCGTGCCCTGAAATCTAAAAAAGACTCCCGTGGCTGGGTCTCATGTCTCCTGGATGAGACTGAGTCGGGGTCCTCTGAATCATTGGCGCTGGTGCTACCCAAATCCTCTTCTTCACTAGTGGTGAGATTGAATCTCATAGACTTGTAAGGTTTGGATTTGTAGCTAACTCTCCTCCAGTTGTAAACCCTATTTAGCTCGTAATCACGAAGATCCCTTTGGAATTTCGTTCATTTCCTTTCTTTGAGGATCCTATACTCTTTGTCCAAGTCCAAAGCCAATAATTGAAACTTATCTGCAAATTTCTTATCACCTAAGGACTCTCTTAAAACTCCCTCTATATCCTTGATTTCACCCTCCAATTTGGATATCTCCAGAGGTATCTTGCTTTGTAGTGGCCAACATTTGTATTATTGGCAACGTTGGCACCACAGCTGTCCTGCAGGAAGGACCCCCGGTAGGGTATGGGGCACAAGCACAGATCACCTAGCTGCTGCAGGCCATATAGCATATAAATATATAAATATAAATACATTTATTAAAGCGTGACCAAAGGTCATTGCTTGTGAACAGACAAGATGTACAAATAAGTCACAAACAAACAAATCCCCAGCTTACCCAGTACAAATCTTGATCAGGAAACAAAGCAAAAACACATGACATGGGAGCAAATAAAACGTAGAAATAAAATAATTAAAATAACATGGTAATACAAGATATCACTATAACCAGCAAGGCACCAACAAAGTACCCACTGCCAATAGGTGAATAACAGCACGAGCTAAATTAAAATTGGCAGCGAAAAACACCCGCCTGTAAGCTAGTTGAATATTAAGGGCAAGCCACCCCCAACCCAAGCCACCGAATCCAAATCAGGAAGAGAGGAAGGAGCCATCAGGTATAGGTTTGGATTCCAGGAATTTCCTCCTGTAGTTCATCGCCTGGGAAATATAGGACGCTGTATTCCTAATAACCTGCGGTGAGCTGTTATCTAGGACCAAACAAAGCAGCGCCTCAATCAGACCTGCCAGGGTGTTTCCTTGGCGTAGGCACCAGATACTTCTCCCTCAAAGGATCATACAGGTGGCAATAAAGGAAAATATGGGCAACAGTTTCGACGGCCTCATTATCAGATAAGCATAACCTCTCAGAGAAAGGAATGCCCTTAAATGCCTCCAAAACCTGGGAGGGCAGGGCATTGACTCGTGCTCGAAGTATGAGCCTTTTTGCTTTAACAGGAATATAGGATTCCAAATATTTAGGCATTTGCCCTTGATCTGGAATCCACAGCAGATAGGACCTCATATGAACGGAGGCCCTGATGGCACCAACTTCTAATTGCCAAGCAATGTCACCAACTCTTGTCAGGACCTCCCTCAAAATCAATCCCATGGGTTTATGGGCAAATATCCTTTGGATAACCCAATCGACACTAAGTAAGTCTCTATCTTTTGGAGCCAGGGATTAATCCAAGAGTCCTTGGAAACTTCCATGAGTAATTCGGAGCATGGGTTGATGTGGGATTTCTGCCAGAATTTCAAGGCATGCTCTATAGTTAGCTGCTGTCAGTTTTTTTGGCCCAATTCAGCCCTAATTGCAGCATATGGCATACCTTCTGGTTTTCCCAAGAGAACCGACAGAAACTTTGCCTGGACTGCATTGAAATGGCAGGCATATGAAAAATCCCAACGCTCAGCCCCATACAGTAGTTGTCCTCCAACCTTGGCGTTAAAAGCCTGTAACGCCGAGGGGATAGCATCTCTGCCCTGCTGAGTAAAAAACCCAAGAATGGCATGAGAGGGCCGGTTTGCCACCAGAATTGACCTAGAGGCATGCTCCCTCCAGGCACCAGATTTATGAAAGAGCAGCCCCAAGTAACAGAATGATGGCACCTGCTGGATAGAATGCCCCTCTATTCCCCAGTGGTATTGCTTCCTCCTGTTAGTAAACACTAACACCTTGGACTTGGCATAATTAATGGACAACCTATTTGCCTTACAAAAGGTTGCAAAGACCCCCAACTGTCTCAAAAGACCAATACGGGTCTGGGACAGTAGTGCCACATCATCAGCATAGCAGAGGCACCCAACTGGTCTAGTGGACAGCCTGGGTGGAAATAATTTGGGGTCTGCCATAATAGGGATGACATAATTTATATAATAATTAAAAAGGGCTGGGGCCAAAACACATCCCTGCCAGATGCCAAGGGGGATGTCAATGGGATCGGCGACATGGCCCACGGCATCCACCCTGATCACAAGGGAAGAGTTGGCATATAAGGATTGAATAAGTCCATGGAGTCTTCCATCAACTGAGGACTTCTGGAGTTTCTCCCAGAGTAGGGTCCTATCCAGTGAATCAAAGGCAGCCTTTAAATCTAAGAAAGCCACATAAAATGAGTGGCTCCGAGCTCTATATTTACTGACTAAGCGGTGCAAGATGTAACATTGCTCCACAGTAGAGCGGCCCTTTTGAAAACCCACCTGCTCTGCATGGATAATCCTCTCCTGCTTCAACCACAGCAACAGTCTCATGAGTAGAAGTTTGCCGTATATTTTCCCCACCACACATAGGATGCTGATCGGGCGGTAGTTGGCTGGCTCAGCAGCAGAACCTTTCTTATGTATGGGGGCAACCACCGCCCTAGCCCACAAAACTGGGACCCTACTAGAGTTATTGACAGCTGTGAACAAGGATGCAAGCAGTGGGAGCCACCAGTTCTTGTGAGTCTTGATGAACTCAATACGAACATGATTGGGCCCTGGGGCCTTATTGTTCCTGAAAGAATCCACCAAGATCTTCACCTCTGACTCCGTAACAGGCGGCCATGGATAGAACTCAGCCAAATCACTCCTCAATGGAACCTGGAGGCTTCCTTCCTCTGCATTAAACAGCTGGCGGAAATGCTCGACCCACGTGGAAGTTTAATGCGCTGACGGAATTGCGGAAATAGCGAAAATGTCATGTTTCCACGATTCCACTAAGTTGCGGAATCAAATAAGCGGAACCGTGGAACCACGGAATGAAACCGCGGAATGAAAGCCTCTGCCATGCCGTTCCACTAATTGTGGAAACACTGTTTCTGCCGGAAATAGCTACCGCTGCGATATTCCGCTACAGCCCTAATAGTACTAACTACAGACATTGAGGGCCTGCTAGTTGCATTATTGACAATCCGCCAAAACTGTCTGGCATCCTTATGATCAACAGCCAGAAGGAGGCTGGTCCACTGTCCCTCCACATAATTCCTTTTCTTTTCCCTGATCAACTGTCTATAAGCGGCTTTACACGCAAAGTAATCTGGGGGAGTGAACGAGAAGTCCCCTTCCTATACATCTGATAGATGGATTTCAACCTGACTCGAGCATGGTAACACTCTTTGTTGAACCAGGAATTTCCACTCCCAGGCCGAGAAGGCTTTGTGTCTGTCTGATGACAATGACTGGGTGAATCACAACAATTCAGAGCTGAGCAGGTCAAATGAATTCAATATAACATCTGACTCTGTTGCACGAAGAATTATCCCACGCAATTGATTGCATGGGGACTGTGCGATATAGGCACCCAGCGTAGAAGCCAACAAATTGTTCCATCAAGGAGTCCTGAGGACTTCTAAATGATTTACCTCAGGGACCGGAGTAGCACTATGATCTGAGATTGGGCCAGAGAAAGACAACACAAGGGTCAGCGGCAAGTGGTCCCCAACTAAGCCCGACCCCATGGCAAAGTTGACTACATACAGTAAGGTGGATGGGGAAACAAGTATGTAATCCACCACACTGGTGCCCAACGTCCCCAAGTATGTAAATTCCCCATCCTGATCACCCAGGCCTGGTCCATTAAGAACATAGAGATGAAAGGAAGCCGTCATTTTAGCTAACCTAATCCCAGAAGAGTTAATGTGAGAGTCCTTGGACTTCCTGGGTTTAAGTAAGCCATACGGGTCATCCGGAGTCAGGTCAGTATAGGGCATAAGGGCAAAATCGCCAGAGCCCAACCTCACATTAAAGTCGCCTGTAAGGACAAACAGTCCATCAGGGTACTTAGAGTAAAGGTCCTCCAGACGCGCCTCCAAATTTTCCCACAATGTTCCTCTTTATGAACCCGCATTACATGGCAGAATGTAAGAAGAACAATTAAGGTACAAGATCTGATGGAGGCAACAAAACCCAATGCAATCTGGGAAATGCTAATGGGGGCAAAGCTTGTGAACACCAAGTCCTGAGCAACAAAACATCCCAACCCCCCACAAGCACAGCCCCTATCATGAGTTTTAACAGCCGGGAGGCTGTAAAGCTTGTAGCCCTCCAATTCCAAGGGGAATGTGGCCCTTGTCTCCTGGAGGAAAACAATATGGAAATTCCTAACGAATGCGAGGAAATCGGGGTCACTCTTGTGCCTGGCCCAACCTGCAATATTCCATGAACATAGCCGAAAAAATTTGGCTTGAAAAGGAGCGGATAGACATGGATTCCTAGGTTCAAAAGGATCGAACATATTGCCCACCACGTAAGGATCCAGTACCTGAGAAGCTAAGGACACTAAAGGCTCCAGAGGTTGGACCAAATTACCCTCTGGTAACTCAGAGGGCAAAGGCAGGGAAGAAGCGACCAACGCAGATTCTCTAGCTGTAGTGACCCCTCTTCCTGTTAGGTCCCGTGAACTTGCAGGGCATGGGCAGGGGTCACCATCATGGCCTGCAGGGGCATAGGCGGACCTAGCCACCTCCTGATTGACAATGCTTGGTAGCTTTGTAATGATGGGGACTGGGGGAGAGGGGGGATATCTAAAGGATCTTTTATTGATTTGGGCCTCATTAGGCCCATTCACAATTGGGCATAAGGGCCCAGGTCTTCTCTTGGGTAGAGCCGGGGGGCCACCAACTGGGTGCAAAAGAAGGGGGGTTGTCCCTATAGACTGGGCTAAAGCGAACTCCCCAATGCAAAAACCAGTCTGACTAGGAAATCAGGCTATCTACTATCTGCAAAAATCTAAAATAGATGACTAGCCATTGGACATGCCTAGTGGATGGCAGAGGGAGGAAATGCCTAATATGGGTAATAGGAACCTGATGACCTAAAATTTGTGATAGATATAACCTAATAGCAGCCCTAGAATGCCATGCTGGAAAGTACCCAGTGGATAGTGGAAAGATTCAAAGGGCCAGGGCACTAGCCTCCAGAACACAAGAGGATTTCTCCCACAGTGAGGTAGACCCGACTACTGCCCCAGCACCCTCCACATTAAATGGGTTCAAATCCCCCTCAGGGCACAGTTGGGACTGAGAAGCAACCGAACTAGATGTCCTTGTCCAGTTGCCACTCCACTGGCCCAAAACCTTCTCCAGAGCACAAATTGAAGCCGAAATACAATCCATTTTACCAGCCTTGAATTCCAGCTGAAGACTAATAGTCTCCAGCTGAGCGTATAGTTTTTTAATGAGATCATCGACTAAACAGCATTGATTACCCACAGTCTCCAGAAGGGAAGCATCTGGAATCTGGGGAGCAGGGGAGGAAATAGCAGCACTACCCCACGTCAACAACTGAGGGCTAGAGGGAGGAGATGGATTACAAGATTAATCTTCCTGCGCTACCTCTGGACATGCCCAAAATTCCAAAGGGTAAGAGTCTGGAATTAGCAATGGATCCTGTGCCTCTACGGACTCCAATGGAGGACCTGACTGAGGGCTTCTAAGGAAGTCCTCTAGGCATGACTGCTTTGCCCAAGAACGGGCTCTAGTTAACATACCCCGCTGCTTCCGCTTACTTGGCATCTTTACTGACTCTGACACCCGACCATATAGCTCACAAGAAGACCGAATCTATAGAGCTAGGGAGCCAGAAACATCAGACACTAAAACAGAACAACATGACCCTCCCTCCAAGGATCCTTATCAGGTGCAACACCCGCATCTAAGGCGGGGGTCCTCACAACAAGACAGATATTCTACCCCTAAATCCCCAGTGGGCCCCGAAGGGCCCTAAAGGGCCATGCTCTTTGGCCGCGGCAGCCAGCTCATGGCCTGCGGCAGAGCCGCAGGTGTCATCCTTAAGTGCCCCCCCGGTAGCTTCCAGCTGCGGGCATGGGGGGGGAGAGGGGAGAGATCTCAGTCCAGCAAGCCCCCAAGCCCTACACTCACACTCTGCTTCCTTCTTCCAGGTGGATATCAGTGCCCCGGGCAGCGAAAGCAGCGCGAAGCCAGCCCAGCGGAAACCCCAGCAGCAGCTGGCAGATGGTAGGTATCATGTACTGGCCTCCCGGCAGGTGTCATCCTTAATTGCCCCCCTGGGTAGCTTCCGGCTGCAAGTATGGGGGGGAGAGGGGGAGAGATCTCAGTCCAGCAAGCCCCCAACCCCTACACTCATGCTCTACTTCCTTCTTGCAGGTGGATATCAGCACCCCGGGCAGCGAGAGCAGCATGAAGCCAGCCCAGCGGGAGCCCCAGCAGCAGCCGGCAGATGGTAGGTATCACGCCATATAGCATGAGATTGCACAGCTGATGAAAGCAGTCGCCTCGGCCAGAGATAATGGCAGCCAGTTGCTCACAAAGACAGGCAGTGCAACAGCAAAGAAGCCCCACAGTTGAAGCCGGCCAGAGCAATAACAGCTGGCCCATACCCCCATCCACATATGGCCAGTACTGCAATATGGGCCACATGCACGTAGGTCCAACAGGGGGGTTGGATTCAGGAACAGGTGATCAGCAGCCAATTGTAAAACAGAGCACTCATGTCTGATCACTGTCCCCCTCCCCAGTTGTCCTGGAGTTTCTCTGGCTGCTCCTGAATATATCCAGGGACCTGGCCTGTGTTGCTGCCATTACGCAGCAGGTCGGAAGGAACCTGAGGATCGCAGGTGGACACACGAAGCGTGTTGCCCTGTGTTAGCCTATGAAATGATGGTGCCATCACTAGCTAGGGATGGGCGAACGCGGTTCGGAAGTTAGGAGTTCGGCCCGAACTCGGCCTGTTCGGACAACTGAACGCGAACACGAACATGAACACAAACACGAACATACCGAACAGAACCGAACACCAATCGGCAAAATGGCCGAACAGTTCAGTCAGTTCGGATCACGTTCGGGTGAGTTCGGGTGGCAAAAAAAGGTTCACTCACTGTAAGGTCAAATGTGACAGGGAGGGTTAGTACTAGTGAGAAGCAGACTTCCAGGCACCAGGGGTGGAGAGGCTTGCAAGAAATGAAACTATCTGCCTCCCCCCTTCCCAACATCTTCTGAGCTAGTCACTGTTCCTGAACAGCAGGCGTTGAGTAGGATTATTAGATTGCTTTAAGTTTCATTTCAGTTTTGTACTGAAATGAAACTTAAACCTTAAACTGAA
>QEPC01009586.1:53625-64793 GCA_003113815.1 Sphenodon punctatus
CGAGCCACCCCCTCCCCCCCAACCCTCCTGGTCCTCCCCCTGCTCTCACCAGGGGGAGTCCCTGGATCCACCCCCCACATTACCCCCCGTCACAATACCCCCACCCTACCACCCTAGCCCTGAAAGATAAAACAGCCTGCCCAAAAAAACACAAAACCCCCCTGCCCCCCTGCAGTCCCCCAGAAGTGCCCCCGAAGTGCCGCGCCCTTTGGCCGCGGCCCTTCGGCCGCGAGCCTGCGGCCGCAGCCTGCAGCTCCAGCCGCTGCCTGTGGGCTTTTAGCCCACAGATGGAGGTGATGCTGGTGGGGAAGGGTGAACGAGTGGAGGCCCCCATCATTGATGGGGTGTGTCCCTCCTTGGACCCCAGGTTCAGAGCCTGGGAGTGCTCCTCGATGCACAGCTCCATCTGGATGCCCAGGTAGTGGCTGTTGCAAGGAACACTTTTTGTAAATTACATCTGGTCCATTGTCTTCGACCATATATTTTTGGTCCCGACCTGGCCACCATCATCCATGCATTTATCAACTTGAGATCAGACTACTGCAATGCGCTCTGCATGGGGTTACCCTTGGTGATGTCCCGGAGACTGCGGCTGGTGCAGAATGCGGCGGCCCATCTCCTTACGGGAATGGGTCGTCAGGAGCATATAACACCGGTGCTCCGTTTTCTGCACTGGCTGCCTATAGTCTACCGGGCCCAATTCAAGGTGTTGGTGTTGACCTTGAAGGCCCTTTATGGTCTGGGCCCTGCTTATCTGCAGGACCACCACAACCTCTGTGTCCTGGATCGGCACCTGCGGTCGTCTGAGGACGCCCTCTTGGAGTTTCCCCGGGTTTTCTGGGTGGCAGCCTCCGAGAGGGCATTCTTGGTGGCCACCCCTCAGCTGTGGAACTCCCTCCCACTGGAGATCCATTTTTCCCTGGATCTCCCCTCTTTTCATAAATCCTGTAAGACCTGGCTGTTCTGCCAGGCTTTTGGCGAGGGAAATGGGTAGTGGGTGGGGGGATGTTTTGTCTTTGAGTTTTTTTGTGGGGGGTTGGTGAAGCTTTTGTCTGGTCCTGTGTGTGTATTTTAATGAATTTTAATTATTTCTATTTTATATTGTTTTATTATTCTATATTTTTACCTGTTGTACGCCACCCTGAGCTGTTGTGTGGCAGGAGGGGGCAGGTTAGAAGTATTGAAGTAAATAAATATCTAGAAGAAGGTCTCTTTGCATGGCATAATGTGCTTAATAGGCTGCATTTTGGGGTGTTTTGTGTGTTTGATTGTGGTTTGGCCATTTGGAAATTAGTTCTCTGCATGCTCACTTTATTACTTGCTATTTGCTTGTGGAATGCTTGTAGTTGGAATTGTGGGAAACACCCAGTTGTAAACCATCATTGAGCGTGCAGTGGGCGCAAACAACCTCCATTTTGAGGAAGGACAAAAGTGCCTTTAAAGTTAATTCACATGCATGCGAACTGGGCAGCACCCCCAGGCCAGCCGAGCTGGGCAGCACCGAGACAAAGGAGACAGAGCGAGGAGAGGGATTGGAGCGGGGGGGGGGGGAATCTTGACTTCTTGACCAGGGGTCCATTCCACCCTAGCTACGCCCCTGCGACTGCTACTCCTCCTCCTTCTCCGCTTGCTGCTGTTGCTGCAATGTTGCACTTCAGCTGTAGTCCCAGCACTGTTCCATTGCTGGTCCCTTTAAAACTCCTGCTGCGGGTGAATTGTTGTATTGTTGCTCGACAACCATGTTCTGCGAGCTGAACCTCCTTTTGAGGGGGCTGTGTGGCTATGAGTCGAATCTGGCTGAACTGCTGTAATGGCACACCCTATCACGCTTTACCCCGACCGTGGCAGCGTTAACTCCAAGATGTTCCTCAGCAATTTTCTGACGTCACAACATGTGGTTATGGCTGCCACGGTCCAGACTGAAGTGTGGTAAACTACTGGCTACTGCCAAACATACATGATGGTGAGTCTGGCTCCAGGGGGATTTGTGTGTGGCAAAGTGTGGCATTGTCACGTTTGAAAATACCCCCTGTCACAATAGGAACTAAGGGTACAGTCCTCAGTTGATTCATATTAGCATGAAATCCTCATGCTGGCATGAACCAGGTGGAGAATTATGCTGTAAATTTCATTCCTTGAGGCTTTGATTCAATAACACAGATTTAAGCATGTGTTTACAGCGATGGTTCCCATACATTTTGCCTGTGTGACTCCATTTTGAGATTCAAATATAATTTCACAGTCTCAGACATCAACAAAGATAAGCGAAGTATATAAAGCATTGGTCAGGTTTATGACTCTATCCACAAATGGTGAGACTGAATCCTGGCCCATTCTTTAGAAACCTCTGGCTTATAGATAGAGCCAGAGGTTCCTAAAGTATGTGCTTACATACTTTGCTGAAATGTATTCTGAATCCATAATGCAAAACAAGACAAACTCTAATGCAACAGGTTTAATTTAGAAGCTTCAGGTGATTTTCTTTTTTAATGAATAAATTTTCTCTCTATTCATTATTTATCAGATCTTAAATTATAATGAACAATCAGAGAAATAATTATCACATTTCTGTGATGGTAGAGAACTTCTGCTTATGAAGACAGTAGCATAATTTGATATTTATGAAATGCTAGTTTATTCATGAAGCATCTGGCTAGAAATTCAGTTCTTATGGCTGGAATATTTCATTACAATTCTCAAGTAAATGAATAATGAACAGGATACCTAGCTAATCATTATTTTTTTAAAAACAAATTCCCTTTCTCCATGCCTCACTCCCCTACTTAAAAGTGTTCTGTATTTAAGTTTATTTTTCTGTTTCCTGTTTCAGACAGGGAAGTTAAGACTGGGAAGCCATGATTTGGGAGATAAAAAGAATGAAAGAGATGGGGAAAAGTGTGTGTGAAATGTTAGGGAGACTGAGTGGGGAAAGGATCAGATTAAAGTGTATGAAGAGGCCAGGGGAATATTAAAAATATGAAGTTTATAATTCTGGACAGAGTATTTAAAAAATAGAAAAGCAGCACAAGAATAGATGGATGACAGCTGTGGATGACTGAAGAGAGAGGAACAATAGGAAGGATTTGATCATGTTTCCATGGAAATCAAAAGCAAAATTCTCATTGACTTCAGCAGTAGCTGGATGAGACCTAAAAAGAATGAAAATCACCAGTGGGGACAGAAGCTCTGAAAAGGGAATAAAAGTACAAAGGCAGGAAAAATAAAAATAATAATTATTATTATTATCATCAACATTTTTATAGCGCCAGCCATGTGCCTGGTGCCGTAGAGAACATAGAATTAGACGCAGCCCCTGCCTGTGGCTTACAATCTAAAAGTCAGGTATGCATGGCCTAACGAATAACGATTAGGACCTTCATTGCAACATAGGACAGAGCCCTGATTCATGGCCCAGTTTTACAGTTCTTGCTCGGAGAAAACTCCCTTCTCTTTCAGTTGTCAAGGTCTACAGGACTGAATGCTTAACGTCATTACAGGTTTTAATAAGGGCTTTTACCAAGCAAGACTGCAGCCAGAAAGGGGGTTGGCCTCTCTGCCAAAGTTTTGCCTTCTTCCCTGCCCTTTGCTAGGAAGCAATTCATATGTTGTCTAAAAAAAAGGAGGTTGACTATAGACATGTGAATGAGGCTCCCTATACACTGACAAGGATGTATTTAGTGCATAACCAATTGACTGCAGCTTTATTGGCTGCCTGTAAGTGATATATATGTAATACTTGCCCTCCCCCCTCCATCTACCACAACGTCTGCCAAGAGTTTGCTCCCGGCCTGTTACTAAGGTCTAGAGTCTGTCACTCTTACTCATTTTTAATAGCAACTTACTCCATCTGACAATATAGTGGCAGAATCCAAACCTTAGTAATTCAAGGTAAACGGAGAGACAGTTCGGCAGTGTGTGTCTGTGTGTGTGTGTGTGTGTGTGTGTGTGTATGTGCGCGCACGTGTGTGTGTATAAAAATACTATTCTACTGCCTCAGGCAGAGAACATTATGTACTCTGCAGGTCTTTAGGGGATTGGTTATGCGGTGTTTCTCTCTTTTTTTATAATTCAAAATGATACATAGATCACCCATTTATTAAATGTAAGCCATCTGGAAATAACAGTACTTATTTGACAGGGCTTACCTAATTTAGTAACTCGATGCTGCTTTTTTCACACTCACATCGAAGTGTGAGCTGGTCCCTTTGTATTGATATAAATGGCATTTTTAGGTTGTTTTTAAATGACACCCCCCCACGCATGGACACCCACCATCCATGTGGAGGAGCGCTCATGTGAATTCAGCACATGGGGGGTGCGCTCTCATGACCCACACTCTGCCCAACCACAGCCATGCACAAGGCACTCCAGGAAAATCTGGAGTGCTCTGTGCGGGGACGAGGTGGGCGGTGTGTGGAGAGGGTGGCCATGGCCATGTATGGGGCCACTCATTTGAAGCACTCTCCCATGCACAATACCCCTGCCCCATGCACTGACCGTGGACCCCCCTTCCTGCCCATCTCATTTCAAAACACCCTTAGTTATGCAAGGAAACCAAAATCTGACCCAGCATACGTAAAACGCTTTGAGACTCTTGGATGAAAGTGCAAAGTATACATTCTATTTACTACACTTCTAACAAAAATCCCAATTCTAGTATCTTCCTTAGCAGGACTCTATGGCATTACTGTTCTTCTGCCTCCTGATTTAAGCTGTCACTCCTTAGACTGTTATTTTAAAATCAAGTGTTAATGATCCTGATGGTCTTTGTTAACTCTTTTTTTTATTGAAAGATCAAATATTAAAGCTAAGCCCGTAGGGTATTATCAGATGGGAAATATTAATTTAGTAAAGCATCTCAACATTTGGAGTAAATTTGAAAATAGAACCATCTGTTATATAAACTAATCTAATAGACTCCACATTCTGTATAACCAGCTGCTGTCAAGTAACAGATTCTGAAGCCAAGTAATAAATCTTAATTCAAAAAATGTTTCCCCATTTGAAAGATTCGAAAATTCATTTCTCCCTTCTTGTTTAAATGTAAACTTGATGCAGGTTGGCAGAACTATCTGAACTGCAGGGGGTCTAGTATTCATTCACATCCCAGTGGAACTCATTGAGGTCAATCAAAAGGCAAACGTTATGCCTCATTGCGTCTCTCAACGTCTTGCTCTCATACCTGCAATGTACAAGCCACCGAGGCTGGTTTTGGAATCAGTACCTAAGGGTGTTGAAATTTAAACAAGTGCATCTAACTTTTCAGAGCGTAGTCAAAATAGCCAAAACACGTCCCACAGCCAGAGTTTAAACTAATTCAAAAAGGCTTCCTTCAGCCTGGTTTCAGATCCCTGGCGGGGATAAACAAACACGATTTCCAAAAGTCCGTGTTTAAACTGAGTTCAACTAGACTTTGTGCAGCCAAGGTTTTCCTCTTTCCCCCAAAGGGGGGGATTTGGCTCTTAACATCAGCCGCCTTTCTCTCTCTCTTTCTCTCCCTCCCTCATTCTCTTACAGTATGATGGGGAATTACTCAATCCATGACAGCTGGCTCAACCCTGTTACCCTGACAATCCTTGCAATCCTGTAGCTGTGATCTTTCTCCTATTCGTGGAAGGGGGAGGAGGGAAGAGAGAAAGAACCCTTCTCCCCACTCTCTCAATGTGATTTATCGCTCCTTATCATACCACATTACAGAAAATTGTTTAAACATGTTTTTGCTGCCTATTTTCTGGTTTACATCATGTGTCAACAAGACTACAGTCATTTTTAGACAAGACGAACCACCGCAGGTCCACCCATCCCACATGCATCCACATGCCCATCTGAAGGAGGGGACGTGCTCCGCCCATTCATGCCCATTCATGGAGCATTGGGGGGAAATCCGGGATGCTCCATGAGGGGGCATGCGAAAACGTGCATGGGTAGGGGCACACACCCATCCCTGACCCGTTTGAATCCCCCCCACCCAACATGCATGGGTGGTCCGCGGCCATTCCACATGGAACACATGGACCTGCCCCCCAGCCATACCCATTTTAAAATGGCCTATGTGAGAGAAGAAAACACTTTTTAAAAAACACAATATAAAAAGATCCAAACTTAACTAAGGAAAGATCCCAAAATATAGCTTGTTTCCAAACAAAAAAGGAAGTTTAATTCTTATTTCCTTATGTCACATGATACAAACTTTACAGCATCAGCTAATGTCACATTCCACCAGGAAACATATTTGAAGGAGATTCTTTCCTGATCTTGTCCTCATAATAAATTGGTAACGTAATGGTTTTCACCACCAGATGCCAACAAGCCTAAACATGCCGGGTGCCTTTAGACACAACAGAAATGGGTGTCTGTATGTGTGTTGATACCATTGTTTAGCCACACATATGTCCCCATGTTTACTGTGCTGCAGTACTTACACGATTACATCTACCGGTGCTTGCTTAAACACCGGATGTCGGCACCGATGCGTAACCCTCCACAGCTTCCTCATATGATATCCCATACTGTGCTGCTCCCTCCCCTCAGTAAAACACATGATATTCCATGATACACTGCTCCCTCCTCTGCTATACAGCACTGTCACTTTTAAATCCCCTCCCCTCGCTAACGGTGAATGTTCTAAAAAAAGAGAAGGTTGCTTCCTTTTAACCAAGGTTCTTTGAGATGGCTGTGTACATTCTCACAAAGGGATTTCCTGGATCCAGGTAAAAGAGACATGGCATTTTTAGACAGGAGCACTATCTCTCGTATTTTAAAACTGCGGCTTGGGGAAAGCAGCCCTTCTCCATGAACCAGAAGTCACCCGGGTGCCATTAGAAACAGCAGCGCCGGGTGACTCCCAGGTGTTTTGAGATGCGAACCTAGTAAGACCCCGATAACCAAGGTTTTACAAGTCCACATCTCAAAACACCCGGGAGTCACCCCGTGCTGCTGTTTCTAAAGGCACTTGGGTGACTTCCAGTTCACAGAGAAGCGTCTCACCCACCCCATCCCCCAGGGAGTTCCGGTTTCACCAAGCTGCAGTTTTAAAATACAAAAGAAAGCACTCCCATCTAAAAACGCTCATAGAAAGAGCATGTTGACAGAGGACACGGTGAAATTATGGGGGAGTAGGGAACTCTAAATGAGTGCACCCGGGGACAGAATCATGCAGAACAAGGCTGTGTCTGAGTGGCCCAGCCATCCCCACTGGGACTGTGGAGGCAGGGAGGAGGCTGAGGGCAGGCACTGCTTCCCAGCTTCTCGTGAATGGGGAGTGGAAGTGAGCACAGCTGAAGCGGCTGTGGAGGGCTGGCAGCAGCAGATATCTCACTCCTTTCTCTCCCTCTCAGTCAGGCTTTCTTGCAGACCTGGTGAGGGAGATGATTGCTGGCCCCCTGCAATCATCTCTTAGGAGCAAGACAAAAGTAGCTTCAGTTTTGCAGAAAGTTGGAAGACAAACTGCTCTGTGTGTTGAACTCTATGATCATTCATCAGAAGTAATGGTAAACACACTAACACATACTTAAACATCAGTTTAAGTACATGTGCATCCCGAAAACAGTAATTAGGCACCCGAGACATCCGTGAAACCAAGGAGGAGTTAATGGGAGGCTAATGGGGGGCAGACCAGTGGCCAAAAATTGTGACAGTGCTTAGAAATAAGGGCCCTTGGCTATTCAGTAATGGCAGCCACTAGGGCTCTTTGTTATGCTCCCTAAAAGGGATGGGGCAAGGTGGAGGCGGTTACCCTCGCTGCTGCAGCTTCTGCTGCAGCAGGGAGCGTTGCTGGGGAGGTGACCGGGACGAGGCAGGAGAAGTGCATCCTGGCCAGCATTGCCCCAGCAACCGGGGCTGCACCAATAGGCTTGAGCACAGGCTTTGAGGCCCCTCCCCATTGAGTGGCGGGGCCTCTTCACCTGCCGTGCCTCATCCAAGCCGCATTCTCAGCTTGGAGCCTTCAGGAGGAAGCCGCACCTCGTGCACCTCTCCCTTCGAGCGCCGCAAAGACAGCAGAGCAATGGGAAAGGTGAAGAGCCAGAAGCCCAACATAATGGTATCAGAAGCCGGAACAGGGCCCACGGCTAAGCTGGTGAGTAGGCCAGATCCTGGCACCCCCACGCCTGGGCCCAACATCGTGAGGGGCTCTGTCCCAATGGTACTCGGAGCCCTACAGGATAGGTTGGCAGGGTGTGAGGCCCTGATGGGCTGCATGGCCGCATTGTGGGGCCACGCCTCGTGCCCATATTTGGCCCAGCCTGGGCAAGTGGAGTTGCCCCTAATCCCAGCCCCCATTCCCCAGGCACCACCAATAAGCACGGAGCCCGCAGGGGTACAGGGTGTGGTCACGGGGATGATCGGGGGACCACCCCAAGTAGGGGATTCACAGGGGCCACTGGGATCCCCCAGGTGGGCAGTCATACAGTGAACCCAGGACCACTGCTGGGGTACCCCCCAGTACATGGGCAGGGAGACCCCCCCCAGGCGGCGTCGCCCTGCCTGAACCAAGAAGGGGGAGCAGGGTGGTAGTCCCCGTGACTAGTCATAGAACAGCGGGGGAGGGGATGGCGCTGGCCGTGGCCCAGGCAACCACCCCCCCTCCCACCACGGCGGGCAAGGGCTCAGTCCAGGGCTCGGCCTGGGGCATATGCCACTGGAGATGGCTCCCCGGTTCCCACCCCCGCATGGGGCGGGGAAGGAATTGACCTGGGGCAGGCCTCACCCCACTTGTATGGGGGGGCTGGCCACAGCGGGGCTTCTCTTTCTCCCCACAGGAAGGTAGAGCCACAAGGGGAAGCAATGGCAGCGGAAGATGAAAGGATGGCACCGGGAGTACTTGAGGCTCTCCAATGGATAGCGGCCTTGGAGCGGGGACTGCAGGACACGGCCCAGGAATACCACCTGCACTCGTGTCAGACCTAGGAAACCAAGCACCGGAATATGGAGGTATGAGGAACCCACGGGTGGGCGGCTACTTGTCAGGGCGAAGCCAGACTCCACAGTACATGGTCTCAGGTCAGTTGCTGGGGAGCGTAGCTGGGTGGGTCCCGCAGGGGAATGGCCTGGGTCAACTGCCTTATTACAACAACCCCCGGAGCATGGCAACTAGTAAGGTTCCTGGACTGATGCCCCCCATTGCAGGGACTACATGGCCCACAGGGGGGAGAAACAAGACCCCCCACCTATGGTGGAATGGGGCATGGGTCCCCGCCCCAGGCCAGTTCAACCCACCTCCTGCTGCAGTTGGGGGACACGGGCCATACAGGGCCCCCCAGGTGTGGGTACCTCCCCAGAACACCCTCGCAGGCAGAGTACGTATACAGCAGTAGTTCCCAAACGTTTTGCCTACATGCTGCCATTATACACTTGCAAAGTATATTCAACTCCATTCGGGAAACTGATGTTGTGAGTACTCTGGAAGTCCTTTTCCATAGGTTAGGATCCTCCGGTCTATAGACAGGACTGTGCTGTTTATTTTTGTAAACCTTGTTATTCAGACCCAACTGTGTCCACCTGACATCCTCACATATTGTGTAAACACCTGTTTGCAAAAACTGGAAACCTCTTATAAATGTCCGCCTCTAGTGTAAATCCCACTCTCATGCTGACTTCCTTCACTTCATATTCTCTCTCTCCTCCTTTACTTCTGCTATCTCCCTCGCTAGACAGCATTACTATTCCTCCCGCATTGAGTCCTCTTCTCGGGACTCTCGCTGCCTGTTCTTCACCTTCGACTCCCTCCTCAAGCCCCCCAGTTGTCTTCCTCCCTCTTAACTTTCTGCTCAGGAGCTTGCTTCCTTCTTCACCTCCAAGATAGACAAGATCCATCTTGACATCGCTTCCCGCTCCTCTCCTCACTCCCTCCTCCTCCTCCTTCTCTCCTGTCCTCCTTCCCTCCCATGAGGAAATCTCCCTGCTTTCCTCCTCCAACCCTTCCACTTGCCCCTTTGACCCCATCCCCTCCCGCCTCCTGACCTCCATTGCTTTCACTGTCGCCCCTTCCGTCCTGCACATCATCAACCTCTCCGTCTCTCCCTCCACCTTCAAGCACACCACTGTCCCTTCTATCCTCAAAAAGTTCACTTTTGACCCCTCCGACCCTTCTAGCTAGCGTCCTGTCTCACTCCTTCCTTTTGCTTCCAAGCTTTTTGAATGTGTTGTCTACTCCTGCTGCCTCAACTTCCTCTCTGTCAACTCCTCCTTTGACCCCCTCCAATCTGGCTTCCGCCCCCCTTCACTCTACTGAAACTGCTCTCACTAAGATCACCAACGAGCTTCTTGTGGCTAAATCTAATCACCTCTATGCCATTCTTGTCTTCCTTGACCTCTCTTCTGCCTTCGATACTAGTGTTGACCACTCACTCTTGCTGGATTCACTTCACTCCCTTGGCTTCCCTGGTTCCGTCCTCGACTGGTTCTCCTCCTACCTCTCTGACCACTCCTTCAAGGTGTCTCTTGCCAACTCCACCTCCTCCTCCTTTCCCCTCTCGGTTGGTGTTCCCCAAGGCTCTGTCCTTAGCCCTCTCCTCTTCTCTATCTACAGCCTGTCCCTAGGCAAACTCATTGCCTCCCATGGCTTCCAATATCACCTCTACACTGATGACACTCAAGTCCATCTCTCTACTCCCTCTCTCTCTCTCTCTCTCCATCTGTTCAAGCTCACCTCACCACCAGCTGTCTCTCTGCTATCTCTACCTGGATGTCTCAACGTCAACTCAAACTCAACATGGCTAAAACTGAACTCCTTATCTCCCACCCAATCCTTCCTCTCCCTCTTTGCTGTTGATCCTTATCAACAGGGTCACCATCCTTCCTGTCTCCCAAGCCCATAGCTTAGGCTTCATCTTTGACTCACCCATTTCTTTTAAACCCTACATTGACTCTGTTGCCAAATCCTTTAAACATTGCTATCAGGGCTGGGTCTTGAACCCATGGCCCTCAGGGTGCTAAACAGGCTCTCCAGCACCCTGTGCCACCTGGTGGGCTTGTGAGGGTGTTGGGTTTTCCCCCTTCTGTCTCCCTTGTGTGCTCGCTCCCTGTGTGTCATGCCCCCTCCCAGCTGTAGCCAGTTGCTTTAGCCCTGCCTCCCAGCTTCCTGATTGGCCACAGGAAGTATTTAAGCCTTGGTGTGGCCACAGGAAGCTGGTGGAGCAACGTCTCTTACCCCCTTCCCATTCTTGTGT
>QEPC01009586.1:65970-78932 GCA_003113815.1 Sphenodon punctatus
TAGTTTTCACCTATAAATCTCTTCACAACCTTGCTCCCTCCACCACTCTGTGCTAATTTCTCTCCGTACTCTAGTTCGTGAACTCCACAACTCCTCTGTCCCCTCTCTTGCCCTCCCATGCCCTCCCTGCTCCCCTAACTGCCTTCTCCCTCACTGCCTCCCATGCCTGGAACTCCCTCTCTGCCCACATCTACCTCGCCCCCACCCTTCATACCCCTCCTCAAGATCCACCTCTTCCACGCTGCCCTCCCCGACTTTTCACTCCCCTCTCCTAACTCCTGCTGATACCTACCATCCAGTACAGTCTGTTACCTGAAGTCTGTGTACTCATATCCTCACCACATGGAACAGCCAGCCATCATTCTCAATGTAACCAAGCCAAGCACATGCACCTGAGACCTCGCATCTTCATGAATGTTACATGCCTTGTCTCTCCCTCTGTTCCCCTTCCTTCGTCTCCTCCTCCCCCCCCTCCCTTCTCTCAAATTTTAAGCACTAGGACAGGGACCATGTTTATTCCATTACTTTGTAAAGCACCAGGTACATTGCTGGTGCTATATAAATGCTTGCTAATAATGAGAAGAAATGAAAGGGGTTCATCTGCCTTTCTGCACCTTGGGTGAAGCAGATCCTTGTCCAAGAGGGGTTCAGCTGATTTTCTGCATCTGCGTGAAGCAGGTCCCTTTCTAAAAAGGGTTTCAGCTGCTTTTCTGCACCCAGGTGAAGCAGGTCCCTGACAGGTCCCTATCCAGGAGGGGTTCAGCTGCTTTTCTGCACCCTGGTGAAGCAGGTCCCTTTAAAGGGGTTTCAGCTGCTTTTCTGCACCTTGGTGAAGCAGGTCCCTGGCCAGGAGGGGTTTCAGCTGCTTTTCTGCACCCTGGTGAAGCAGGTCTCTTTCAATTCCCGGGATCAAGTGGAAATACTACTGTTTGAGAGGGTGGGGTATTACTCCTCTTCTATTTCTAGTAATGACTCTTGTTCAATCAAATAGGCATTTATTCAATAATAGCAGAACAATTGACATACCAATTATTAAAGAGACATTTGCACTCAACATATGAACCCTCACCTCCTCTGACTACTGTTGAAAATACATTCCTTTGGTTGCATCCCCCCTAAGCACCTCATCCTGTTTGTTTGCTAGAAACACCAGGAGTAGACAGACAGATCAGGGAACCCTTCCCCCATCCTATCTGTCCTACTCCTGTCAGGACCTGATTGGTCAATCTCCTCCCCCAGGAGATTTCTCATCTCTTTGTGTCTCAGAGAGCTTCCTTCCTCCCTCTTGAACACACCTAGTCTTAGGACTTAGCATAGATGTAGGCCTTTCCTATCCTACATGTATTTCCTAATAAAGCTACTTAAGCTTAAGTATGCTTCCTGCCTGCTTATTGATGATTAGCTACTCACACTCCTCTGTAAACTCTGCATTGGGCAAATGGATGCAATGATCTCACAGTCCTTGCATTTCCAACAGGGTTATGGGCCCAGACACCCAAAAGGCAGCGCAGAGTGAGTAAAATTGAGTGCTAGCATTAATCTTAAAGGCAGAAAAGAAAAGAAAGATTTTAGTCTCTGTGACCATGGATTCTATGCTGAAGGTCTCCATTCCAGAGAGGCTCACTGGAGCAACAAACTATGAAGCTTGGAGTCATAATGCAAGGATGGCACTGGGAGGACAAGGCCTAAGGAAAATGCTGGAGTCCAACAGACCTACAGATGCAGGGGCAGCACAAGAACTCTGGGATGAGAAAAATGACAAAGCTATGGCAATCATCTCAATGTCGGTGAGTCAGCGTTTACATGTGTACATACATGACAAGTTAACTGCAAAAGATATGTGGGAAATTTTACAGAGACTGTATCAAGGGAAGTCAAATATATCAAAGATACAAATGCTTAAAAGACTTTGTAATATGAGAATGGATGAGAGTGAAGATTTTTCAGCTCATGTTAATGGCCTGCTTGAACTAGTCAGGAGACTGGAAAATCAAAAGCTGAATTTACCAGATGAATTGATAGTGGCATTTCTGCTGAACTCTTTACCACCAACAACTTTTCAAACAGTCTGTCAGATAATAGAAATGCAGGATAACCTATCTTTGGATGTTGTTATTCAGAAACTTGAGGAATTTAATATGGCTCAAACTAATGAACAGCCAAACTTTTCCTCACAGCTTGCCTGCAAGGCAGCTGAGAACAAGAAGCCTTTTGCAAATTCAAAAGGATCTGCAAGAGTTAAGTGTTGCTTCAATTGCGGGGAAACCATGCATCTCGCATATCAATGCACCAAGCAAGAAGTTCCCAGCTTCTCTGCAAAGAACAAAGGGAGCCATGATAGGGCTTTCAGCCTGGTTGAGGAAAAAGCATCTCAACTTAAAAATGTGGAAGGAATAGAATGTGAGACTGCTTCACATGATTTCTTTGTTGATTCTGGAGCAACTAAAAATCTTATAAAGGACAAAGACAGATTTATTGATCTGGATAGGACTTATAGAACTCCTATAAGATTGGCTAATGGAGAGAAAGTTTATTGTCAAGGAAGAGGCAGGGCTAAACTCATATGTCATCTGGGAAACGGTGAGGAAATGAAAGTTACCATTGAAGAAGCTCTATATGTCCCAGAATTGGATCATAATTTTATAAGTGTCAAGTATGCTGTACAGAAAGGTTTTGCAGTGCATTTTGAAGGGAAATATTGCAGAATTTCAAAGGAAAAGGAGCTTTTTATGCGAGGAATGCTGGATTCAAATGGCCTATTCAAGGTAGATTGCTTGCAACAGGATCAGTATGCAAATGCTGCAAAAGATTGCAGACATAAGAACTGTGAAAGCAAATGGCACAGAAGGATGGGCCATAGAAATGCAGATGTGTTGCATGCACTTCCAGACCTAGTTAAACATTTTAAAATGAACTCATGTGCAACTAAAGATGAGAGATGTGTTTGCTGTGTAAAAGGAAAGGGAACTAGGCCCTCCTTTCATCAGAGCAAGGAGGAAGCCACACAGCACCCCCTACAGCTCATTCATAGTGATATCTGTGGTCCTATGAAGACAAAAACAATTGCAGGAAACCAGTATGCATTGACTTTCATAGATGATTTTTCCAAGTTCACGTTCACTTACTTGATTAAAGAGAAAAGTCAGGTGCTGGAGAAATTTAAGGAATATGTTGCAAGAGCCAGCAATAAGTTTGGAAGATCACCTCAGATCCTAAGGTCAGATAATGGAGGTGAATATGTTTCAAAACAGATGAAAGAATTTTTGAAGCAAAAAGGAATTGAACACCAGACAACCATCCCGCATACACCAGAACAAAATGGAGTAGCAGAAAGAAAAAATCGCTCTCTCATAGAGATGGCGAGATGTATGCTTTTGGATGCGAATCTGCCAAACAAATACTGGGGGGAAGCAGTAATGACTGCCACATACCTGCAGAACAGGCTCCCAACCAAAGGTGCAAAAGCAACACCTTATGAACTATGGCATGGGAACAAGCCCAGTGTGGGGCACATTAGAGTGTTTGGCTCTAAAGCCTATGCTTATATCCCAAAGGCCAAAAGGACCAAACTTAACACCAGATGTGAAGAAGGGATACTTGTTGGCTATGCACAAGGATGCAAGGGATACAGAGTAATGGACACTGACACTGGAAATGTGAAGATAAGCAGTGTGGTCTATTTTGATGAAAATGAAAAGGGAAGCACTGATCAAATGCCAGACCTAATGAGGCCAAGTTCATCAAGACAGAAAAAGACTGCAGAACTGCAGATAAAAGAGGAAGCTGAAGTTTCATTTGATTTGACCATGTTCAATCAACCTGAACCAGAAGGGGGCACTGACACCAACACTGATGCTGATGCTGAAACTGAAGCAGAACCAGAACTTGAACCAGAAGATAACACTGACGCTGATACTGAAACTGAAGCAGAACCAGAACCAGAAGTGAGACGTTCTGAAAGACACAACAAAGGAGTGCCAGCAGCGAGATTCTCCTACGCGGCAAAAGTGGAGGAACCACAGGAGCCCTCAACATGGCAAGACATTCAAAAAATGCAAACCAGTGAGGCGCGCAAATGGAGAGATGCTGCCAAGGAAGAAATTGAGTCTCTTAATGAAAATAAAACATGGACACTCACAAAGCTACCTGAAAACAAAAAGGCCATTGGATGCAAATGGGTCTTCAAGACCAAGCATAATGCAGAAGGGGAAATCACGCGCCACAAAGCGAGATTAGTGGCCAAGGGATATTCCCAAAAATACGGCGAAGACTACGACGAAACCTTTGCTCCAGTAGTAAGGCACACCACAATAAGAACACTCCTCAGCATAGCAGCTGCAAGAAAAATGGAAGTGCAGCACTTAGACGTGAAGACTGCATTCCTACATGGTGATATCAAAGAGGATATCTACATGCAGCAGCCGCCGGGATTTAAAGAACCTGGGAAGGAGGAACTTGTGTGCAAACTTCAAAAGAGTATCTATGGTTTAAAGCAAGCAGCGAAAGCCTGGAACGAAAAATTGAATCAATTGCTCCTTAAGGAGGGGTTCATACAGGGAGAAGCTGACCCCTGCCTATACTCAAGGTTCAGAAATAAAAGGAGGACATACATTCTAACTTATGTGGATGATCTGATTGTATGCCATGAAAACAAACGAGATTGTGATGAAATCGTCAGGAATCTGAACAAAGAAATAGAGGTGAAAGACTTGGGAGGTATCACTTACTATCTTGGAATACAAATAGAACGAGAAAAAGATGGAAGTTTCCTTCTCAATCAAAAACAAAAGATAAAGGACATTTTAGAATGCCTAGGCATGACAGAGGCTAATGAAGTGGGGACACCTATGGAAACAAATTTCCTAAGCCAGGAAGGCAACGACGAGCCCCTACCACAGGACAACCAGTACAGAACTGCAATTGGCAAAATGTTGTATGTAGCCACCGTCACAAGGCCAGACATTGCCGCTGCTGTAGGAATACTAAGCAGAAAAGTAAGTGCACCAACCCAAAGGGACTGGATAGCAGTCAAGAGAATAGCACGGTACCTGAAGGGCACAATGCATTTAAACTTAAAACTACCAGCAAGCGAGAACCCCAGATTGATGGGCTATATGGATGCGGACTGGGCCGGAGACAAGACTGACTGCAAATCTGTGAGTGGAAATGTATTTCTGTATGGAGGCGGAGCAATCAGTTGGACTAGCCAGAAGCAGTCATTAATTGCCCTTTCATCCACAGAAGCAGAATTTATTTCAGCCACTCAAGCATGTCAAGAGGTAGTATGGCTACACAGACTACTAAAGGACTTTGGAATAGACGAACCAAAGCCAACTGAGATGTATGAGGACAATCAAAGCTGCATTCAGCTTACGAAAATGGAAAAGATAAAGCCAAGGTCGAAGCACATCAACACCAAGCGTCACTATGTGAGAGAAGCGCAAGAAAAAGGACTTGTTGAACTGATTTATTGTCCTACAGAGGAAATGATAGCGGATGTGCTGACCAAACCGCTACCCAGAGACAATTTCCAGAGGCTACGAGAAGCATTGGGAATTGTCAGCAGTGCACATAAATGATTCGGTGCACGGGATGATGAGAAGGGGTGTTGGAAATACATTCCTTTGGTTGCATCCCCCCTAAGCACCTCATCCTGTTTGTTTGCTAGAAACACCAGGAGTAGACAGACAGATCAGGGAACCCTTCCCCCATCCTATCTGTCCTACTCCTGCCAGGACCTCTTCCCCCAGGAGGTTTCTCATCTCTTTGTGTCTCAGAGAGCTTCCTTCCTCCCTCCTGAACACATCTAGTCTTAGGACTTAGTATAGATGTAGGCCTTTCCTATCCTACATGTTTTTCCTAATAAAGCTACTTAAGCTTAAGTATGCTTCCTGCCTGCTTATTGATGATTAGCTGCTCACACTCCTCTGTAAACTCTGCATTGGGCAAATGGATGCAATGATCTCACAGTCCTTGCATTTCCAACAACTACTTCAAATACATAGAAAGCATATATTCTTACGTGATCAGAGGTCAACGGTCTGGTTCCAGAAGGAAGGCAGGCAGGGGGCCCAACGATGTTGAGAGAGAGTCTAGCTGGGGCACGTTGCAGGACTTCCTAAGGAGAAGTCCCAGAGAGGGCCAGTCACCGAAGTTCGTCGGCACCTTGATAAGGGCTAACGACCGAGTACCGTGAAAGGCAAAGAACTGATCCAAAGGCTGGCCTTATATACAAGTTTCTCTTATTACTTATCCATGTTAAGGGGCCGTTTGCCTCTTACTCCAGAATGTTCCCCTTATGGCTATTCATCATTGGGGCTTTTCTGATTAGTCATTGGGGGTTTGCCCTGACCGATAGGGTCTGGTCCACCCCTCCCTCCAGAGGGGGGGGTCTGACCCTTTGGCCCTGGGTTGCCCACATCCTCCTTAGAGGCATCTGGTTGTCTGATAAGACCATCTTCCTTGCTTGTACAGTTTAACTCTGTTATCAGTTTCTGACCTTCTCCTTTGTCCCTCAATGTTCCAGTGAGTTATAAACCATTCAGTTGTTTGGGAACACGGGGTTTCTGCTCTCTCTCTCATACATCATTCGTTTCCTCTGACCAATTTGACCATCTTCCCTACTAACACTTTCTGTTCTTTAAATCAATGAGTTAATACATGTACTAAATAATGTCTTACCTAATTTCTAACATTTTACATAGTCCTAAATAACAGCTACAATGGCCTACACAAAAGTTACATTCAAAGTGTTACATACTTATAAATCCAGTGTATACGTTTGGTTACATTTCAACAAAGAGTGAGTTACAATAACATTCAATGTCTGTTCTGGCACATTTGTGTCAGAAGAAGCACTTCTGATTTGGTTACATTGTAGCAAGGAAATTAGCATCTCTGTTAGGCCCAGGCCATATCATAATAATAATAATAATGTCGGCTCCCATCGGGACCCACCTCTTACAGACCACCAAGGAAAGGATTTGGAGGGGCGAATACCTAGACATGTTCACCCTCCTATTCACTGATCCCATACCAGATCCAAATGATAAGGATGATAGCAAGGGAAAGGAGTGCTTTAAGTGGCCAAAAGCCGACCGCAACTGGGCAAACTGGACGTTGGCGTACTCCATCTATCAAAGGGTGATGGTCCAGGCGTACCCAGACCGAGCCTACACGCTCATGAAATATGCGGACATCGTTTGCTGTGCATATGATACGAGCCCCTCAGGGGCCTGCTTCAGGTATGATGAGGCATTCCACCATAGGGCTTCTTACACCCCAGGGCTAAGATGGGAAATGCATGCCCCTGATTTGTGGTTGGATTCCATGAATAATGTGGCCAATGCTCCCAGGACAGATAGTGGCCACGTTCTAACCCAGGGTGGGGTGGCCCCATCCAATGACCCCTTTCGGACAGAGGACCGTAAGGCCCAAACCCTTGGAGGGAACCTTTGCTGGGAATTTGCCCACTCAGGCAGGTACGGGCACGTGGGTTGCAGAGTCCGTCACGTGTGGTATCTGTGGCAGAAACCACGCCACATCAGCATGCAACAAAGGACAGAAGCCTTGGGGAAAGGGAAAATATGGTCAGGGACCCGGGAAAGGGAGCCAGGGGTACCCCCTCGGGTGGCGGCATTGCAAAAGGCCCCAACCCCAGTCAGGGTTGACCAGCTGGCACAGGCCCTAAAAGGCCACCCAGACAGAGATGAGGCGTTATATATAGTTGATGGTTTTCGTCATGGTTTTAGGATTCCGGCAGCAGATGTCCAACAAGGCAAAGTCGTTCCCAACCTCAAATCATTAGTGGGGTTAGAATACTTGGTGCAGGCCAAGCTGCATAAGGAGATCAGTGAAGGGAGGGTGGCCGGCCCCTTCCTGTCCCCACCACTACCCAGCATGATCATCTCCCCTTTGGGAGTGGTCCCAAAGAAAGCCCGTGGCGAATTCCAGCTAATACACCACTTATCCTACCCACGAGGCAGATCAGTCAATGACACCATCCCGAGGGAACTCACCTCAGTTCAGTATGTGTCATTTGACACTGCAGTCCTACTAGTAAAGAGGGCAGGCCCAGGTGCACTCTTGGCTAAGTGCGATATTAAATTGGCCTTTCATCTTCTGCCAGTCCACCCAGGCCGCTTTCACCTCCTTGGCTTTCATTTTCAGGCCCATTTTTATTTCGACCATGCGATGCCCACGGGCTGCTCAATTTCATGCTCTGTGTTCGAGCATTTCAGCTCCATGGTCAAATGGGTGGTATGGCAGCAGGCGAAAAAAGAGGAAAACACAAAATATCTCAATGATTTCTTCTTCATAGACAAGACAGGGACCCATGACTGTGTTGAACTGATGGAGACTTTCAAAGATATGGCAGACAAATATGGTATCCTGCTAGCCCCAGAAAAGATGGAGGGACCAGCCACTACACTCACATACTTAGGGATTGTGATGGACGCAGTCCGGTCCATCTCACACCTCCCAAAAGACAAGCTAGAAGGGTTAAAGGCCAAAATTAGAGGCCTGTTGCACAGCAGTGAAAATGACAGTCAGGGAACTCCACTCCCTAGTGGGAAGCCTTAACTTTGCTTGTCGGGTGGTAGCCCTGGGACGTGCCTTCTTATCCCACCTTTATGAGAAGCTTGGGGGTAGCCCCCAGCCACACCATCACATCCAGATAACCAATGAAATGAAGAATGACCTCCAGATGTGGGCGACATTCCTATTGGGTTTCAACGGGATTTGCTGGTACAGGCCAAACTGCAGGTCTATTTCAATGCAGTCGTTGGGTTTCAGGGTGTACTTTCGAGGTAGGTGGTGTGCCACCCCATGGCCCCGGGAATGGATGGAACTAGGAATAAGCAGGGACCTGACGTTACTGGAATTCTTTGCAATTGTGCTGGCTGTACATCTCTGGGCAGCCAATTTCGTGGATCGTTCTGTCCTTTTCTGGTGTGACAACATGGCAGTGGTACACGTTATCAACTCTGTCATCCAAGTCCCCCAGGGTAATGAGTCTGGTTAGGGCATTTGGCTTAACGTACTTGTGGCACAATATTATGTTTGTCACCAGACACGTGCCAGGTACGAGCAACGGCATAGCCGATGCCCTCTCTCGCTTCCAGATGGAGTGTTTTCGCTCCCTGGCACCAGGAGCCAGACTGACACCGGAGCCTCTACCTCCGGCAGTGTGAAGCCTAGAATTGTACACCATCATACAAGGATCCCTGGCTGTACGAACCCAGGCGACTTACGAGCGGGCCTTTAGGGAGTTTCAGGAATTTTGGTCACTGAAAGGTTGGACGGCACATTTTCCAATTCCAGAGGCACAGATGCTCCAATTTGACCTGTCCTTAAGGAGCGGGGGAGCGCCAGTAGGGACCATTGCTAGTTAGCTGTCTGCCCTTAGTTTCATGAGCCGCCTGGCCGGCCACCCCCCACCATATCAGGGTTTTTTTGCCCGCAGAATGCTAAAGGGTTGGTCTTGTGAACAGCCTAGACAACCGGACAGCCGTGCCCTATTACCCCCCACCTTCTCGTGAAAGTTTGTAGCACCCTCCCCCAGGTATGCTTGGACCAATAGAAGACCACACTTTTTGCAACAGCATTTAAAATTGCCTTTTGGGGGGCTTTCAGGGTCAGTGAGGTAGTGGCAGAGTCGGCCCATGACAATACTAACTGGGCTCTGGCCATTGAGGACATACAGATAGGGCAGCATACCCTCCATATTCAGCTGAGGTGGTCTAAGATGGACCAGATGGGTAGGGGTCCCTACCCTTGATAGGGAAGGGTCCAGTGATCTGTGCCCAGTGAGGGCTCTCAAGGAATACCTGGGGACTCGCCCACCCTTTTCTGCCATGCATCTGGCACCCCCCTAACCAGGTACCAATTCACCACCATTTTGTGGAGTGCATTGGGTCACCTCGGCCTCTCCTCACGGGAATATGGGTCAAATTTGTTCCAAATAGGGGCCGTGACTTCAGCAGCAATGGCAGGCCTGACAGAGCAAGGTATCAGGGCTATAGGGCATTGGCGATCACGGGCCTATAAAACTTACATATGAAACCTCCCACAGTAATTTTTTCTTTTGTATCCATTCTCCCAGGTCCAGCAAGGTTCCCCCCCCCAGAGACCTAATTTGGACAATCGACCACAGTTTTGTGCGCTGGGCCGGGAAAGCAGCTGGGCGGACCCACTGGGGGACCCAGTTGGGCCTCTCAGCCTGAGCTGTGATCCGCTGGATGGGGTGCAATGGGATGCGGTGGCATCAGTTACTGCCTACCCTCAGGAAGGAGACGACTGGACCTCCACCAGATGTAGTTGTCATTCACCTGGGTGAGAACAATCTGACTTCAACAAAAGGGGTCAGATTAATAGTCAACATCAAATCTGACATGCTGGAAATCGAGAAACTTTTTCCCGGGGTGGTAATTATCTGGACTGACCTTGTCAGCCAGGTGAACTGGGGTAAGGCCATTCAACCCATGAAAGTGGATAAAGCTCGACGCAACATTAACAGAGATGTCAGGAAGTGGGTTACCCACAAGGGGGGATACAGGGTGATCCACCATGGAATCACGTATTGGAATCCTGAATTTTTTAGAAATGACAGGGTACACTTGTCCCGAACAGGAAATAATAGTTATCTCACCACCTTGAATGCAGAGTTAATAAGAGTTTTGGAAATTAAGTGGGGCATGGGTGGGGGTTGGGCCTGTCCGAAGTAAACATCGGCAGCCCCTTAGTGGCAGGGGTCCAGTACTGTTTAGGAGGATTTAATAGGAAATCATTAGTGGTGGAGCCATCTCCCTAAGAGATGGGGAAGCAACATTGGGTGCAAAGGCAGGGCACTGCTAGTGCCAGGGTTAGCATTCCTGGGAAGGGTGTGCGGTGAAGGTGGGCAGGGACATGCACGGTCCCCAAGCTTGTGGCACCCAGAATCCTTATTCCTGTCCTAGAAGGACACTGTCCCCTTTGGGCCAAGGCCGCTGGCCAAAGGGGACACGATTGACAGACGTTGGGGATGGCACTGGAGGGCACATCCAGGCCAAGACCCCTGGCACTGAAAGTTAAGCAGGTATGTTTGTGAGTACTAGACCCATATTGCTAAAGGCAATTGCCCCCACCAGCCTAATTCAATCTGAATAAAGAGTGCGGCCATTTAAATCCAATAACTGTTGTCCTTGCCTCATTCCAGATGCGCTGACAATGCACAAGCAGTGGCGGCTCCTCATTGAGGGATGTGGGGGCGGTGCCCCACAAGCCCTGACTAGACGACGCCGGCTGCTGCCCTAGGTGTTGGGGTTGGGTTTGGGGTGTTTTTTTAAAAAAAACATTCCTCCTCTCTTGTCCCTGATTTTTGCGGGGTGGGGGGGCTTGGCCACAACAGACCAAGAACTCAGGACTGTGAGGAGGAGCCGGGCCATCAGCGTTACCTGTTTGGACTGTGGAGGAGTCCCTGCTGGGCTCCTCCTGCTGTGGGCTGCAGCACTGAGCGGGGAATTCCCTAGCTGGGAGAGAAGAGTACATGCACAGCGCAGGCTCCCCTGTACGCCTAGGCTTCCCCAGCCATGCCCCCAGCTGCAGAAACTGACTTAGAAGTTGGGCGGGGGAAGCCTCCAGGCGCCGGGAGCATGTGCAGAAGTGGCAGCAGCAGTGGCAGCAGCACTCAGAACTTAAAGAAGAAGCCGGCAGCACGTGGTCCAGGGGGAGGAGCTATATGTGACTTTCTGCGCAGAAGCAGAGGAGTGGCGGCAGCGTGGTGCGTGCGTGGTGATGCTGCTGCACGAAGGAAGCGACTCATGAGGTGTTCAGTGGTGCCAGCGAGAGGAGAAACAACAGCCAACTCATGGAGACAGGTCTGTGAATTGGGGCCCTGCAGGCAGGCCCACTTAGGAAGGGGGCGGGGGGCCCAGTAAAGACAGAGCAAGGCGGCAAGTGAGCATGTGCAACTGGGCGATAGTCTTAGAGCCCTTTTTCTTGCTTTCTTGCACATGATCACTTGCATTTTGGGGGCAGGCAGGGAGGAGGTGCTTAGGGATTCCTTTAGGAATCCTCCAGAAAAAAAAACACGTTTTTGGGCTCCACAGCCATAACCCTGGCCAATCAGTGGCCACAGAAAAACGTGGGGGATGTGCAGCAGTAGTGTGGTGTCTGTGTGATAGGGATGGGCGAACAGATCGCTGTTCGGGTTTGGCCGTTCGGTTCGGCTGAGTTCGTTCCGTTCGTTCGGTTCGGATGTGTTCGGTTCATTCGTTCGCCGAGTTTGGGTTCGGCTGTTCGGTTCGGTTGTCCGTAGGTAGGGATTTCATTGTTCAACAGTTATAAAGCACTGAATTTGTGACCATCCAGGCTGACGACACCACAGGTGTGTCTACACACATCCAAAGTGTACTGATTTACTGGTAAATTGATGGCGATGGCTCAACTATTGAACGCTTCTATGGATTCACACAGCTGCCAGACTCTCATGCCGAAACAGTTGCTGCAGCTATACTTCAGCAACTAGATGCTGTTTTTACAGAGGATGTGGACAAGCAGAAACTCATAGCACAAAGTTATGATGGTGTGAGCATGTTGCGTGGTCAGCATGGGGGAGTCCGAAAGAAGATCCGGGACAAATACCCAAATGCTCATTATGTTCATTGTTATGTCCATCAATTAAACTTGGTAATGCAGCAAGTGGTGTCTCAAATAAAGGTAGTAAAGGTATTTTTCACAGATCTGTCTGGCTTCCCATCATTCTTCTCACGTTCTCCAAAAAGGACTGAAGTTCTGGACGCAGTGGTAAAAAGGAGGCTCCCCAGAGCAGTTGCAACACGATGGAACTTCAACATCCGGACAGTGAATGTGGTCTTTGAACATCGAGAAGCTCTCATCGAATGTTTCCAGGAAATTAGATCTTGGAATTATGATACCAGTGCTGTTCGTGAGGCCAGGGGATTTATTCAGATGTTGGAAGA
>QEPC01009586.1:79279-91030 GCA_003113815.1 Sphenodon punctatus
CGCAGAATGCTAAAGGGTTGGTCTTGTGAACAGCCTAGACAACCGGACAGCCGTGCCCTATTACCCCCCACCTTCTCGTGAAAGTTTGTAGCACCCTCCCCCAGGTATGCTTGGACCAATAGAAGACCACACTTTTTGCAACAGCATTTAAAATTGCCTTTTGGGGGGCTTTCAGGGTCAGTGAGGTAGTGGCAGAGTCGGCCCATGACAATACTAACTGGGCACTGGCCATTGAGGACATACAGATAGGGCAGCATACCCTCCACTCTTATACACATCTAGATGTGTATAAGAGACAGTCCATAGAGAAGCGGATGATTAAAGAAATCCCAGACTTTAATCATAGGACAATTGAACTATTTGCTGCACAAAAAGAGCGTAGGGCACACTTCCATTATAGGCGTTAAACCCTTGGAAAAGCCCTTTTTTGCCTTGAGTCTCATGGTCTGCTGGTTCAGGTTGTTAATATTGTTGTTCCTGCCCTTTTAACTGTGTTTGTTTGGTTTTAAATTGATTGGTTGTTCGTTTACTGCACTTTAGTTTCTCTGAAGGGCTCTGTGTCTTACTGGGAGGGAGGGGGAGGGCCTCTATAAATAAAGTTATTTTTTGATGTTATTCAGAGTGTGGTCTGTGCCTTTGTTTTGGGTTTATGCATTATTTATTTTAAGCTTGATGTTGTTGTTGTTATTATTATTATTAACATTTATATAGCTCCAGCAGTGTACCTGGCACTTTACAAAGTAATAAAATAGACACGGTCCCTGCCCCTAGGGCTTACAATATTATCTGAGAGACAGGAGCTAGGGAAGAGACATAGGAAGGGGAACAGAGGAAGAGACAAGGGGTCTAAAATTCATGAAGATGCAAGGTCTCAGGTGCACTTACGAGCATGATGTGCATGTAGACCGTTTTCTTCCATCCGATGTTAACCCTTGGAACTCCTTGCTGCTGGATTATGCCATGCCAGTGACCCACCGTCCCCCTGGCTTACATTTCAATTAGTGTCTGATTTCAAAGGAAATTACTTCAGGAGTAAGGTACACTATGCCTCAGTATGGGGGAGGCCAGAACTTAGTCCCAAATGGTGTATCTAGTTAAATATGTAGCTGGCCAACTTCTGCCACGAATCCATCATCAATAGGGGAAACTATATTTTTATTCATATATTTATTTAGATTTTTACCCTACCCGATTCCAAGGGCTCAGGACTTTTGTCAAATTTGACTATATTTTCCACTGAATTCTTTCCCACCTGCTCCCGCCAGTTCATTTCAGCACAAACTATAAGGAGTTACTCATGCAGTCTCACTGTTCAAGATACTGGGCATTTTTACACACACATTAAAGTTCCGGATTTTTCAGTCTTCTGGGTTTACAAGTCCACGAGTAAGTTCCGGTTTCATTTTTCACAGACACACTGGCCTGAGGCAGTTCTTCCATGGAAACCAAGTGACCACAGCTGNTGGCCTGAGGCAGTTCTTCCATGGAAACCAAGTGACCACAGCTGCCTGGAGCAAAGCAGTTTACCAGGAGAACCTTTTACACACAAATGTTCTGGGAGACGTTTTATGCAGAAGTTCAAAGATCCAGATGTTTAAGATCTGGGTGAGTGATTTAGACACACAGAGAGTTCAGGATGTAATAACAAACAAACATCCAGGAGAAATGTGTGTGTAAAAACACCCACTGATCTGGAGCTACATTACATAGGTAAGTGCTCCCCACCAATGGGCATAAGCAAATGATCTCACTGAAGGCAACAGAACTATGAGGGTGAACAAGTACTTGCTGAGGTGATTCCCAATTACCATTTGCCTAATCTAGCCCTCTCTCTCAGCATATATTGCAATACATAGCAGTTCCATGTATGTAAGGTAGCAGTTCCATGTATTTAAGTTACCCAGATCTTCTGTGGATCTCTGGAAAAGTTTGGATGTTTGAACATCTTAAATAGTTTAAAAAATGACAGTGGAAAAGTAATCTGAGATCCCTGCTCTCCCATTGATTTATTTGGGTATTTCCCACTAACATGTGGACTGAAGGAAGAATATTCTCTGCAGAATGCAATAAAAATGTGTTTCACTAACTAAATAAATTCCTTTATATATTGTGGCAAGACAAAAAGAAAACCAAAAAAAAACAAAAAACCTTGAGATTTACAGCCCCCTTGGCTGACATTTCATAGAGTTGGAGCCTTCTGCTTAACTCTGTCCTTTCAAACTCTGTCTCTGCTCCAAGACCCGCATTGCTCCCCAGTCCTCCTTGCAGGCCCCTTTCCCAGTCTCTCTCTTTCTCTTCTTCCTTTCCTCTGCAAGGTGTGATTCATTCCACTGTCTCTGCTCCATAAAACCTCTTTATTGATTGCTCTGCTTTAACGGGTCCAGGATTTTTTGTTCTCCTAAACATTCTCTCTTATTACTCTCAGGCCCGTTTCTCTCTTCTAATTTCTTCCAGAGAGAGTGTTGTTGCTGTGTTGTTCCTAAGTGACAGAGAAGGAAATAACGTGGTTCAAATGATATCTTTTATTGGACCAACTATTGTTTGTGGAAACGTGCAAGCTTTCAGACCTCACAGGGTCCTTCCTCAGGCAAGTAGGAGTCAGAACTGAAGAGCTGAGCAAAGCACAATGGGTGTATATATAATGTAACAGAAACGGGGAGGGTACCAGAAGGATAGAGAAGGGGTGTGGACTCGGAGAAAGGTTAGGGAAGGGTACCAGAGTGCCACTGTGGTGTAATGGCTAAGGGCACAGTACTTGGACTGGGAGATGGGGGGGACAACCCTAGTACAAGTCTTGCCTTAGTCAGAAACTCAGTCTGGGTGACCTTGGGTTAGAAACAATATTATCTCAGCCTAACCTACCTCACTGGGTTGTTGTGTGAATTAAAAGCTGTGTTATATGTAAAGTGCTTTGAGTGCCATGGCAGGAGGATGCTATATAAAAATAAAGATTATTATACGCACTGTGCTTTACTCAGATCTTCAGTTCTGACTCATGCTTATCTGAGGAAGGACCCTGTGAGGTTCAAAAGCTTGCACATTTCCACAAACAATTGGTCCAATAAAAGATATTGTTCAAATTATTACTTTGTCTCCATAACACACACACACACAGCAAATCTCTCTCTCCATGCCCCCACCACAGTTGCCTTCCCTCCAAAGCCGCACAAAGTTTTAAAAAGTGAAACAATGTTTCTGATCACTTGTTTTTCAATAAGCATTCTATATTCAGAAAATAAACTTATTTTGTAATGGGCTCTGGGACAGAATGGGAAGTATTAACATATACTCTTGTGAATCAGACAGAGAAAGTTTTAACTCTGCTACATTCTTTCCCCACCCACAAGGGCCTTGATAGCATATAAGGACCACCTGGAGAAGACTAAGGAAGAGTTAGTTTCCTGGTAGGGAACAGGATGGGGAAATGGCTGCCTGCAAAGCTGTGCAAGCTACATGTTTGTTTTCTTCATGATGATGATGTTTTGTGGAGTGTTTGTTGCTAAAGTAAAGACTGCAAAAATACTGGTCCCCCTGGTCCTCTCTCTTCCTTTCTTTCTGACTTTGAGTCCTGGCTCACTTTCTTCCTCTCTGTTGATATCCCCACTCTCATCCTTGGTTCGATCCTCATCCTATATCAGACCACTTCCTTGCCTCTTTCAACATTTCCCACTGTCCCCCCTCCTCTTCCTCTTCCCCTTCCCTACACCCCTTCCATGACCTTCAAGCTATTGATCCCCTGGACTTTGCCTCCTCTCTCTCTCCCCTTCTTCCTACAGTCTTCTCTTCCTCCTCCCCTGACTCCGCTGTCTCTGCTCTCAACGCCTCTCTCTCCTCCACACTTGACTCCCATGCCCCTCTCTCTTCCCGCCCTGCCTTCTCCCACAACCCCCGTCCTTGGCTCACCCCTAGTATCCGCCACCTCCGTTCTTGCACTCGTGCTGCTGAACGACTCTGGCGCAAATCCCATTCTCACGCTGACTTCCTTCACTTCAAATTCTGTCTCTCCACCCTTACTTCTGCTATCTCCCTTGCTAGACAACACTACTATGCCTCCCGCATTGAGTCCTGTTCTCGGGACCCTCGCCGCCTGTTCTCTACCTTTGACTCCCTCCTCAAGCCTCCCTGTCCTCCCCCTCCTTCTTCCCTTTCTGCTCAGGATCTTGCCTCCTTCTTCACCTCCAAGATAGACAAGATCCGCCTCGACATCGCTTCCCACTCCTCTCTTCCCACTCCCACCCCTCTCCCTCCTCCCCCTCCTTCTCTCATGTCCTCCTTCTCCCCTGCCTCCCTTAAGGAAATCTCCTCTCTGCTCTCCTCCTCCAACCCTTCCACTTGCCCCCTTGATCCCATTCCTTCCCGCCTCCTCACCTCCATTACTCCCACTGTCGCCCCTTCCTTCCTGCACATCATCAACCTCTCCCTCTCTACTGGCTCTTTCCCTTCTGCCTTCAAACATGCCACAGTCTCTCCTATTCTCAAAAAGTCCACTCTTGACCCCTCTGACCCTTCTAGCTATCGTCCTGTCTCACTCCTTCCTTTTGCTTCCAAGCTGCTTGAACGTGTTGTCTACTCCCGCTGCCTTGACTTCCTATCCTCCAACTCCTCCCTTGACCCCCTCCAATCTGGCTTCCGCCCCCTTCATTCTACTGAAACTGCTCTCGCTAAGATCACCAACGATCTTCTGGTGGCTAAATCTAAACGTCTCTATTCCATTCTTGTCCTCCTTGATCTCTCTGCTGCCTTCGATACTGTTGACCACTCACTCTTGCTGGATTCCCTTCACTCCCTTGGCTTTTGTGGCTCTGTCCATAACTGGTTCTCCTCCTACCTCTCTGACCGCTCCTTTAATGTGTCTCTCTCCAACTCCGCCTCCTCCTCCTTCCCCCTCTCAGTTGGTGTTCCTCAAGGCTCTGTTCTTGGCCCTCTCCTCTTCTCGATCTATACCTCATCCTTAGGCAAACTCATTGCCTCCCATGGCTTCCAATACCACCTCTATGCTGATGACACTCAACTCTATCTCTCTACTCCCTCTCTCTCTCCCTCTGTTCAAGCTCGTCTCATCAACTGTCTCTCTGACATCTCTACCTGGATGTCTCAACGTCAACTCAAACTCAACATGGCTAAAACTGAACTCCTTATCTTCCCCCCTCATCCTTCCTCTCCTTCCTCACTGTCAATAACTATTGATGGAGTCACCATCCTGCCTGTCCCCCAAGCCCGTAGCCTAGGCTTCATCTTTGACTCACCCCTTTCTTTTAAACCCTACATTGACTCTGTTGCTAAATCCTGTCGCTTCTCCCTCCATAACATTGCTAAGATTCGCCCTTTTCTCTCTGTCTCGTCTGCCAAAACTCTTGTTCATGCTCTGGTCATCTCTCGCCTCGATTACTGTAACCTCCTTCTCACTGGCCTTCCCCGGTCTCACCTTTCTCCCCTCATCTCTGTCCAAAACTCTGCTGCCAGGGTCATCTACCTCGCCAGTCGCTTCGACCATGTGCAGCCCCTCCTCTCTTCGCTTCACTGGCTTCCCCTTCCTGAACGAATCCTGCACAAGCTCCTAGTCTTCACCTATAAAGCTCTTCACAACCTTGCTCCCCCCTACCTCTCTGCACTTATCGCCCTCCATACTCCAGCCCGTGCACTTCGCTCCTCCTCTGTCCCTTCTCTCACCCTTCCACGCCTTCCCTGCTCCCCTAAGCGCCTTCGTCCCTTCTCACTTGCTGCCCCCCATGCCTGGAACTCCCTCCCTGTCCACATCCGCCTTGCCCCCTCCCTTCATACCTTCAAATCTCTCCTTAAAACTCACCTCTTTCGCTCTGCTCTGTCTGACTCTTTATCCTGCTGAGCCACTATTCCTATACCTACGATCGGTTTACCCTTATCCTTGCAACATGGACCTGCCTGCTGTCATTCTCATCGTAACCAAGCCAAGTACGTGCACTTGAGACCTCGCATCTTCATGAATGTTAGACCCCTTGTCTCTCCCTCTGTTCCCCTTCCTAAGTCTCTCCCCCAACTCCTGTCTCTCAGATTGTAAGCCCTAGGGGCAGGGACCGTGTCTATTTTATTACTTTGTAAAGTGCCAGGTACACTGCTGGTGCTATATAAATGTTTGTTAATAATAATAATAATAATACTGCAAATTGAGAGTGCAGATTGTGGCATTTGTTTGCCTCTAAAACACCCCACTGCCCTACATATTCCTTAATCATAGTAGGGATATACAATAGAAATATTAAAAATTTGTGTTATGGGGCTGGGTAATTATTTATTTATTATTATTAACAACCTCCCCAAGCTCTTTTCAGTAGGGACAGGATATGCATTTGATTAAATAAATAAATAAATAAATAAGCATTTATATAGCGCCAGCGATGTACCTGGAGCTTACAAAGAATAAGATAGACATGGACCCTGCTCGAGAGCTTACAATCTAAAGACAGGGGGAGAGGAGACAGGGAAGGGGAAAACAGAGGGAGAGACAAGGGATGCGACATTCATGAGGATGCGAGAGCTCAGGTACATGTTCTTGGCTTAGTTACAGTAAATTGGGAGTTTGCAGATAACAGGTGCTTAGCAGGAGTTCAGAAGGGCAGAGCAGAAGAGGTGGGTTTTGAGGAGGGACTTGAAGGCGTGGAAGGTGGACGAGGGCAGGGAGGGAGTTCCAGGCGTGCGGGGCAGGGGGGAGAAGGGCTGAAGGCGGTTGGAAGAGCAGGCGAGATGTGGGAGGGTGAGGGAGGGGATGGAGGAGGAGCGGAGTGCTCGAGCAGGGGTTCGGAGGGAGATCAAGGCAGAGAGGTAGTGGGGAGCGAGGTTGTGAAGGGCTTTGTAGGTGACAATGAGGAGCCTGTGCAGAATACGCTCGGGAAGAGGGAGCCAGTGGAGAGAGGAGAGGAGAGGCTGCACGTGGTCAAAGCAATGGGCTAGGTGGATGATCCTGGCAGCAGAGTTTTGAACAGAGATAAGGGAAGAAAGGTGGGAGCAGGGAAGGCCAGCGAGGAGGTTACAATAGTCGAGGCGTGAGATGACATGGGCATGTATGAGAGTTTTGGCAGAGGAGACAGACAGAAAAGGGCAGATCTTGGCAATGTTGTGGAGGGAGAAGCGGCAGGATTTGGCAACAGAGTCAATGTAGGGTTTGAAGGTAAGGTGCGAGTCGAAGATGAAGCCCAAGCTGCGAGCTTGGGGGACAGGGAGGATGGACATCCCATCACTGGCAATTGACAGGGAAGAGGGAGAGGAAGGACTGGGAGGGATAAGTAGTAATTCAGCTTTATTTGACAAGACCAGTGGTCATAGCCAACACATATACACATACATATACATAACAATACAAAACTAAAAAATCCAACCCATGGACGAATTCCAAAGAAAGTAAAACCCAATATAACTTTACAAACATTATAATATTATTTACCCATTTAAACAACATCTTAATTCACTGGCATTTTAAATTCCAAAAATGATTTCCGATAACCAAAAGCCTTGTTAAAAAAGAAATAACTTCTGTAATTTCAGGGTCACGATCGCTTAGGGCTATGTCCACCAAAACTTGATGAAACCTACCTGGATGTTTAAGAAATAAAGCACTCAGGCACTCCGTTCTAAAGCTGTCATAAAGATGACAGCAGAATAACATATGACCCACTGACTCTACCTCCTGCATATTGAAGGGGCATAATCTTTGTGCAAATGGGATTCCATTTAAGCGCCCTTCTAGCAAGCTATTAGGTAAAGCATTCACACGAGCAGCCAAAAAAGCCACTTCCCCCTTCGCGAATAATTAGAGAGGAGATAAGTTGCCATAGAGTCCAACAGGGGTGCTAGAGAACAATATTCCCCAATGTGAACAAATGCACCAAGCCTAGCCCTCTCCAACTGACCATCTATGTCCTGACATCTACGTATTGACTCCCTACGAGCTCCCCTCTGGTCTTTGCCAAGCAGATTATCCATTGACAATCCCAGGGGGACCAAATGGGCCTCCACCTTGAGGCTCCAAGTATACCTGAAAGACTCCTCCCTAAGAAAAGGCAGCAAACCTGTGGCGCCCGAACCCATAGCTTTTACCCATAGCTTGCGGGCCGCCGAACAGGCTTGAAAGGACCAGGACCGTTGGCCCAGTTCTGCCCTAATTGCAGCATTTGGCGTTCCACCAGGTACTTTTGTGATTGCCCGTAAGAATTTATTTTGAATTCCATCTATACTGGCCTCCATAAGAGGCATCCATAGCTCTGCCCCAAATAAAAACTGAGCACTCATCTTGCTGTTAAACACTTCACAGGCCATTTTAAAGGCCGATTCCCCAGTTTGCACAAAGAGTTTCCTCACAGCCAGGGCAGATTTCTTAGCCAGAGCATCGGCCCTATTGAGATGGTACTTCCAAGATCCAGAGCAATGAAAAAGGAGGCCCAAATATTTAAAGGTGGTTACTTGCTCTATCAAGACTCCCTCGAAATGCCATATGTGCCTGTTGTTAATCTGGGATTTTGAAAAATCCATGGTTTTAGACTTATGGTGATTTATCACCAGCTTGTTAATTTGACAATACTGGACAAAAACTCTCAGCTGCTGATTTAACCCCACCCTGGTTTGCGAAAGGATCGCCAGATCATCTGCAAATAGCAAGGCTCCAATATGTCTATCCGCTAGCCTGGGTAGAAAAAATTGTAATTGGGCCAGAAGGGGAATTACATCATTAAAAAAAAGATTGAACAGCAGGGGTGCCAACACACATCCCTGCCTTACCCCTCTGGCCACAGCAACTTGATCAGTAAGGTGCCCAAGCGAAGCTGTCTTCACCACTAGACTAGACTCTGAATACAAACTTTGTATGAGGAGCAACAGTCTCCCATCAATCAATGTCTTTGCTAACTTGGCCCATAGCAGTTCTCGACTAACTAGGTCGAAAGCCGACCTCAAATCCAAAAAAGCAACGTACAGTTTCCCATTTGCCTTGCAATGCTTCTCAATGAGGTGGGTTAAGATTAAACAATGCTCCGTGATAGATCTCCCCCTCTGAAACCCAGCCTGCTCAGGGAACAAGATCTTACTATGCTCTAGCCACTGGCACAATCTGACCTGAAGATGTTTGGCATATATTTTGCTGATAACACACAGCAAACTTATTGGCCTGTAGTTGGCTGCGTCAGCCCGAGTGCCCTTCTTAAAAATGGGTACCACTATAGCACACTTCCAGACTTCCGGAAATTTACCTGTCCTATCAATAGGTGTAAATAGTACTGCTAGGACCGGGAACCACCACTCACTAAATTGCTTAAGACAATCCACCGGAATAAGATCCTTTCCTGAGTCCTTGTTGCTTTTAAAGGATGCCACTAATTCACCCACCTCCTCAATTGAGACAGGTGGCCATTCGGGTAGAACCATGGGAACCTCCAATAATACTCTGGCCTGGCTAGCCGGGGGAGCATACAACTTACCAAAGTGAGCCACCCAGTCTTGAGCATCAACCTGGGAGCTTGAATGATAAGCAGACCCAGCTGTAGAAACATTCACCAACCTCCAAAATCTTCGCGAGTCCCCTGCCTTTGCTGCCCCCAGAACCATATGCCACCTCAAGGAGAAGTACTTACGTTTTTTTACTTTTAAGAGCAGTTTATACTCCTTTTTTGCTTGGTAACATTGCAACGGAAGCTGTTTCAAAGAGCCCTGCCAATACTCCTTGTAAATTATTCTAAATTTACATTTGGCTCTATAGCAGTCCCTATCAAACCAGGCAGTTCGGCCTCAAGTTCTGGGCCGTATCCTCCTAGGAACCCGTGCTGCCAAAAAGGACTGGATTTTATAATTCAATAGGTTAAACATCTCTAGAACTGGCTGGTCTCCCTCAGGCTCTACAATAAGATTCCTTAACTTGCTCATCTCTTCCTCCCATAGCCACACCTCCATACCAGAGCTGTTAAATCTATCCCACCTCACCACTAGATGTCTTGGCCCATCTCAGTCCATCACAAGCAACTACTCAACTGGAGCAGCAGGTATGGCTTCTACCATACTCACGGGAACTGTTACACTCAATTCTAGGGGCAAATGATCACTACATAGGTTAGTACCCAGTAGAAAACCCCACCACTCTTGAGAGAGAAGTTTGCGAGACTATTGCGTAATCGATGACACTTGAACTTAACAGGCCAAGGTAGGTAAATTCCCCCTTTGTGTCTTCTAAACACCACCCATTTAGAATGCACATATCCAAATGTGCAGCTAAATTGGCCAGCCTAATCCCTGCCTGATTGATCCCTTCATACTTGGATTTCCTGGATCGAAATTGCCCTGTTTGACTGGCATAAAGTGGGGAGCAATAGTTTAACAAGTCCTCATAACAACTACCCGAACTTGCGTTGAAATCACCCAGAACTAAAATCATGCTACCAGGGTGACTAAATCATGGTCTTTTCGATCTGATCCTCCAGTTCTTCCCACACTTCCAAGGAGTACTGTTTAGATTTACATGGGGGCATATAAGTGTTCAGAATACTAATTTAAACCCCTCCCCCACTAGGACAATACCGAATAAAAAAGGCAGGTATTCAAAGGTAGTTACTACCAATTTCCTCAAGGTGGACCCAACCAAAGACACCAAACCCCCGCTAGGGTGGCCCCTTGATTGGGATGGGGTTGCTAGTAACGAATAGGATACAAAATTTGAGAGCTCGAGTGGGAGTTCTATTGGTGAAGTGGTCCATGTTTCCTGCATAAGGAGAATATCAAAGCCCTTAACATATTCAATAAATTCCTCCTTCCTCACTTGTCCAAACCAACCCGCTACATTCCATGAGCCAATTCTCCACACTCCCAACCCCGAGGCCCCCTCATTTCATGCCTTTCCCATATGGCCTAAAGGGTCCACCTCAGCTGGTACCAAATCCAGAGTAGGGTACAGATATTCGAGTCTGGGCCCCCAGCAAGAGGAGAGCTACAGTTTCCTGTCTTGTCCAGTGTTGGTGTGGCCAACCGGCCAACTGACTGCCTTGTCAAAGTCACCTGTGCTTTGGCAGGGATATAACCTCCTTCCTTGTTTCTGCCCCCTACTAAACTCCCTGACTGGGAGGGAAGACCAGGAGTTCAGTTTTTGCCATGTTCAGTTTGAGTTGGCATTGAGACATTCAGGAAGAGATATCAGAGAGACCATTCGTGAGACGAGCTTGAACAGAGGGGGAGAAGGAAGAAGTGGACAGATAGAGTTGAGTGTCGTCAGCGTATAGGTGGTATTGGAAGCTGTGGGAGGCAATGAGTTTGCCTAGAGATTGGGTGTAGATAGAGAGAGGAGCAGGCCAAGGACGGAGCCTTGGGGAACCCCAACCGAGAGGGGTAGGGAGGGGGGGAGGAGTTAGGAAGAGATACACTGAAAGAGCGGTCCAAAGGTAGGAGGAGAACCAGTCAAGGACAGTGTTGAAAATACATTCCTTAGTTACATCTCCCCTAAGCACCTTATCCTGCTTGTTTGCTAGAAACAGCAGGAGTAGAGACAGTCTCCCATCCACTTTGTTCTACTCCTGCTAGGACCTGATTGGTTAGTCTCCTCTCCTCAGGATGTTTCTTATCTCTTTGTATCTGAGAGATATTCAGATAGCTTCTGCTACTTCCCTCCTGAACACACCTAGTCTGGAGAACTTAGTATAGATGTAGGCCTTTCCTATCCTACATGTATTTCTTAATAAAGCTACTTAAACTTAAGTATGCTTCCTGCCTGCTTATTGATGATTAGCTACTCACACTCCTCTGTAA
>QEPC01009586.1:110348-128018 GCA_003113815.1 Sphenodon punctatus
TGTCAGCCCGACCGCCCTGGCGAGATCTTCCATTGCGCCCATTGAGCGCAATGGAAGGCTGTAGCCCCTCCCTCCACAGCACGTCCCATATGTGCTGTGGACAGAGGAGCTCAGCTGCCCCAATCGCGTTTTCCATAGGAAAAAGGTTTTGGGCGGCTGATTTTTGAGCCTTCTGGGACCCACTTCTGTGGAGTGGATCCCAGAAGAGAGGTAAAGCTGCAGCAGCCTCTGCCTTGCCTTTGCAATCAGAGCGGAGGCTGCTGCAGTGACGCTGTGGTCAGTTTCAGTGTGAAACTAACCACAGCGCTGCAGCAGCCTCCGCTCTGAAGCAAAGGCAAGGCAGAGCCTGCTGCGGGAGGTGGGGAAGCGGCGGGGAGTGTTGTTGTTTTTTTTTACTTTGAGCGGGGGTGCGGCGCCTGTCGGGGCGCTTGGGGGGTCAATGCCCCCAATTCCCCTGAAGGGGAGCCGCGCCTGCAGCGGCCACGGACCACCTCCCATTCTTGCTCATTTAAAAACACCCATTGAGTGAAACTTGCCCTACATGAAGCTGAGGAAAGTAAGCCATTAAAGAGAGAATTTCCCTCCAAGTTCCCTATTATCACAGGCCTGGGAAAATAAAACTGAAAATATAAATCTATGGCGCAACCACACCTTGAATATTGTGTACAGTTCTTGTTGACCCATCTCAAAAGAGATATAGTAGAAATAGAAATGGTACAGAGAAGGGCAACAAAAATGATAAGGGGTATAGAACAGCTCCCCTATGAAGAGAGGCTGGATAGGTTGTGGCTCTTCAGCTTGGAGAAGAGATGGCAGAGGGGATATGATAGAGGTTTATAAAATCATGAGTGGTGTGGAACACGTTAATAGGGAATGGTTATTTACCCTCTCAGATAGTACTAGGACTAGGGGACACTCCATAACTTATGAGTAGCAGATTTAAAACAAATAAAATAAAGCATTTTTTCACTCAACACACAATTAAGTTGTGAAATTTGTTGCCAGAAGATTTGGTCAAGGCAACTAGTATAGCTGGGTTTAAGAAAGGGTTGGACAAGTGTAAGAGATGGGCTTCGAGACCACATTGGGGTGCTGGGTGTCAGTTTGAGAATTAGCTGGACCCTGGCTGTTATGCCCTTCTAGATCACCTGGTCTCTTGTCCCACAAAAGTGGGGTGCACTTTTCAGGGGTTCCTTGTAGGGGTCCCTGCCCTTGGTCTCCACCTCCCCTTATAGCCAAGACCGTTTGCCTCCAATAGTGCACGGAGTCTATGGGTCTGATACTCTTTAGTGTTCTCTGACCCTTCTAGGTCCAATATAGTCCTCCCTGTTTGTGGGTTCAGTGTCTCAAGGCCTGCGACCCTCAGGGTTCTCTATTTGTCTGGGTGGCCAAACTAGGCAGATCCCACCTGGTCTGTGCTCTCTGCTGTTCCTCCTCACAGGTTCTGCAGGTTAAGCCCAGGGGGGATTACAGTGAAGAAGCCCAGAGATGACGAGGAGGGAACTAAGGCAGGAAGCTCTTTCCTCTGCAGCCACCCGTCTAAGAATGAGCTCAGGCCCTTTTATAGGAACTGAGCATGCTCAGTTTTACCTAGCTCAACTGAGCATGTCACAGGACTTAGAGCTAAACCCCAGTTTTTCCAGTCCCACTGGGCATGCTCCAAGACTTTGACTGGAAAAGGGTTTGGAGCCTAAACTGGGCATGCTCCAAAGCAGACAGGCTGTCTACCCAGCAGCTCAGTAATAGGGGTACAATTGCTCCAGGTAAGCCACCCTATTACAACAAGTTTCTGGAGGAAAGGTCCATTAGCAGCTATTAGCCAGGTATGGTTGGGGAATGTAACCTCTTACTGTCGGGAGCGGAGAGTGGACAACAGGGAATGGATCGCTCTGTAGTGACCTGTTGGGTACTTCTTCCAAGTGACCAAGATTGGCCACTGTCGGAGACAGGTGCTGGGCTCGATGAACCTCTGATCCAGTATGGTGGTACTTATGTTCTTAGGGAGTCCCACTCAAGGGGAAAAATCTCCTGTAAATTGTTGGAGACGTAGCGAATAGGAGCACTTGAAGAGAGCATGTCCCTTTATGAGTGTGACTCTTTTGGTCCTGGGGTCTATGAGCAAGGGAAACTCTATTCCCCAGGTACAGCACTAAGATTTGCAGAGGACAGTGACAGCCTGAGTGCAGAACCCCACAAAGAAATTCAGGTTGGGAACCTGGATCAGTACCTCAAGTCCAACAAGGGCACAGGTGCCCTCTGTGCAAGTAAAAGACAACCCTCACCCCATAAATCATGCACAGAAGAGTGTAAAGAAGTTTTGGGTGAAAACAGACATGACGCTAACCACCCTTTAACCACCTTTGGTGGTTATTTATGCATGTTGCAGGGCTGTATTGATGCCCTATGCAGCCCTGAAACATGCATAAATAACCACCAAGGGTGATTAAAGGGTGGTTAGCGTCATGTCTGTTTTCACCCATTGAAAAGGCAGACAAAGCCAAGAATAGCAAGATCCAACAATGGGAGAAGGAAGGTGATTGAGGGCTTGGATTACGGGCTGAACAGCAGGGAGGACAGGGTAGTGGAGTGTCTTTTCTAGATGTCCAAAGACACACGATCTGTGAAAGATTCCACAGTAAAATGGGAGTCCCAGGTTAGACAGGAGGCCATGGACAACAACATACAGTAGACAATATACAAAAACATCCCGCTGCAAGAGGTTTTTTAAATCCTGCTTCCATAGCAAACTGCAGGACCTTGCTAGTTGCTACAGAAGCTGCAACAGGAAAATGATGATCAGTGGCTGAAGTGGGATGTGGTGTGGAAAACAATAGAGAAGCCCCAGAACATACAAGCTTGAGCAGGTGTCTGACAGCACAAACACTGAGGTGTCCAAGCAGGCCGTATTGTATTTAAATTACTGAAATGCTAATGAAGCTTTTCTCACAGTTTCCTCCCAAGTGATTGCTTTCGCTCATACACCTTTCTTGCATTCCTAAGTGTATCGTTCTGACTTTTTATTTGCCTGAGGAAGGGACTTGCATGGCCCAATAACTTGCATACTTTAAACCACAGAAGCTGGTGCAATATAAGTTCTCATCTGAGCTAATTTGGATAAAAACAGATGTGTGGGCAGCATAGCAGTGCTACCCAGCCCGGGAAACAGTGGCTGCCCTACTCCGGGTCGGGGGTCCACACTAAATAAACGTGCCTGCCGCTGGGAGAGACATCCCGCTGCCTGCATGACCTGGGGAGGGGTGGGGCTGCAACAGACGTGCGGGTGGCTGGCCTCACCCCTGACCCACTCCCAGCACCCCACCATGACAGGCAGCCATGGCAACCAGCCACCCGCTCCACAGTGGGGATGGCAAGGCCAACAGATGCACTGGCCCGCTTTGGCCTTCATGAGGGCCCTTGGCCCGGAATGGGTGCCTGGAATCGGGCACCTGCCTGTTCTGGGGAAGTCCCAGGCCAACATCTGGGGGTGCGGGAGCACACGTATGGTGAGTTGCCTGCCACACCAGGCCTGTGTCATTTCTGTTTTTACTCTATGCGGCCCTCCCTTGCATTTGGGACCAACACAGCAACCACACCCTCTCTAGAGGACAACGGAAATGTAATGCTCACAACATTTTGCATCGACCTAAAGGATAGGATGGGGCAGGTTGTCCCAACTATAGAACAGGATTTCAGTGAAAATGATAGTTGTTAAATAAATACATGTTCTCCACATTACAATGTTCAATATGCACAGAATGCTATCGTCGCAGTAGTCATGCCATACTCCCAGATATGCAAAACAAAGTTGGAGGTTTGGATCCTGCGGCAATTTGGCACTCACTTTAGCCCTTTGTGCTGATGGAAGTCTCTCAGAAGTAAATGGGAGTTGTGTCAGTGCGAAGAGCTAGTGCTGCTAACGCCCAACAGCTACAGGATCGTATTATGGACAATATTAACCTATGCTGAACAAAAGCCTCAGTCGATCTCTGATGCAACCTTGTGCAATTCAAATTAGATACCAAGAGTCAAAGGATACATTTGCAGTGCATGCAGCAACGTCAAATGCACTTTGTGACAAAAGACACTATACGATGCATGGTAACTAACTGTAAGATGCCATTATTACTAGAATGTTTGATACTGAAATGATAATGCAGATTTTGGTGGGACTGTTTAGTACACAACCTGTGCTTTGGAGGGGGTGGGGGAGCGGGAATCAGTAGAGACAGAGTTAAACATCAGTAGCCCAGCATTAAAGCTATAAACATATTCTTTAGCTCAGGCACCTTCTCCCTCTTTTCCTGTCAGTTTGATTAAAGGCTCAGTTTCAATATAAACTATGGCCAAGGAGACTAATTTTCCTTTGAGAGACTGACAAAAGAAACATTTCTTTTATGTTACTCCAAAGGGCATAAATGTTACAACAGATTCTTTTTGATGAAATAAAACATATTTTAATCTGTTTTTTATCTTCAGGACCCCTTGACACCAACTATTACAATATCCTGCCAGACAATTAGTCATCAGCTCTAGGTAGCTGTAACATTGGTCAGAAGGTTATAGTTAATATCCACTAATGATGCTAGATTGTGGTTTGAGCTTCAACCTAGCCGACACCCCACTTCATATCCTCCAAAAGCTGCCCTAAGACATCCGTGCAGGGACATGGGTGGGGATGGATGTGCACCCATCTGCCCTCACCCCCTCAGCAGTGCAACCCCCGTCCTTGGCTCACCCCTAGTATCCGCCACCTCCGTTCTTGCACTCGTGCTGCTGAACGACTCTGGCGCAAATCCCATTCTCACGCTGACTTCCTTCACTTCAAATTCTGTCTCTCCACCCTTACTTCTGCTATCTCCCTTGCTAGACAACACTACTATGCCTCCCGCATTGAGTCCTGTTCTCGGGACCCTCGCCGCCTGTTCTCTACCTTTGACTCCCTCCTCAAGCCTCCCTGTCCTCCCCCTCCTTCTTCCCTTTCTGCTCAGGATCTTGCCTCCTTCTTCACCTCCAAGATAGACAAGATCCGCCTCGACATCGCTTCCCACTCCTCTCTTCCCACTCCCACCCCTCTCCCTCCTCCCCCTCCTTCTCTCATGTCCTCCTTCTCCCCTGCCTCCCTTAAGGAAATCTCCTCTCTGCTCTCCTCCTCCAACCCTTCCACTTGCCCCCTTGATCCCATTCCTTCCCGCCTCCTCACCTCCATTACTCCTACTGTCGCCCCTTCCTTCCTGCACATCATCAACCTCTCCCTCTCTACTGGCTCTTTCCCTTCTGCCTTCAAACATGCCACAGTCTCTCCTATTCTCAAAAAGTCCACTCTTGACCCCTCTGACCCTTCTAGCTATCGTCCTGTCTCACTCCTTCCTTTTGCTTCCAAGCTGCTTGAACGTGTTGTCTACTCCCGCTGCCTTGACTTCCTATCCTCCAACTCCTCCCTTGACCCCCTCCAATCTGGCTTCCGCCCCCTTCATTCTACTGAAACTGCTCTCGCTAAGATCACCAACGATCTTCTGGTGGCTAAATCTAAACGTCTCTATTCCATTCTTGTCCTCCTTGATCTCTCTGCTGCCTTCGATACTGTTGACCACTCACTCTTGCTGGATTCCCTTCACTCCCTTGGCTTTTGTGGCTCTGTCCATAACTGGTTCTCCTCCTACCTCTCTGACCGCTCCTTTAATGTGTCTCTCTCCAACTCCGCCTCCTCCTCCTTCCCCCTCTCAGTTGGTGTTCCTCAAGGCTCTGTTCTTGGCCCTCTCCTCTTCTCGATCTATACCTCATCCTTAGGCAAACTCATTGCCTCCCATGGCTTCCAATACCACCTCTATGCTGATGACACTCAACTCTATCTCTCTACTCCCTCTCTCTCTCCCTCTGTTCAAGCTCGTCTCATCAACTGTCTCTCTGACATCTCTACCTGGATGTCTCAACGTCAACTCAAACTCAACATGGCTAAAACTGAACTCCTTATCTTCCCCCCTCATCCTTCCTCTCCTTCCTCACTGTCAATAACTATTGATGGAGTCACCATCCTGCCTGTCCCCCAAGCCCGTAGCCTAGGCTTCATCTTTGACTCAGCCCTTTCTTTTAAACCCTACATTGACTCTGTTGCTAAATCCTGTCGCTTCTCCCTCCATAACATTGCTAAGATTCGCCCTTTTCTCTCTGTCTCGTCTGCCAAAACTCTTGTTCATGCTCTGGTCATCTCTCGCCTCGATTACTGTAACCTCCTTCTCACTGGCCTTCCCCGGTCTCACCTTTCTCCCCTCATCTCTGTCCAAAACTCTGCTGCCAGGGTCATCTACCTCGCCAGTCGCTTCGACCATGTGCAGCCCCTCCTCTCTTCGCTTCACTGGCTTCCCCTTCCTGAACGAATCCTGCACAAGCTCCTAGTCTTCACCTATAAAGCTCTTCACAACCTTGCTCCCCCCTACCTCTCTGCACTTATCGCCCTCCATACTCCAGCCCGTGCACTTCGCTCCTCCTCTGTCCCTTCTCTCACCCTTCCACGCCTTCCCTGCTCCCCTAAGCGCCTTCGTCCCTTCTCACTTGCTGCCCCCCATGCCTGGAACTCCCTCCCTGTCCACATCCGCCTTGCCCCCTCCCTTCATACCTTCAAATCTCTCCTTAAAACTCACCTCTTTCGCTCTGCTCTGTCTGACTCTTTATCCTGCTGAGCCACTATTCCTATACCTACGATCGGTTTACCCTTATCCTTGCAACATGGACCTGCCTGCTGTCATTCTCATCGTAACCAAGCCAAGTACGTGCACTTGAGACCTCGCATCTTCATGAATGTTAGACCCCTTGTCTCTCCCTCTGTTCCCCTTCCTAAGTCTCTCCCCCAGCTCCTGTCTCTCAGATTGTAAGCCCTAGGGGCAGGGACCGTGTCTATTTTATTACTTTGTAAAGTGCCAGGTACACTGCTGGTGCTATATAAATGTTTGTTAATAATAATAATAATAATAACCACGGACCACCCTGGAGTGGAGCTGTCCGTTTAAAAATGGCCTGTGATCCTTAGTGCGCTTGTGCTAGTAGAGCACTATTTATTTATTTATTTATTATTTATATAATAAATGCTCTATAAATAATATACAGTGCACACCCTGTACAATCATTAACTAGAGACAGGTCCCCATCTCAAGAGTCTTACAATCTTGGAAAGACAAGGGAGGGGAACAAAGGGAGAGACAGGGAAACATTCACAATGTTTAATCAATGGGAATCCTCTAGCACAAGTATAATTAGGATGGCAACAGAGAAATCTATTACAGAGCTAGGAACAGAGCTAGAGTGTGTTGAATTTTTTTGTTTAAAAATTGGACATATTTTGCATATTCAATAGATTAGGACAAAACCAGTGATTTTGGACAATTTTTTATTTTAAAAAATCTGATTTTTTTGTGAAAATCTTTTCATTTTCACAAAAAATAATTGCAAAGTCCAGAATTTGAACCACTAAAAGAGTCAACATTATTTTAGTCTTTACTCTTGAACATTTAAATTAAAATGTTATTTTTTTTGTGAAAACCATTTTTTTTTTAGTCTCCAGGGGAAATATTTCCATTTCAAGCATCACAAAGTGAAAATTATCTATTTACAAAACCACATTTTTAACTGAGCAGCTCTAAATAAAACACTTATTTTCAGAGCCCCCATCCAGAGATTTGACCACAAGACCATCCCCTTCCACCCAATTACCAGATGTATTAAAGAGTGGGTGTCTGAGACACTGTGCAAATGACATAGGGTGAAAACAGACATGACGCTAACCACCCTTGGTGGTTATTTATGCATGTTTCAGGGCTGCATACGGCACCAATACAGCCCCGCAACATGCATAAATAACCACCAAGGGTGGTTAAAGGGTGGTTAGCGTCATGTCTGTTTTCACCCATAGTTAACACAGTGTTTTAAGTACAGCATCTTTTTATTGGCTTGCCCTTATATTGTGCATCTGACTTCATTTAATCTAAAACTTTAATCAGCTCAAAAAGCATTTATCATGCCAGTGTCATCACTGGGATGAAGCGTTTACTCACCCCCACATTTCCATTTTCATTCAAATTGGCCGAAGGAAGCAGCACTACCAGAATCAGTTTGTCAGCTATATTGCTGGTAAAAAAAAATCTGTTTAGAATCCAGATTCCTTCACATGAAAATCTGTGTGTTAATTAGCCCCTTTTGTGTCCGGCTGTTTCTGAGCCAAGTCTGGAGAGTTATCTCAGGGCACTGAGTGCCTTTTCCAATGAAAGGCTTATATGACTGAGAGTGTCATGACCACTTGAAAAACTGTCGTCAGGGATGAGAACTTTTCTGCTGGCAACATGTTATCAGGAACATCTAGTCCAGCACCATCAAGGGTTTTTCTGTTTATTTTAAAAACTTCCAGCCACTGCGACTTTGTTCGGTTGCAGTTATATGGAAAATGGAAATCAGGGCAATGGAAACTAGCATCAAGGAGACTGAATTAATAAAGCATATATATAGCCATTAATAAGAATAGGACTGGGGCCCAAAGATAATGTATTTTGAGCTAGAACATGTTGAAAAGCTCAGCCCTAGGGCTTTGTTCAGTCTGTTATTTGGACAGAGAAACTTGCTTAATGTAAGTTCATCTATGCCAAGCAGATGGGTTGCAAACCCTGCCACTTATGGTTTACCCTGTTTTGGCCACCAAAATCTATCAGCTTTGACTAGCTAAGCTCAGGTTGTAGGCACCACTCCTTCCCTCCTAATTAACCATCTTTCCTCTTCCCCACCCCAAGGATTTTTTAACCTACTTCCTCTGGATGGAACCATAGTGAACAAGGTGAAATCCAATAACTTCCCCCAAACAGACCTCAGAACCCCTGTATCTCTCCACGTGACAATCTTCCAAACCTGACTCCATCAATGCAAGAGTTAATAAATAAAATAAAATAATAATAATTATAATAATAATAAAAAATTAATATTTATTTTGGCATTAAGCTTTCGCCTTAGCCTTTTAAGAAAATAATATACATACATACATACATAGTGCTTGACTATCCCACTTTGGGGGAATTTTTTCTCGTATCCCTGATTTATGTGTTGTCCCTCAGGAGACTCAAAGGCCGTTTTCAGACGAGCGCGGCGGTGTCCACGCTTGTTTCTCAAAAAAGCCGGCAGCCCATTCCACACGTGACGCTGCCGCCGAATACGCGCATGCGNTGCCCATTGTACTTTCCCTAAATGTGAGCTTGATTCCCCAAAGCTTCTTTACCTTTCAGAGGCACTGGGGCTGAGTTTGCACAGGCATGCAGGGAGGCAAAACCCCTTGGGGCTTTCTCATCCCTGCCTATCAGCTGTTAGGCTGGGAAGGAGGACGACAGACTTTGAAATTTATAAGCACTGACTACACTTGTAAATTCTGGGGCTTCCCCCTCCCTGCTGAAAGCTAGAGGCGGCCAGGAGCCCTAGGGGATTCTGCCTATTAGCTGATAGGTGGAGGGGGGAGGGGGGGAAACTAGCCTTTGAAATTTGCAAGTGCCAGCCACACTTGTATATTTCAAAGGGATTGTGAGGTGCTGGTGCTCAGGTTGAGAAACTCATGAGAATGACTGTGAGGACAGCTGATTCTCATGAGGCCTTTTTCAGACAAGCACGGTGGCGCCCGCGCTTGTTTCTCAAAAAAGCCGGCAGCCCATTCCACACGTGACGCTGCCGCCGAATACGCGCATGCGCGGGCGATGCGCATCCATTTCCGGGCGCGAACTGACCGGGTCGGTGATCAAGGCTGGTCATACATGGCTGGAAATGGAAGCGCATCGCCCGCACATGCGCGTATTCGGCAGCAGCATCACGTGTGGAACAGGCTGCCGGCTTTTTTTAAAACAAGCGCGGGCGCCACCACGCTCATCTGAAAACAGCTTCAGGGAGGTTGCTTTGTGGCCTCCTGTGGGCTGCGAGGAAATAAGGTCCTTGTTTAGAACAGCACGCAAGAGGAAAGCCCCTGGAATCGATGGCATACCTGCAGAAATATTTCTGCACAATCTAGGTTGGTGGCTACCTATTCTTGCACACTTGTTCTCTATGATTTCCAACTCTGGAACTATCCCTGCAGGATGGAACATTAACATCATGGTTCCCATTAATTAAAAAGGGGATAATAAGCTCCCCCGGAATTTTCGCCCAATCAGTCTCATTAACGTGATCGCCAAGCTATATGCAAGGTATTTATTGGGCAAGCTGGAGGATTGGGCCATGATGGCTAATTACTCCCCAGAAGAGCAGGCTGGCTTCCGGGCAAAATACTCTACAATTGATCACTGCTTTACGCTAAACCACCTTATGGAAAAATATGTTAACATCAGAAAGGGCAGCTTATATTTGGCCTTTCTGGATTTCCGCTCGGCTTTTGACCTCTTAGATCGGAACATTCTGTGAGACAAACTATATAGAACTAACATGGACCGGAGACTAGTGAGTTTGGTACATTTGTTGTATACTAATTCTACCCTGAGGGTCCGTGTTAGTAACAATGGCCAACTCACTAGCCAGATCCCTATTACAAACGGGGTCAAGCAAGGCTGCGTGCTAGCCCCATATTTATTAAATTTTTATGTCAACGGAATAGTTGCTGCAGTCACCCGGGATTATTGTTTGCCTGCAAGAGTTAAGGGGTGGTCTCTCACAATCCTGCTGTATGCCGACGACATGGCTTTTTTCTCCCCCTCTAGGCTGGGTTTGAAGAGAATGTTAACGATTATTGGACAATTTTGCACAAACATGCACCTCTCTATCAACTATCAAAAAACCAAGGTCATGATAGTGAGAAGGTATCCTCAGAGGCTTAGGCAGTATAAGTGGACTCTGGATGGGTCCAATCTCGAGCAGGTTTCTGCTTACTCTTACCTGGGTCTGCGTTTTGCCAGCAACCTCAGCTGGCGGAAACGTATCCAGTTGTCTAGGCTCAAACTTCAGCAGGCAGCGATGGGCCTGCTGAGGTTTTGGAGACTCCATGGGGGCAGACTGATTGCCCCAGCACTGAAGCTATTCAATGTGAAATCCAGGCCATGTGCTCTATATGGTGCTGAAATCTGGGGCTTGACCCCGGTTGAGGGTCTTGAGCTCCCTCAAAACCTGTTTCTAAGAGCTCTCCTTGAGGTCCCCAAGAGTGTTCCAACATGTCTATTGAGGCTTGAGATGGGTATTTTACCCATAAAAGTCAAAATCTCTGGGGCAGTAGTAAATTACTGGAAAAAGTTGGAAGGCATGTCTGAGGGCAGGCTGCCCTTGTGTTGTTATGCTGAGGCATGGCCCTGGTCTTCACCACACTCATGGTGTCAAAGGGCGAGGAATGTGCTCTACGATTTGGGCCTTTCTCCAGAGATGTTAGGCAATATTCCTCTGCTAAGCGGGAAAAGAATTGCCCATAGGCATCTTGTGGATCAAGCAGTCCAGCTGGATCTGGGGAAAATGTCAGCTCTTAAATGTGCCCCATTGTATAGGGAGTTTAAGCACTCTACTGGGCTGGAACAATGCAAGAGTTCACTTCTATCATCATGCATTTTCAGGGATCTTCTGGAAAGACTAGAGCTTCCCTCCTTGAAATCTAAAGAGGCATCCACCTAAGCCACTCATCCATAAGTTATTGATGAAGAAAAGTTGTTAACTTTGTGTTTTAAAATCTGCTTTTCTGCAATTATTCACATACTTCTATTCTCATCCTTCCCCATTATTACTATTCCGAACATCAGCTTTGTGATCAGCCACTCAGCATTGCCAACCACAAGTGTTTTCCCAGGATCGATCGGACAGGCCATATCCCTTTCAATCAATGAGGTAGAACAGGTGGCCTCAGGGCCACTTTGAGTCAAGGATGTCATGAACTTCGAACTTGGGTGAATCTTGGACCAGGGCAACAGGAGGTGGGGGGAGGCGTGGACCTCGTCGTTGAGTAGAAGATGTTGAGGGTTTCAAGAGGGAAACATGGAAGGTAGGATGAATCCTCATACCTGGAGGTAGCTGTATCATGTAGGTCACATCGTTTACCTTTTGTAGGACTGGAAAGGGGCCGATATAGCAATGGTCTAACTTCTTGGATGGGCGCATGGAAGGATAGTCGCGACTGTCTAACCACACCAGAGCTCCAGGGCCGTGCATTGGTGGTTCACGTCGCTGTTGATCGACTTGTTGCTTGTATCATTGTCTGGCTCTAGTAAGGGATTGTCGGGTCAATACATGCAGTTGTAGTCACTGGATCATGGCTCCTGCTGCGGGTATGGGACAGGTGGACACTTCATGAAGACATAATGAGGGATGGAATCCATAAGTTACATGAAAGGGGGATGTTCCTATAGATGCATTCAGGATGTTGTTCAAAATTCAAATTTTAATAAAGCGTAGCCATAGGCCATTGCCAAACCATAAAAAACACAGAACAAGATACATCCTATATTCTTAAAAATAATCCTTAAATTAGATAAATGATTAGAATAATTTCACCTAACAAAAATAAGTTAAATTACTAACATAGATTTCAGCTAAACATACATAATTAACATAACATAAGTTAAACCAGCAGACTAGTACTGGTAACCAGAAAGCATCAAGAGGGCATTGTTATAGGCAAACTCAGCTAGAGAAATAAAAGAAAACGAATTGTTTTGTAAGTAGTTTATATAACAACATAAATATTGTTCTATATTTTGGTTTACTGTCTCGGCCTGGCCATTTGCTTGCAGATGGTAGGCCATGGTGGGGCATAAGCAAGTCCCCAAAGTTGTAAACAATGCCCTCCAGAATTTTGACACAAACTGGGTAGCACAATCAGTAATGGTTTCACAAGGAAGTCCATGTAATTTGATGATGTTATGAAGAACAAGGCTAGCGGTTTGTGGTGTGGAGGGTACCCCAGTACATGGAATAAAGTGTCCTAACTTGGTAAAATGATCGACCACTACCAAGATGGTATCATAACCTTGAGAAACCGGTAGTTCTACAATAAAGTCCATAGAAACCCTTTGCCAGGGTCCCGGAGGGGGCAGTACAACCTGCAAGAGCCCTGCGTGTTTCTTTCTTGGGATCTTGGTATGGGCAGATGTCTCGCAGTCTTGAACATATGCCAGGACATCCCGTCTCATTTTGGGCCACCAGAACAGATGTCCCACCAAGTCCAGGGTCCATTGACTTCCTGGATGGCATGCCAAAGGGGAGTCTGTCAGACTTACCGGTTGCAGCGCCCAGGAGGGACACGGCTGGCACGCTCAGGGATCCCCAGAACCCCTTCCCCCCACGGCAGCCTCACCTCCCGTTCCCATGGCAGGGCCAGGGCTGAACACAGCAAGGGAAGGGAGTCCCCGCATCATCGGGTCTCCATAGCAACTCATGCCAACATAGCGGGCAGGGACGCTCAGTCAGGCACAGCACAGGATGCCAGGCTCACTCCCCTGTGTCGTTGCAGTAGCATCAGGAGGTGGGGCTTACAGTTGAAAAGCCGGCACTGTGAGGCACACAGTGCCGGTAATCAGAGCACAGTAGACTGGCCCTAGACTGACTGAGTTTGACCTAGGCTAAGTGTGACCCTTCTGTTCCCTTCCCTAGTGTGTTACTCGTATATATTGTTAAAGATTGTATTGTGCCCCTACCCTTTGATCCTGGTTTTGTGTGTGTGTGTGAGAGTGAGGACTGAGTGTGTGGCGTAATAGACCCTTCCCCTCCCCCCCTGGGATTTCCCTTCGTTGTCCCCTTCCTTCCCCATGGTGAGTGAACAGGACCTTCTCCTTTCATGTGACCCTTGGTACCCTACCCAGCCCTGCACAGCTCCAGCACTCTTCCTTCCCTTCCCCCCGTGGGCTGGGGGGGGGTGTTAAGGGAGTGCATGGGACTTGGCCTTCTTGTTGATGCACTGCTTATGCCCTATGATGATAGAGGTCTGGATTCTTTAAGAACCATTGGGCCGCATTCTATCCTGACGGGCATTAAACCTCGAGGGCCTCATCCCAGAGCACTTGCGCGCCAGGCTAAGTGAGCATGACCCTTGGACTCTTCCCTTCCCCCCTCCATTTCCTGTTGGGGTCCCCCAAACGTCCCCCCACCCTGCTGTGACAGAATTAATGCACTAATCCCTTTGTAAGGATTGGGTGGGGAGGTATGGACGTAGCTGAACAAATAGGGGACCTGGTATGGGCCGTACAATCATTGGCTATGGAGATGAAGGATCTCCAGGAAATGCACATCCAGCTCACCACCCTAGTAGGCCAGGGAGCAACTGGAGGAGAACCTGTGGGGTCACCTCCTCCCCCCATCAGCGAGGTGCCGCCAGCCCCTGCGGCCGCTGAGGTGGTCGCTGCCCCCGCGACACCTCACGAGCTCAAGGGACCATGGATCTAGAAGTTCTTGGGGGACCGGAAGGTCTTTCAGGGGTTTCTGGCCCTCTGTCACTTGACATTTACAGTCCAGCCCGTGACCTATTCCACTAATGCCCTTAAGGTCGCATTATTATAGGGAATCTAGGAGGGGTGGCACTGAAGTGGGCCACCAATCTGCTTCATAGTAAGAGTTCTTTATTGAGCAACCACGTGGATTTTGTCCACGAGTTTGCATTTCTATTCGACCATCCCCATAGGGCACGGGATGCAGAAACCACTATTATGGCTATCAGGCAGGGAAAAGGTACCCTGCTTGAATACATTACCCGATTCCAACAGGTAGCCCTTGAATTGCGCTGTCCAAATGATGTGCTAAACGTTTTGTTTAGGAAAGGGTTAAGTGAGGAGCTGAAGGACCAGCTTGCCTTTATGGCTCTCCCAGATACTTGGGAGTGTTTGGCCACACTCGCGCTTCAGATTGACGACCATCTCATTGAGAGGCGCAGGGAAAGAAAACAGGAACCTCGAGTCTTCTTTTCTCGAGTGACCCCGGGGGGGCCGCCTAGTGTGGAAACCACCAAGGGAAATGAACATGAGCCCATGCATATAGGAGCCTCCTAGGGCCCCTTAACTAAGGAAGAAGGAGAAAAGAGAAGGCGGACAAAGGCCTGCTATTATTGTGGCGACACATCTCATTTTGTATTTGAATGCCCTTTCCTTGTCATCCCAGCGCCAGGACCAGGGAAATGGCAGGGGACAGGACAGGCAGGGGACATCCTGGCCATAAAATACATTCCCACCAGCCCCATTTTCGGCTCCCAATCACCTTGAGCCTTAACCCTCGTCAGTCCTTAGTTCTGTGGGCCCTCATAGATTCTGGAGCTTTGGGGAATTTTATAGATACTACCTTAGTCCGCCTACACGCCCTCCCCTTAGAGCCCATGGCCGTGCAGAGCCGGTCATCTCTACTGATGGCTCCCCCCTGGTGTCAGGATCTATCACTAGACAAACTACACCACTGTCATGTTCGATTGGCACACACCAAGATTCCATCATATTTGATGTAGTATGTACCCCTCTCTTTTGCGTGGTCCTAGGGCTTCCCTGGTTGCGACTATATTATTTATTTATTTATTAAAAATTTGTATCCCGCCCCTCCTGCGCACAGGGCAGCCCATGGTGGCGAACAGCAACAATCAATAAAACAATAAAACAGTTTAAAACAGTTAAAAACACAATAAGGCAGGGGGGAAAGAACCTACCTCCCACCCTACCCCCCTTCGCCAAAAGCCTGGCGGAACATCCAGATCTTACATAACCACCGAAACAGCAGGAGAGTGCGAATCAACCAAGCCTCCTCCGGGAGCGAATTCCACAGCACAGGGGCAGCCACCGAGAAAGATCTAACATAGGTGGTCACCCACCTAGCCCGGGGAACCTCCAAAAAGGCTCCCATGGACAATCTCAAGGGTCGCATGGGCACATCGGGTGTGAGGCGGTCCCACAGGTAAGAAGGGCCCAGGTCGTGAAGGGCTTTAAAGGTTAAAACCAGCACCTTGAACCTGGCCCCCACATGATCCCCACATCTCATGGGCAAGGAGACACATCCAGTTTAGGTTCCAGTATTGTCAGCACACCTGTCAGGTAGGCACACCAACCCCCGAAACCACCACAACACTCAGTGGAAGTCTGACTGGGCCCTCCCCGAAATTCCCCCAGAATATTGAGATTTCCAGGACGTTTTCAGTAAAACTCAAGCAGCTGAAATTCCTCCGCATCGGTCGTACGACTGTCCAATCGGCCTAGTACCAGGAACAGCACCTCCCTTTGGGCGCATTTATGAGCTATCCACACAAGAATTGGAATCCCTACGACTATACATAGACAAAAACCTACACAATGGCTTCATACAACATTCCTCCTCCTCTGTTGGTGCATCCCTCTTTTTTGTGCCAAAGAAGGACAGGGGACTCCGTCCCTGTATTGACTATTGAGGGTTGAACAGCATTACCATCAAGAATCGGTATCCCCTGTCGCTGATCCCCGAACTCCTAAATCGGCTGCAAGGAGCCAGCATCTTTACAAAGCTAGATCTTCGTGGGGCCTACAACCTAGTGTGAGTGAAAGAAGGAGATGAGTGGAAGACAGCGTTCAGGACTCATTACGGTCACTTCGAGTACCGCGTGATGCCATTTGGATTGGCCAATGCCCCCGCCACCTTTCAACATTTTATAAATGACATCCTTCAAGATTTCCTGGACCGTTTTGTTATTTCCTATTTAGATGACATTTTGATTTTTTCCCCATCACTGGAACAACACGTGTCCCACGTAAGACAAATATTACAACATCTTCACCAACATAAGTTATACTGCAAGTTGGAGAAATGTGCCTTTCATATTACCACTGTCAAGTTCCTTGGATTTGTCATCTCTCCGACAGGGATAGAAATGGAAAAAAGGAAGGTGGAAGCTATTCGACAGTGGTCCCCACCCAAAGCCGTTAAACCTTTGCAACATTTCCTTGGGAGCATCAATTACTATCTACACTACATTCCAAAGTATGCTGATAGTACTGTTCCGCTCACCCACCTTCTGAAGAAGAATCACCTGTATACCTGGGGTCCTGAACGACAACGTAACTTTGAGTACCTCAAAGACGCTTTCATTACCGCTCCCCTCCTCCAACATCCCAATTTTCAGTTACCTTTCCATGTGGAAGCAGACACATCCAGCAATGCCATTGGAACAGTACTGTTACAAGCAGACGATGAAACTGGACCCTTGTTGCCCTGTGCATATTTCTCGCGGCAGTTGTCCTCTGCAGAAAGAAACTATTCTATTTTCGACCGTGAACTTCTAGCCATTAAGGCTGCCTTTGAAGCTTGGCACCATTACTTGGAGGGCACTCTGTACTCCGCGACCGTTATCACGGACCATAAAAATCTTACTTTCCTACAGACTGCTCAGATAGCCAATGCCCACCACGATGGGCACTTTTCTTTGCATGCTTTTCCTTTGTTATTCGTTACTGACTGGGGAAACTAAATATCATAGCAGATGTGCTCTCCCACTACCATGACAACCTTCCCCAGAGCAAGAGGAACAAGGACCCATTCTCAGCCCCAAGGTTTTCGCTGCCACTTCTATACAGTTAGAACAACTACGACAGGCCATGACACAAGAACTCCTACCCTTGAGAACTCAGCCTATACCGAAAGTAGTAAAGGTTAGATACCTTATGTCAAATTTTAATCGAAGCTTTGATGGATGGTCTTATCCGATGATATCAAACACTATCAAAAATGATATTAAAAAAAATGGCCGCTATC
>QEPC01009586.1:135909-146849 GCA_003113815.1 Sphenodon punctatus
TTTCACTTTGCAACCTTAAACAAGCCCACCCGTCACATTAGCACCCTGAAAACTGAGTTAATTTTTGTACATACACACAACTGTTGTAAGTTCACAGTAATTACAAGCATTTTTATCAAGAGTACTTGTTGTTTCTAATTGTAATTTAATTATAATTGTTGTAATTGAAAATATATTATTTTATCTTGGAATTGGAATTAAAACCATTCTGTTACTTTTTCACAAATGCTTGCATTCATATTTCTTGGAGTATGCAAATTTAGGGGGCAGTCTTATGCAAATTTATGTAAATGTGGTGGGAGTCCACGGCTCATTGGGAAATTTGAAAAGGGGTACTTGGTCACAAAAAGTTTGGGAACCACTGAACTAGTCCAAATGGCATCACGACATAGTCGAAATGTCGATACCTGGTTCTGAAGGTTGTTTTCCCCTATGAGCATTCTCACTAGATTATATTTGGTGAGATCCAATTTGGTGAAGACCGTTGCTCCTTATAACCTGTCCAAAAGTTCAGAGATTAGTGGAAGCGGGTAGCGGTTTTTAATGTTGATAAATTCAACCCCCAATAATCTACACAAGGTTGTATACCCCCATCCTTCTTGGGAACAAAAAAGATCGGGGCCCAGGCAGGGGATGATGAGTGTCAGCATACCAGGGAATATACCAGCTCAGGAGAAGACAAGACATAGATTCAACCAAAGGGGGTTAAGAACCTGGTACTAGATATATGATGCAATCATACTGCCGATGCAGGGGTAAGCCTGCAGCCTCTGTCTCACTAAATACATGTTGCAAATCTTGGTATTCCTGTGGAAGGCTCCCGCCCACCTGAGTACATCCCACACAAGGGCCTGGCACTGGTGATGGTGTAGGATGGAGACAGATTTTCTGACAATAAACGGAAGGGAACAGCACCTTGTTGGTAGATCATAATATTCGAGGATCCTCTGGAACTCAGTAGTACCGGATGTATCCAGTGGGGCCAGGGGTGCACAGGAACTACCGAGATGCCCCCAGTTCATCCCGATGCTTGGCGCTTCCCACATCTGGCATCAAAGGAGGGAGGAGAGGACAGTTACGGGCATAATCATTCTGTCCTCCACAATAAAAGCAAAGCCGACCTTGCCTCTCCTCCGCCTTTCTCGTTCTTCCATTGTGAGGAGTCTTCAGGAGGTTCCAAGTTGCATAGGCTCCTGAGTGTCCCCTGGATCCATGGGGTCCTACTACTAGCGGGTGGTACAGTGGGTTTAAACAGAGTTCTCCTAGAACTATCGTGTCGACGCTCCCATAATCATTCTGCTAGACAGTCATCTATTTGCATGGTCAATATGACCAAGTCACTTAAACTAGCGGGGGTAACAGTATATGCCAAGTGACCCTTTTAAAGTCTTCGTTCAAGCCCTTTTGAAACATGACTTTCAACACTTCATTGGGCCAATCTACTCGATAGCCAATTGTTGGAACTGTGTTACATAGTCCAACAGTGGGGTTCTGCCTTGCCAAAGGGTCGTAATGGCTGTCTCTGCATGCCGTACCCGATGAGGACAGTCGAACAGAAAAAGGAACTCCATCTCAAAGTCCGGATAATTGATTAACAATGGACTATTACTAGTCAACAGGGGAGTCGCCCAATTCAATTCAAGTCCCCCTAAGTGTCCTATTATGAAAGCTTCCTTGGTGGCATCTGAGGTATAAGTCTGGGGCTAGAGCTGAAATGTTAGTTTGCAAAGCGCCAAAAAACCCTGACAGTTCTTTGTCTCCAGTAAATTTTTCTAATTTAGGTCCTTTTGGTTCTCGGGGAGAGGGGGGCATAGGTGCCAAGGCGGCATTCTGTTTGATCTATTTGTCCTTGAGGTTGTGGATCTCCATGGAGAGGGCTTGTACAGCCTGAGTGAGTGCCATCATTTTATCGTTGGGCTCCATATTAGAGGCAGACAACTGCCGGTTATACTGTTAGGGAGGGGGAGGGAAAGGAAACACATGTCAGCCTGTATAATCCACCCACCCCAGGGTGCCCCAAAGGTTCGAACACCCCTGTCATGAAACGAGCCCTCGGGAGCTAAGGTGGGAAGTTCTCCCCAAAGAGAGATAAGCCCAGATCATCATAGGGCAGCAGAGACTAAAGAGCCGGGCACATACCCATGCCAGGGTCTGGACCCTCATGGTAAAGGGACAGGGGAAAGGGAAAAGGGACCCCCAGGGGTGTACACCCCAAGCTGCAAAAGGGAAGGGAAGTGAGACACCCGCTGGAGTGGGGGGAGGGACAGGGTACTTACGTGCTGAATTCCCGAGACAGGGAGAGAACATACACAGAGACACTACCCACTTTGTACACACACACTAACAGTACACTCACACGACAACCCAGAAGGAGAGGGGGTAATTATTAGTACAAGGCAAGGAGGAAATATGAGCTCCTAAGCATCCAGGTCAGTCTCTCAGATCTCTGATAACCGGCGGCAGCTGTATCTGCCACTAGAGAAGTTATAGCCCTGGCCTGCCCCTTCAACCTTTGCAGCAGCCCCTCGCTGAATGCGGAGGAACACCACACTGCCCTCTGCTGGCCGTGGGGACTGTGCGGCCACCAGGGCCACTAACAACAAGTGGCAGCACATGCACAGCCCTGCCCACGCAGTGACCCGACACTTACAGCAGTATGAGGTTGGTCCGAAGAGACACTGATCTTTTGGAAAGACGATGTTTACGGTTTTGGAATAATTGTAGTAGAAGAGAATGAACCATTATCAATGACCTAGTTGGTGATAGAAATATCATTATCAAACCTGCAGATAAAGGTGGTGCCATTGTGGTAATGAACCATGTTGATTATGAGAGTGCTACTTTAGATTATATTAATGACGGCTCTTTTTACAAGAGATGCATCAGGGATCCTACTGACAGAATCATAGGTGATGCGTCAGGAGGGCACAAGCCCCCCCGATTTTTGACCTCACACCAGTATCAGCCTTTCTCCTCTTTCACCCCCCTCCAGTGCCCCTTTCACTCCCCTACCTGAATGGAGGAGAACACATTCATCCAGCGGCCAAGTCAGTCCCCCTCCTCCCCCCCCCCCACAGAGTGCTGGAAGGGGAGGGGATGAGGGAGCCAGGAGACAGTGAGTGACTCACTTCCTCCTCCCTTGAGTGTGGGAACAGGCTGTGCTGGCAGGTAGTGCAGCAACGGCATTTTCAGGCAGCTGGAGGAGGAACAGAGCTCGGGGGAGCAGCAGCAGCAGCAGCCTCAACAGATGGATCAAGGTGGCGGCTACTGCAAGGGTCCAGATCAGGAGTGGGGCGAGGCAAGGTGGGCTGGGTGGTGGTGGGGGAGTCTGGGATATAGGGTTGGTGGTGCTGGATTGGGGCGCACGGGCTGCAGCACAGGCCTGCCTCACCCTGGTTGGGGGGTGCTAGAGCCCAGAGAAGGAGTAGAGGTGAGGCGTGGGGACAGGGTATAGGATCCGGGTGTGTGGGTGTGTGTCCTGACCATGGTGAGGAGGCTGGATTGGGGGGTGCATAGAGGCCTGGGTGGTTTGTATATCCCCTGTGCAGTCTGTATTTTTATGTTGGGGGGGATGCCAGCTTTGCAATGCCACATGGCTTGGTTTTTGTGTGACCCTGTACGGTCTGTATTTTTGTTTGGAGGGAGAATGCAAGCTTTGCCATGCCATTTGGAAAAAATTGCATTTCTGGCAACCCTAACCAATGATCCATCCATGGGAGTGAGTTGCCAAGAGGAAACACTTGCTTCCCCATGACTTTGCCTGCCCTCATCTCATAGGGGAGGCACAATATCAAAATTTTCCATGAAGAGCACGGTCACACAGAAAGGAGAGAAGCAAAAAGACTTTTCTGCCCCCTTCCGATGTGGACACAACCCCTTAAGAGTGTCATGATGTTCCAAGGGGACATGTCTTGTCAGAAAACTAGGAGGAGAACCTGTTTACTCCACCCCTTTATTAGGAGTGTGCATTTCGTTTTTGTTATTATGATAACGAAAAGAAAAAAATTGATTTTTGTTATTGTAACGAAAATGACAAATAATAATAATGAAAATGAATTTTTGTTTTTGAAATAATGGGGGAAACTGAAAAATGTATTTCTGGCTATAACTTTTCTTATTCAATTCTGATGAAACTTGAGAAGTTTGTACCCCCAACAGAGGGCACTATGTGTACCAAATTTGAAAAGATTGGATAAAGGAAACTGATTTTAGAAGCAATTGAATATTGTGATTTTAAGAAAACCTCCATACACTTTCCTGAATGCACCTCTTTTATCCTCCAACCAATTTGCATGAAACCTGGGAAGATACTGGGTGAAAACAGACATGACGCTAACCACCCTTTGGTGGTCATTTATGCATGTTTCAGGGCTGCATAGGGCACCAATACAGCCCTGCAACATGCATAAATAACCACCAAGGATGGTTAAAGGGTGGTTAGCGTCATGACTGTTTTCAACCTATGTCCCTCCACTAGTGGACCAATCCTACCAAATTTCAGAAAGATTGGATACAGTGTCCTGATGTTATAAGCTATTAACTTGAAAATCCATTTCCATCTGTATCATTTTTATATTCCATCCTGTTTACAAGTAATTTGGCAAGAATTTATCACACACCTTCCCTGTCATTTCTGCCAAATTAAAGGACAATTTGATAAAGGACCCCAATTTTATAAGCAATGGATATTGTCCCGTAGAGGACCATTATTCAGATAAATAGCAGCACATGCAGTGCCACTCAGAAGTAGGCACCTGGCATGGCAGGGGGAGGGAGGCTGTAGGAGGGAGGATGGGGAGTAACCCAACAGACTGACAGACACATTCACTAGCCAATTACTGCATGCTTCCAGCTTTACAGGATCCAGTTGGTGGTGGCTTTGAGGCAGGCATAGAAGGGACATAACTGGGACTCTGGGGATAGTATTCCAGTCATCAGGAGACATATAGTTTACACATCCAGGCTGGCCAATTATCATCACAATCATATCCTGCAGCACTGTGACAGAGGACATAAGAGAATCTCTATTAACTCTTTCCTAAACAGATGCTTCTGATTTCCCAGTAACAAGTGAGGGAGAAAAGTTGGGATGGTCACAGCACAGAATGAGGGCATTTGATTGACATTTCTGCTGGCCAATTGGCATTGCAAACTCATCTTATACCACAGTGACACGTAAGAGAACCCCTGGCATAGGCTCATTCTCTACATATGCTGTGCAGGCATATACAATTGGAACCCTTTATGACATCTTTCTGATATTTTGCAGAGATGATCCTGAAGGTGTGAGATACAGCCTTGACAAATTTCATGTACACTGGTTGGACTATGAAGATGTTAAATCAAACATACATTTATAAGTTAATTGCTTATACTACCAGGACCCTTTATCCAATGAAATTTGGCATAGATAGTAAACATGGGGGAGGGGGGTATAAACTTGGCATGTTTCATCCACATTAGATGCGATATATAGAAGTTACAGCCAGGAATGTATATGCAAATTTTTGCAAAATATAATTCAACTGTGCTGGTTCTAACCTTTAAAGCCCTTCACGGCCTGGGCCCTACTTATCTGGGGGACCGCCTCACTCCCCATGTGCCCGTGTGACCCTTGAGATCATCCGTGGGAGCCTTTTTGGAGGTTCCCGGGGCGAGGTGGGTGGCCACTGATGTTAGATCTTTTTCTGTGGTCACCCCTGTGCTGTGGAACTCACCCCCGGAGGAGGTTCAGTTGTCCCCCACTCTCCTGCAGTTTCAGCATTTATGTAAAACCTGGCTGCTCCGCCAGACCTTTGGCAGGAGGTAGGGGTGTGTGGTGGGTGTGTTTTTTCCCCCCTGCAATTTTTAATTGTTTTAAATTGTTTTATTGTTTTATTATTTATATTGTTGTTCACCGCCATGGGCTGCCCTGTCGGCAGGAGGAGCGGGATAAAAATTTTACATAAATAAAATAAATAAAAATAAATAAAACTGCTTATAAAATTGGGTTCCTTTATCCAATCTTTCTGGAATGTGGTACACTTAATGCCTTCCATTGGAGATAGAATTCCTCCACGTTTCATCCAAATATAATGAAAAACAAAAAGGTTACAGCTGAAAATGTGTTTCCATTTAAATAAATGGAAAACGACAACGACAACGACAACGAAAACAAAAATTTGATATTTATAAAAACGGAAACAAAATATTTAAATAACAAAAACAAAAAATGAAAACAAAAACGACATGGGTCCCTGGTGCACATCTCTACCTTTTATAATGTGCCCCACAGTCCTCCCTGTTAAACATTCTGATGGTGTCCTTGGTCCATTTTGGCCCAGCACCCTGTCTCTGACAGCAGTCAGCTTTGTTCATTTCGGAGAATGAAATGTAGGGTGATACAGTTTCTGCTATGCACTCTTAGTCCCCAACAGTCAGGGTTTCCCCCATCTCAAAACACTAAAGATCTCCGTAAAACATACTTTCCCACAAATTCTAAGAAATGTACACATTTAAAGTAGATTGGGAGTAGAGAGCGGAGATTGGTGTCTGCACAAAAGTTCAATGTGTACATTAACTATAAGGAGGAAAGGGGGGGGAATCAAAATGGGACCGTTTGCAAATGCTGACACACCTAAAGCAGGGATGGGAATCTGCAGCCCGCTGTGGCCAATTCCAGTCTTTGGTTGCCTGTGCTGTTCTTCATCCCCTAGAGGCTTCCCCCTGTTCTCATGCACTTTGGTCTGCCATCTGCACACTGAAGGTCACCAGCAACACTTCTGATCTGGCAGTCCATCTCCCTGTGCAGTCGACCTTGTCACCCATGCAGGATGCTCTGTCTCACGGAGATCTGCAGGGACATCAAGTCCAGCCCCCAGCAGGGTGCAGGCTCTCCACCCCTGACCCAAAGGGTGGCTTCTTTGCACAGAAATGTAGACAAATATTAAGCATCTATGATCCTGCAGTCCTGAAAGTGTCTTCAAAAACCACACACCTTATTCCATATTTTACAACATCTAAATGGGGAAAAAATGCTTTAAAATACTTTTTTGAAGTTGGCATCTGTCCTGTAGCTTGATATTTTGTAAATTGTAGCAAGACTAAAATGTGTCCACAATTGAAGGCTTGAACAGTTCCCTTCTGAAAGAATCCAGTAGTTTGTATTTTTATTTATTTTTGTTTTAGTTTGTAGCTTGTATTTTTTTAATTTATTTTTATTTTAGTTTCTAGTTTGTATTTTTTTGATTTATTTTTATTTGATTTATTTTTAGTTTTATTTTAGTTTCTAGTTTGTAATTTTGCAATCTGCATTTTTATGCTTGTGAGGGAGGGGGGATTCCAGATTTGCCATGCCATGTGGTTCGGGGGTTTTGTGCCCCTGTGCAGTCTGTGTTTTTATGGTTGGGGGGGTGCCAACTTTACCTTGCCATGTTGTTTGGGGTGCTTGGTTTTACATTCATACAAATTATGCAGATTAGGGGTCGGACTATGCAGATTAGTGTGGGTGGCACTGTGTAAATTAGGGGTGGAGTATGCAAATTAGTTTATTTATATTTATTTATTTAAAACATTTCTATCCTGCTTTCATTCCACCACTGGTGGTTCAAAGCGGCTAACAACATAAAAAATATTAAAATACAATATAAAACAGATTTAAAACTATTTAAAGACATAAAACAGCATAAGGGTGGGGGGGAAACCACCCACCCCCCTCACCAAATGCCTGACAAAACAGCCAGGTCTTACAACTCCTACAGAATGTCGGGAGGTCAGGGGCCAGACAAGTCCCCATTGGGAGGGAATTCCAGAGGTGCGGCGCGGCCACCAAGAATGCCCTATTCTGTGTGGCCCCCCGAGAAGCATGGCGCCCCCGGAAGACCGCAGGGGCCGATCCAGAACCCGGGGAATGAGGCGGTCTCGCAGATAGGTAGGGCCCAGGCCGTGTAAGGCTTTATAGGTAAGAACCAACACTTTGAATCAGGCCCGGAAGACTATTGGCAGCCAGTGCAGAGAGCAGCGCACAGGTGTAATGTGCTCCCGGCGGCCCAGCCCCACCAAGAGCCAGACCGCCGCATTCTGCACTAGCTGCAGCTTCCAAGCTATCACCATAGGTAGCCCCATGTAGAGCACGTTGCAGTAGTCTAACCGAGTTGTGACCAGGTTCAACATTGAAGGGATGCTGGACAGCATAATGAAAGACATTAGAACCATTTTAGAAGAAGGTTTTTTATTAGACTCTATCACTCAAAATGATTATGTGTATCTGTGGAATAAAAAAACCAAGGATTCCAGTCCTATATACTTTACCTAAAATACACAAAGGAGCACATTAAATACTCCATGTGAATCTCTTCTTGAACCAAAACAGAGAAACAGAAACAATAGGTTAATATGTATGTACTTTAACATACAACTCTTTTAAGTCAAAGGATTAGAGGTATTATACTGAAACATTGGCACATTTTGGGTAATATTCCTTCTTGTTTGGATCCCCCAATTTAACTTTAAGGATCAGTTAGTTCATAGTAATGCACATCTTCAAAAGAGTTCAACCACTACCTTTTAATTCCTCACCCCTAAAAGGACATTAGACTTGTGACCATTGTCTGTCATGTAAATAAATAATAATAATAATAATAATAAATATACTTTATTGTACTAGCCCATTGGCCATGACAAAATTACATATATAAACAATATAGGATACAAACACAACACATTAGGGATGGGCGAACAGAACCGAGTTCGGAAATTCGGTTCGGTTCGAAAATCGTGTTCTGTTCAGAAGTTCAGTTCAGTGGACTGAACTATTCAAGTTCAGTCCAAACTCCGAACTTCCGAACAGAGTTCGGAAATTCAAACCCATTGAACTAAATTGAATATTATCTTATAGGGATGGGTGAACAGAACTGAGTTCAGAAATTCGGTTCGGTTCGAAAATAGAGTTCTGTTTGGAACTCCGAACTTCCGAACCGCGTTCACCCATCCCTACAACACATCACATCCTTCCATAGGACTTTGTTTAAAAAAGGGGGACATATAGTCCTATCGCCACTCCCCTGTCTCCTAAAAGGGAATATCAGGAAGAGGGGGAATTACCTAAAATTACCCATAAATCCACATCAAATAAATCTACTGCCCCCTATGTACTATTGTTTGCTCAGACATGCTCTCTCTCTTCTGATCAAATAGCCATAAAGGGCCACTTCCTGAGTAATTTTCATATTTCTGTCACTCAGGACAGAAATTGTCTATTCACTGATGCCTCTCTAGGTCACTTAATGGCTTTATATAATCTGTCCCAGAATTTCCCATACTGAGGGCAGATAAACAGGACAAGCGGGAGGTCTTCAATCATTTGATCGCACCACAGGCAAAATCTCTCACAGTAGGGGATGCCCTTTATCCTACCTTCTGCTACAGCTGAGCACAGAGTCTGTAAGCACATAGCTGTAAAAGTGTTTTTATGTTCATGTGGGATCTCGTAATCCACATATCTACTGCCCCCTAACTTCGGTAGTAAGAACCTGTATATAGGGGATATTCTAGAAGCACTAGCCTTTCTCCTGAGTGTCTGATTATCTATATCCTTTATCCTTTGCTTAAGTATTCTGGAAGCCTCTTTTAACGGGAGGTCTGATAGAAAGGTATAAGAGAGACCCAACTTAAACAAAGCTTGATTCGTAGCTCCCCACCAATGGTCTTTACTGGCTATATTATTCTTCTCTTGCAGGCAGAACTTAGACAATGAAGGTCAGGGGTGGCTGGTGGGTTTTTAGTTTGGAGGGGCAGTAAGGCTGTCCAGCCTGCTGGCGGCAAAGCCGCCGGTGGGCCGGCGAGCCGGTGGGCGGGGCCAGGGCAATGGTGGGCGGAGCCATGGCAATGGTAGGTGGAGCCAGGGCATAACCCAGCAGCAAGGAGTTCCCAGGATTAACTTCGGATGGAAGAAAACACAGTCTACATGCACATCAAGCTTAAAATGAATAATGTATAAACTAGGGATGGGCGAACAGATCGCGGTTCGTGTTTGGCCGTTCAGTTCGGCCGCGTTCGGTTCATGTGTTCGTGTTCAGCCGTTCGGGTGGATCGCCGAGTTCGCGTTTGGCTGTTCGATTCGGCCGCGTTTGGTTCGTGTGTTCGGGTTCGGCCGTTCGCCGTTCGGGTGGATCACCAAGATCGCGTTCACCATTTGGCATCCTAAAAATATCGTGAGTGCACGGGAAGCCGGAAATTGCGCCGGAAACCAGAAATTCGTGTGCACATGGAGCTGTGAGGCGAGTGGGTGTGTGTTTGAGTCGGTGGCTGCTTGGTTCGTGTGTTTTGGTGTGATTGTGTTGGGTTTCGCTGTGCTGTGTGTTTGGGTGGGTTGGTGTGTGTTGTGGGTGACTGTTGGTTTGTGCTGTGTGGGATTTTGGGAGAAAAAAAATAAATGAAGAAGGCTGCTCGCATCCTCCAGCTGGGGACACATTTGCCGGTGGAGGAGGAGGAGGAGGAACTGGTGGAGGCCACTGCCCCTGCTACACCTCCCGTGGCACTGGTGGCACTGGCTTCCTCTTTGGATGAGGAGGAAGCAGTGGGCTCTACTGCCATTCCTGCCAGGTTTGTAAACCTTTTTTTTTACTTTTAAGACAAGAAAGGCTGTATCAGTTGGAGCGAGCTCAGCTCACTGGCGTGCGGGTGGGTGTGTGGGTGGTGGGCATCAGTCAGGCACAAGCAGCGGCCAACAGAGGATGGCAGCGGATGTCTGTCACAGAGAGAGAGGGTACTGTAGTTTGGGGGACTCTTCCAGCAGTCAGGCATGAGCAATCCCCCACCCAAACATGTGCCAGGATATCAAGGGTCTCCACTCTCCAGTTGCCATCCCATTCCCTATGCACCCTCAAATAAGGGCAGTCTCATTCCTCCAGCCAGGGTCACATCTCGCGTCGCCATCCCTAGCACCCCAAGGAGGGCAGGAT
>QEPC01009586.1:154762-171369 GCA_003113815.1 Sphenodon punctatus
AAAAAAAAAAAAACAACCATACAAAACCAAAAAAACCAAATAAAAAACAAAACAAAACCATATAAAACCCAATAAAAAACCAAAAAACCATATAAAAAACAAAAAAACACCCATAACAACATTTCCCAAACGGCTGAACCGAACAGCCGAATGGCCTAACCGAACAGCCTGTTCGGATGACCGAACCGAACGGACAAACCCGAACCCGGCGAACTAGCCGAACCAAACGGACGAACCGAACACAGCTGAACCGAACGGACAAACCGAACGGATGAACCGGACGCAGCCGAACCGTACGGACGAACCCGAACCGCGATCTGTTCACCCATCCCTAGAAGCAACATAAAAAACAGAGCAACAGCTTCATTAGTGAAACATTTCATAAGCTAATAATGAACCCACAGATTTATTTTGGGGGGGGACTTGAGCAGTATTCCTCTCCAATAGATGATTGGGAAAATCATCTAGGCCCCTGGGTGGCCCATGCAGTCATCTAGGGATGCCCTCCTGGAAGTTCCACGTTATCAGTTGCCTTCTGGGACAGCTTGTTGGCTGAGGCTATTGACCAAACGGCTCCCAAGTGTCCGCTTCCAGAAAGCCAACAACGGGGGTCACCGTGTTTCATGGAGGACCTCCATTGAATAAAGGAGGCTGGATGGCGGTTGGAGCGACGGTGGCGTCGAACTTGTGCTGAAACTGACTGATTGCAGCGTAAAGCCAGTTTAAGGGCTTATGCTATTGCAATACGGATAGCAATGAAAGAGTTCTTTGCTACCCTTATTGCGTCTGCGAAGTCACGTCCAGCGGAGCTTTTCCGGGTGGTGCAGAGGCTGGTCAGTTCAGCCTATATCCGCCTGGAACTGGAATTTTCCAGTGCCCACTGTGACATGTTTGCTGACTTTTTCGCAGATAAAATCACTCAGATTCACCATGATCTCAATGCTGCATTAATGACAGTGGACGAATCAGAGGTACAGGAAGCCTCACCTTGCTGGTGGTTGTGGGATCAGTTTCAGTGGGTGTAACCCGCTGACACGGTGGGTGTTCTTGGGACAGTCTGAAGGCCAACCAGGAGACATTACAGTCGTTGCTGGAGGGAGTGATCAATGCCTTCCTTAGGGAGGGCAGGGTGCCGAACCATCTTAAAGAGGTGGTGGTGTGGCCTCTACTCAAAAAGCCACCTATGAGCATTGACTCCCCAGCCAGCTATCGGCCAGTCTCAAATCTTCCCTTTTTAGGGAAGGTTATCAAACAGGTGGTGGTCCAGTCATTACAGGAGCACCTGGACCGGGTCAATTTTCTTGATCCCTCACAGTCGGACTTTTGCCCCAGGTTTGGCACGGACACTGCACTTGTGGTCTTGGTTGATGACCTGCATCGTGAATTAGATCAGGGCAGATCCACAATTTTGATCTTACTGGATCTGTCGACGGCGTTTGATACCGTTGATCACAAGCTGTTGGTGACAAGGCTGCGGGACCGGGCCGGGGTGAACGGAATTGTTCTCGAATGGTTCCACTCATTCCTGGCAGGGAGAGTTCAGCAGGTGGTTCTTGGGGAATGTCTTCCCCCCCTTTGGCCGCCCAGGTTCGGAGTCTGGGGGTGCTCCTCGACCCAAATTCAGCTTTGCCTGAATTGTCAGGTGGAGACTGTGGTGAAGGAAGCATTTCGCCAATTACACTTAGTATGACGGCTGCGGCTGTATGTCTCGGACTCGGATCTGGCCACCACCATCCATGCTTTCGTTACCTCTCAACTGGACTACTGCAATGTGCTCTACGTGGGGCTGCCCTTGACGATGGTCCGGAGGTTGCAGCTAGTGCAGAATGCAGAGGCCCGTCCCCTGATGGGGACAGGCTGCCGTGAGCACATTACACCTGTGCTCCATACCCTGCACTGGCTGCCTATTGTCTTCTGGGCCCAATTCAAGGTGACCTACAAAGCCTAAATGGTTTGGGTCCTGTTTACCTGTGAGACCGCCTCAGACCTTGGGTTTTTTCACAACCCTTGAGGTCGGCCGGGGCACCCAGCTCAAAGTCCCCTGGGTACGCCGGGTGGTGACAGCAGAAAGGGCGTTCTCGGCAGCCGCAGCTCGGCTGTGGAATTCCCTCCCGTTGGAGGCCTGGTTGTCCCTGGACCTCCCCTCTTTCCGTAGATGCTGTAAGACCTGATTGTTCCACTGGGCCTTCGGGAAGGGGGTAGGCGGGTGTGTGTGTGTGTGTGTATTGTTTTATTCCTGAAAATCACCATGTCCATGTTATATTTTTATGCTTTGTGATATTTTAGATGTTTTATTATTGTTATTTATAACTGTGTTGTACGCCACCCTGAGCTGCTATTGTGCAGGAGGGAACAGACTACAAGTGTGTGTATAAATAAATAAATATTGTGATTATTGTTTTATTGTTTTTAAATTTGTAAGCCACCCCGAGTCGATTTTGCAAGAGGAGAGGGGTAAAAATAGAATAAATAAATAAAATAAAATTGGCTAATGAGGAGAGAATGCTATTGGATTTTTGAATTACATATTGAGGGAGCTGTTGGCCTTAATGAGGAATTGGATGTGTCTGTGTTTTTATAGGTCTTCAGCTGCATAATAGGTTCTAATTTATAAGAATATATAACGGTTCCCCTGTTCTGTCTTCTTTAATATCAAACAATGTGTTTATTGATTGTTATTTATGTCTGATGTTTATATTATACATTTCAAAGCACACATTGCAACAGTGACTAGGTGGTGATAGATGGCTAACTAGTCATTTTGAAGTAATTTGTTCCTTAATTATGGACAATTGGTCAATAGTGGTATGTTACATTAAGGTCTGATTTGACCATTCATCCTGAGTGGGGGTTTTTAATATGTGGTTTTTTACAAATGGTTAATTGTTAATGATTTTTAATTATTCTTTGTAATCATCGGACTAAACTGACTCAAGTTTTTCTATTTAAGTAGATTGTATTCCATAGCTAGCCATTCAGCCTTACTAATGTGGAATGGCTATGCTATCCTACAAGTCTGGAAGTTGAGGTGAAGTTTTACCTTACAAAGTTCCTTTATGAACTGCAGTCCCAGAGCTTTTTACTTTTATGAAAACTTTGCTTTATTTATTTATTTATTTATTTATAGTCAAATTTGCATGCTACCCTCTCCTGCTAAAAGCATCTCGGGGCAGCTGACAACATAGTAAAATACAGATTAAAACAAATAACATCAAATACAATTAAAATCCCTCAGTAAAAAACAATTCAAACCCCAACCCCTCCCTAACCCAAACCACCCAAACCACCTCCCTCGGTAAAGGCACGGCGGAACAGCCAGGTTTTACATTGTCTATGGAAAGAGGGGAGGTCGGTGGCTAAGCGGACCTCCAATGGGAAGGAGTTACACAGCCACAGTGCAGCCACAGAGAACACCCTCCTCAAGGTCGACACCCGAGAAACCCGGGGGACCTCAAGGACGGTGCCCCCAGCTGACTGCAGGGGCCAATGCAGGTCCTGGAGGGTGAGGCGGTCCTGCAGGTAAGTGGGGCCCATACATCTGTTCATGTAGATATATGCTCAGGGAGGTATTTTCATTGCTTTGATGAGATTTTATCCCCTTTTTCAGGCTTATGAGCTTGGAGAGTTGACAAATTAAATCACTAATCATCCTTCTTGGTGAGGGATGTTTTGATCCATTTAAGATATTTTTATGATTGCTATATAACAATATTCAATAATGTTTTGTGTTTTTGAACATGGTATTAACAGTAGAATTTTTTAGGTGTTATAAAAGGATGTGAAAAGTTTTCTTCCCTTTCACTGGGTGGACTAGATATCTGTGTTAGCTTTCAATTGCCCTATAAGTAGCTTTTTTAGCTGGATGTCAATCAGGTTTGATAGGTTTACATACCCATTTCTGTTCTTTTTATGTCTAGTGTCAATAGGCATTTTCAGACAAGACACTCCCCACCCACCCACTAGACATGTTACAGGGCACCCATAGGGAAACACTAGAGCCCTGCAACATGTATAGTAGGTGGGTGGTGGGTGGGTAGTGGGTGGAGAGTGTCTTGTCTGAAAATGCCCTATGTATTACAACTAATGGACATTTTTACAAGAAGCAAAGCCCTGAAGAAGACTCTCAGTTGAAATGCGTTGGGTTCTAAATTTATATACTCAGAGGGAAGCTTCAATTGCCTGTTTTTTTATATACTATGTATTGTTGTCTTCAATCCCTATATTGTGTGTGAATACACCTATTGTTTTATTATATATCTGATGTAATCATCTCTTTATCTAGACCTATCAAATATAGTTATTTATCATTTTTATTGGATTATAGTTACATTGTTTGTTCAAAACAGATACCCTTTTCTTTGGCAATATCACACATAAAACAACCTAACCCGCTTCAACTAAATTATTTATTTAATATTTATTTTATTTCAGTGCTTTTATACCACCCCACTCACTGTACAGTGACTCAGGGTGGTGTACAACCAGCAATAATCAAATACAGAATACAAAATACACAAACAAAAACAACAACACCACTAAAATGCAGAATAAAATCTACTTAATGTCTCCCACCTCCACCTCTCCCCAACCCCCTTACCAAATGCCTGGCAAAAAAGCCAGTTCTTACACTGTCTGTGAAACATGGGGAGGTCCCAGGAGAGTCAGAGTTCCGTCAGAAGGGGGTTCCAGAGTTGCGGTGCCGCCACTGAGAACACCCTTTCAAATGTGCACACACCCACCCCCAGGAAACCCAAGGGACCTCTAGCAGGGTGCCCCCGGAAGACCACAGGGGCCAATCGAGACCATGGGAGGTGAGGAGATAGACAGGGCCCACACCGTGTAGGGCTTTAAAGGTTAAAACCAACAACATGAAGCAAACCCGGAAGACTATAGGCAGCCAGTGCAAGAAACGGAGCACTGGTGTAATGTGCTCCCAGCGACCCGTCCCTGACAGGAGGAGGGCCGCCACATTCTATAATATTTATATTATTTTATAATTTTTATAATATTTATGATTGCTTTTAATTGATTTTATTGTATTTTTAAATGTTGGAAGCCGCCCCGAGCTGCATGGTAGGAGGGGCGGGGTAAAAATTTATAAAAATAAATAAAATAAATAAATTCTGCACCAGCTGAAGTCTCTGAATTATTATCAAGGGTAGTCCCACGTAGAGCGTGTTACAGTAGTAAAGCTGTGAGGTGATGAACGCATGGATGATGGTGGCAAGGTCGGAGTCTGAGATATATGGTTGAAGACAATGGACCAGATGTAACTTACTAAAGGCACCCCTCACTACGCAATACATCTGGGCATCCAAGTGGAGCTGTGAGTTGAGGAGGACCCCCAGACTCCGAACTTTCGGGACCAGATGGGAGCCTCCACACATGCACCAGCATCACCTCCGTTTTGTCAGGATTCAGCTTGAGGCGACTTGTCCTCATCCAATCACCCATCGCAGCCAAGCACTGGGTAAGCACTGAGACTGCAGGGTCTGGGTCAGATAAAAACAAGAGGTATAGCTGGGTGTCATCAATATATTGGTGACACCCTACTCCAAATTCTCTCATGATCTCACCTAACGGCTGCATTTATACGTTGAACAGGAGAGGGGACAGAATAGAATCCTGCGGGACCCCACATGTAAGATCCCAGGTGGAAGATGAGCACTCCCGCAGGTCCATACGCTGAGTTCTACCAGCCAGGAACGAGCAGAACCATCCAAGAACAGTCACGCCACCCCACCCTACCCTGGCACAGTCCTGCAGGCGTGTCACCAACAACTCATGTTCCACCATATCAAACGCCACTGACAGATCTAACAATCAAGAGAGTGGACCTACCTCGATCCAACTCTTGGCACAGATCGTCGACCAAAGCCACAAGTGCAGTCTCCGTGCCATGACCCGGATGAAATCCTGACTGCGAGGGGTCCAGGAAACAGATCTGGTCCAAATGCCCCTGGAGCTGCTTGGTCACTGTCTGTTCAATAACCTTCCCTAAAAAGGGAAGGTTAAAGACAGGTTGATAGTTGGCTAGGGCATGAACATCAAGAGATGGCTTCTTGAGCATTATGCTCTTGTTTTAGTCAGCCAACCAAAGGAAATCAATCCCCATCTGCTTCCTTTGTTTGCCTGAATCTTGTATCTGTATCTGTGTCAGTAGGAAGGGGGGAAAGGGCACATATAAATCACACTCCCAGTCTCTTTCACACGTGTCTCGTACCGTAAGGCTCTGACCGATAGTGTACTGGGAAAATTGCCCGTCAGGATAGTATGTGGGCCAGTAGTGTCTCTCTGAGACTAGGCCCCTATCATCACAGGGCGCAGAGCACAAAGGAAAACTGGAGCCTGGCGGTTCCTTAAAGATCTCCCACTCTCGCACTTCCACACTGGAAGGGGGGTAAAGGAGAGGCGGTGCGACCTGGTGAAGGGAAGAGGGGCAGGGTCCAAGGAAGAACAGGGATGGAGGGAAAGGGGCGCTCATGCAGGGAGAGGGATGGATGCCCCAGGGAGGGGAAGAGAGACCCCCAGACACTCCCCAGTCATGCATCTTCCGTGCTACCACTGGCACCACCCAAGGGAAGAATAAGACCCATGTATTAGGGCACACTACACTCAAAACTACTGCAAGAAGCACAAGCACTACATGGACACAAACACAAACACAAGCAAAATACAAGCAATTAAATCAGGGAAACATTTAGCTCTCAGGCAGGGGCCAGCTTCTCGCTCCGATTACCGGTGCTGTCTGAGTCCCAGCGCCGGCTTCTTATTCTTGGGGCTCCACCCCCCGGCATGCCCACAACCATGCGGAATGCCACAGTGGCCCAGGACCTGACCCCAGGTCAGGCAGGGCAGCCAGAAGTGCTGCCTCGTTGCTGTCAATGGGGCCGGTTGCTATGGCAACCGGCGGCGCTGGTGGCACTGCGGAACCCACTGCAAGCAGCACTACAGGGGCGGTGGGGGAGACACCGGCGGGTAGGTGGCCAGAGCTCCTGCGGCGTCTCCCTATGACAATCTGCTACAGAGCACAGGGCCCTATACTCTGGATATTCAAGCCTGAGAGCAAAAGGGCTCATAGAGCATTTGATTCCACCCTCAATTCTTGCACTTACAGTAGATGACTGGCAGAAGAATAAGTTCCACCTTTTCAAAGGCTGTAGAAATTTACTTCACCTTTAAAAAAAAAAAAAAAAAAAAGGAAGCAGGGGAGAAATTTTGACTTTAGTTGTAAACAGATGAGATGTCACCCCAATTTTGCCCCCATTAACCCCAGAGTCACCCGCTCGTCTGTCAGGTGGCCACCAGAAGTTCATCCCAGGACCTCTACTCACAGCATCATCCCAGGGAAGAATGATAACTCCATGCAGGCGAATCCAGGGAAAGGTGGGACAGTGTGCTGTCCTGTGGCCGCCATATCTGTTGAGTGCGTGGCTCCCTCGGCCTGCATTCAGCATCATAGAGTCATGGTCAGCTGCCTAGGTTATCCAAGTAGCGACCGGAACTCTATGGTAGAGGGGAGCATGGGCAAACCATGGCAGGGAAGAACACCTGCCCGTTAGTGGTGGTCCCTCACAGAGCCTGCAGGTGGTGGCTGAAGGGGGGCGCCATGGAGTCTCTGGGGTGTCCCCTTTCAGGTGTTAACAGTAACACTTTCTTTTAATTTCTTTTACTTATTTTACCTTCACTTTTGTTGCTGTTCACTGCAGTACAGCTCCTTTTAATTATTCTCCCTCCTTGAACAGCAACAAAAGTGAGGGGGGAAATAAATAATAATAAAATAAAAATAAATAAATTCATTAATTAAAAGAAATGACTCCCCAAAGTACAGAAATCCAGCCAGCTCTCTGCTGCTGCAGATTATGAACTGGCCCAGATCAGTTCTAGGCCCTGCCAGATGCTAAGAGAATGCTCTGTATCTTTGGGACCATGCTGCTGGCCCCATGCTCTCCTCTTCCCTTGGGCTGCTCTAGATTCCCTCTGGGCCCGCCTCCCCTCCACACTTGTGTGGATGCGTGGGGAGGAGCTCATGGCTGAGACCAGGTTGCCCCTGTCCTGCTGCATGTGCACACTGTCATCACCATGTTTGCTCTCTGGAGCTGCTGAACTACATTTCCTAGCATGCTCCAGAGAACAAAGATGGCGGCAACAGTGTATGCGTGCCCAGTAGTGCATAGCAGCAAACTGGGCTATTGCTGTGCACCCCGATCTAGTGCTTTATGGCTGCCATCACTGTGGCAAACTCTGGGTTGGCTAAAGCCAGCCAGCAGCAGCCAGCAGGGTTTGTGGGGTCACGGGGCTGCCAGCAGGGTGGCTGCCCAAGTTCCTGGACTGACAGCCTGCTTCTGCCAGGAAGTAACTTGATCTCCCCCTTTCCCTACTTATCCCTCTTCCTCTGCTCAGCAGGCAGGAGTAAATCACATAAGGGGTACAAAACCAAGCTAACAAGGACAGTATGAGACAGGCACTGAGAGCAAACAAACCAGGAAGAGAGGTGTACAGTGGGAGGACTCATGGAAAAAAACAAATGGACCTTCTTACTGCTAAACTGTACAGATGGGCATCTCCTCTGGAGCAGAACCTTCCCTCCCCAGATTAATTCCGCTTTCTGAAAGTCCATATATTAACTCCATATATCTGAAAGACCACCTGTCCTTCCCTGTCCCACTGCAGCCCCTACAGTCAGCTAGGAGCACCCTCTCGCAGGTTCCATCTTTTACCCTTGTCTGTGGGATGGGGGTGTGAAGAAGGGCATTCTCAGTTGCTGCCCCGGTTTTATGGAACTCCCTTCCCCCAGAGGTTCTCCTGAGCCTAAGCATGTTCCGGAGGTGCCGGTGTAAAACTTTGTTTTTGGTAAAAGCGCTTGGCAGGTGGGGATAGGGGTTGGTTGGTTGGTTGGGTTTTTTTGGTAGGGTTGTGGGTGTTTTGAGGTGAGGGTGGGAGTTTTTATAGTATTGATTTTATGGTTTATGTATTGTAAGACACCCTGAGCCTCTTGGGGAGGGTGACATGTAAATTTGAATGAATAAATAAATAAATAAATAAATAAATAACATTTCTTGCATAAGTAACTATAACCCCCATCTCCCAACATATCCTTGATCCTCACTTTAACTCATTATTATTATTATTATTAACAAACATTTATATAGCGCCAGCAGTGTACCTGGCACTTTTCTTTTACATGAACAAGAGTGAAGAAAGCTAGGTGGTTATTACCTCAGAGTCATTGTTCATGTGAACAAGTCTTTTTAGGGCTATAACTTCATAAATCCTTTAAGCATAATGTTTATGTAACGTAAGTCGGGGCAGGTCTGTATATTAGTAAACGGTTCTCATATTGTTGATTAGGCACTGAATTTCAAGTTTCCTTTGGAAGAATTTCTGAAATAAATAAATGCTTTTTTCCTGGTTAATATGAGCCATTTAACTTATGGTTTTTTAAAAGTCAGCAATTTAATGGTATGTTTGAATCTGTGTGGGGTTTTCTTCATTTTTTACATTTGGAATTAGCTAAATTTAATACTTCTTACAAATTTACTATAAAGGGTTATAGTTTGGACAATGAGAGCAAAGGTTAGTTACCGATCATGCCGCGCTGTGATGAATGATAGTGGTTTTGTAGCATTGGACTTGTCTACTGGGAAGCAAAGGCCCCTCATACCAAGAGCAAATGCTTGTCTAGGCAGCTCAGTTTCTTCTGCTCTTTTCTCCACATGCACCACTCAAACTTATTAGTATCATTTATAATGAAAGGTATCAGTTTTACATGTGCACAGTGTACCAGTCACAAACATGAAATATGGACATGACAGAGTCTTCTTTTTGCCCATGAAAAGGATCACATGAGCAACATCTGGAATATATTCAGGCTTCTTTAAATGATTACCATTAAACACAATTTTGCTGCTTTCTCACAGAGATATAAAAAGTGTTAACATGGTTACATCATGAACTTCAGCTGGTTCTTATAACTCTCAAACTTACACATATCACAAAATGTGATGTTGCAACACAGTGTGCTTGATCTCAGGATTTGCAAGTATCCTCTGGTTAACATAGTAGCAGATTTTGTTATTCAACTGCACTACTCATACAGAATACGAATTAGTTTAAGAGGGGGGGCAAACTCTTCCCCATAATTAACTGGCCTTTTGTTATGAAACCTTTTCCACTAGTTTACATTTCAAATGTTTTTCATAACTTACAAGTTATACACATAGTGCTGGCCGATTAAAGTTTAAATATAGACTGCCTTGGCCAAAAGCTAAAACTAGATTGATAAACAATACTGATAAGTATGAATCTTCACGTATATTTAAGTGGAGAAAAACTGAGGTTCTTCACCTGTAACTTTGGTTCTTCATTCTTCGAGATGGGCTCCATCAGTCACACCTATGGGTTTCTTTCTGCGCCTGCACAGATCGGCCCGGAAGGTTCTCCAAGCAGCTACTTCTTCGCATGCCGTGGCCCCTCCTCAATGGCTCATGGTTTTGGCGGGCTTCCAGCAGTACTATAAAAGGAGGTGATAGATGTGTGTTACCTCTGTTCTTTCGAACCCCCACACCAGAACAAATGACCTCTTTAAATTAGGCTCTCTGATGCAGAGGATAATGTGGGTGTGTGGTGTGTGTGACAGAGCGCATCTCGAAGAACCAAGGTTACAGGTGGTAACTTCAGTTTTTCTTCAAGTGGGGGGTCTGTCAACTCACACTTATGGGAGAATTTTAAAAAGCAATAGTTTCAGTAGGGGGGAGGTAGCTACCTACTTAAATAGGGAATGCAGGACTGCTCTCCCAAAGCCAGCATCTGATCATGTGGAAAGGTCAAATGCAGAATGCTTGGCAAATGTGTGCATCGAGCTCCATGTGACAGTCTTACAAATTTGATCCAAAGGAAATTTGTGGGACCATGCTATAGAAGTTGCCATAGCTCTAGTGGAGTGGCCTTTAAGACCAGTAAGAAGCTCCTTACCATACAGCGGAGTGAGATGCACTCTGCTACTCACAAAGATATGGTTTGGGAGGTTGCTTTGGAGTCTGGAGAAGGACCCCCTGAGTTAATGAAAAGGGAAGTAGACTTTTCAAACATGGACAAAGCTGCGAGTTCCCCATCTCTTCTAGCTGACATTAACGCTACCAGCATACATACTTTGAGAGACAGCAAGTGTAATGAACAGGTAACCAACAGTTTGAATGGAGGTAGGATAAGTCTACTTAGTACTAGGTTTAAGTTCCAAGGAGGGCACGGATCCCTGTGACAGGGCAGGTATTAAAGATGCCCTTTAGGAACCACTTTATGATTGGGTGAGAGAACACTGGTCAGCCATCAATGGGAGGATGGTGGGCAGAAATTGTGGCAAGATAGACTTTCTACAAAGATGCTCCAAGACCTTCAGATTTGAGGTGTGTCAGGTAAATAAGCAGATGTTTTATTGTTGCAGTTTGTGGGTTGATGCCCAGATGATAAACCTTTTCCATTTTGCTTCAGAGGTCTTATTGACCCCTAGGGGGGTTGTGCCATTGCCCTCTGGTGAGAGAGGGGGGTATAGGCATGGGGGCTCGGGGATGGGGAGGGATGTCATGGCCCCCCAGTGAGAGGGGGAGGCATGGGCAGAGATTTTTTCAGAGGTAAGAGAGGAGAGCGGGTTGGGTATAGGCATGGGTGGGAGGGGGGAAGAGGAGGGTTGGGAGTTGGGGAAGGAGGGGGAAGGGAGAATAGAGGGAGAGAGGAAGGGAGTGCCATGGCCCCCCAGTGAGAAGGGGAATCAGGCAAGAGAGAAGGGGGAAGGAAAGGGAGGGCCACAGTCCCCTGTGAGAGAGGGGAGTATGGGTAGTGGGGAAGAGGGTGGGAGGAAGTGCCATGACATTGGGGAAGAGGAGGAGGGCAGGAGGACGGTGGTATAGACCCTGCTGCCATCTCAATGGTATTGTCTCCAGAGGTACCGGGCATGACGGAACCTCCTAATCCAATCTGGCTCCTTTTGGGGGACCAGAGGGGAGGGGCAGCAATTGAGGTTGTGTGGGGTAGGGGGAGGTATGGCCAGGGGAGGGGGAGGATTCAACATCTGGAGAGGTGGGAGAGACAGTCTGTCAATCCCCCCCATGGCCAGGAATGAAGCTGATGCTGTTGAATGAGAGATTGTGGCAACTAAATAAATGTCCATCCAGCTGCCGACCTTGCATGCCTAACAAAGTCCTGGCTGGACGATAAGTCAGGGCCAATTTTGGCTGACCTGGTGCCAGCCGGGTACTCCATGCAGCATCAGACTAGGTCCGGGGCTCGGGGGTGCAGTCATGATTTTTAAGGACTCATTGTCCTTCTGGAGGTTTCTAGTACAGAATTCGTCCAGCATGGATTGTGTCCATCTCTAGTGTTTTATTTGACTGGGGATAAATTAGGGATCCTGTTGGTGTACCGAGCACCCCCACTGCACTACAGCCTCCCTGACTGCTCTAGTTGAGCTGGTCTCAGAGGTGGTGTTGCGGTTACCTTATTGTTTTGGGGGACTTCAATATCCATGCCGAGGCCATCCTTTATGGAGCAGAGCAGGAGTTCATAGCCTCAATGGAAACCATGGGCCTATCCCAGGTAGTAGTGGGCCCGACACATGAGAGGGGACACATGCAGGATTTGATTTTCTGCACTGGCCTGGAATCGGGGGGGGGGGGTGTCCTATGATTGGGGGTGTGGAGGTGACACCCTTGTTGTGGTTGGACCATTACCTCCTGGAGGCTCGGGTCCTGGTGTACCAATGCCACCGTCAGGATGCTGGACCTATTAAATTGGTCCTCCCCTGGAGACTCATTGATCAAATTGGTTTTCAGAATGCTCTGGGGGAGTTTTCCACAGACCTCAATGACTGCTCTGTCGGTGACCGTGTCACCTTATGGAATAACACCTTGACTGAGGCCATCGACATGGTGGCTCCCGGGCATCTGCTCCCACCACTGCATCAACACAGGTCGCCCTATGGAGGGCCTGAGACATCAAAAGCGAGAGGGTAGGCAGTTAGAACACAGGTAACACCAAACTCAAGCTAAATCCAACCTACAGCAGCATAGATCATTTTTGAAAGACTGCCGTGGCTGTGGAAGCAGTGAAGAAGGTTTTCTTCGCTGCCATCATAGCATCTACAAAGTCATGTGCAGCGGAGCTTTTCCAGGTGGTGAGGGGTTTGGTCAGTTCAATCTGTCTCCGCCAGGAAATGGAAATGTTGCAGCGCTGTGACATTTTTATTGATTACTTCACAGATAAAATCACTCATATTCACCATGACCTTAGTGTGACCGTTTTTGGTGTAGAGTCAGAGCTGGGGGTTATGAAAGCCCAATCTTGACCTCTATGGAGGGATTGGTTTCAGTTGTTGTCACCCACTGATGCGGATAAGGTTCTGGGGGCTGTGCAAAGCACAAGTTGTGAATTAGTTCCATGCCCATCCTGACTAATGAAGGCAGAGTGCCGAGCTGCATGAAGAAGGCGGCAGTTCAGTCTCTGCTTAAGAAGCCATCACTGGATGTTGATTCCTCTGCCAGCTAGCAGCCGGTCTCTAACCTTCCCTTTTTAGGGAAGGTTATTGAATGGGTGGTGGCTCATCAGTTTCAGGCACATCTGGATACTATCAAATTCCTGAATACTTCACAGTCTGGTTTCCATCCTGGGTATGGCACGGAGACTGCGCTTGTGGCCTTGGTCGATGACCTTCACCTGGAGTTAAACCAGGGAAATTCTACCCTGTTGATTTAATCAGACCTTTCAACAGCTCCACACTCCGCCCCCCCCCCCCAAGTTTTGACCTTTATTATCAGTAGGTTGCATATATACATTTGTTGAAAATATGTCCGAGGGTTACAGATAAGTTATTATCCAATGGCAGCCCCCTATACATCAAACACCGGATCTAAATTCTAATTCCCAGGCCGTCCTAACCCTTAACATCCCCTTCCCAAGCACTTTCTCTCTGCTTTCCTCCCCTCCCCTAGGTGAAAGAGACACAATCTCATACAAGTAAAAAAAAAACAATAAAAAACCCCAAGCTTGATCTTAGTACAGGTGGCTGATCCATATGGGGGTCATTCGGTTGATCAATGCCAATTCTGGTCTTGATATTGTTGAAGCATTCCATCCATACATTGTAAAAGTTCCCCAGAGAGTCATTGGTTTCCACAAGGATTCTTTCCATTGACATCACATGCCAGAGGTGTTGAAGTCATTCTTTTTCTGTGAGAGGTTCCGGGTTTTTCCATTTTCTGACAATTACATTTAATGCAGCGGAAAACATATGAATACATGTTTCTCTTTGTCTATACATACATGGCATCTTGGGGTAAATGCCTAAAATAGCAATGGTTGGGTCAAAAGGGACTGAAATTTCCATGGCATCTCTTATATAGTCCCAGATTTTAGTCCAGAGGGGTCTTAACTTCGGGCAGTCCCATAAACAATGTCTCATGTCCCCTTTCTCTCCACATTCTTCCAGCAAGTTGGTGCCATTCCCGTCTGGACAGAGTAAAGTACAAACACATTGTCGCTTTTAGCTGAGTTTCAACAATGGCCAGGGAGACTGAACATTTGTTCATATGTGACCATATTTGTATCTTATCATTTTTTTTTCAAATCTAACATTAAAATCTTTACTCCAGTCATCAATGTATTTATTTTGGGGGACAAAAAAGATATTCTTAAGTTCAGTGTCAATTTGGGACACCAGCCCTCTAGTTGTTGTCATTGTTAGAATAATCATTTCTATTGTCTTAATTGACCTGGTATAGCATTCTTGCTTTTTCTTTGTATTGGCAAAGAAGTATATAGTTGTATATAGCTATATAGTTGTATATCTCTCAGGGGTGCCTAAGAGAGTAGGGCCAGAGGGATTGGAGGAGCAGCACCACCTGACTGACTGGATGTACCCACCCCCATGGCAGGTACAAGGTCTTAGCCACGGGGTTGTCCAGAGGGCGGCACCCGCTGGGCGGCCGCCAAAGGGTGAAGAGACATTGGTGGGCCGTTGGCAGGCGGAGGCGACGATCTTCACAACCGCAAGACCCATTCCCCCCCTCTGTAATTGAGCCACCAAGATGCCTGTCCTTCTCTCTCACCCCCTACTTCCCCTTCCTCCCCATACCCTCTCACCTGCTTCTTCCACTACTTCTATCCTCCTGCCTCCCACTAAGCCTATCATATCCCTCCACTGTCCCCCCACACCTCCTCCTCCTCGCCCCCACTTCCTGCCCCCTGCCCCTCTGCCCCAGTGCCCACCTCCCACCGATCCCATCGCCCCCCCTTCCCCTAATCTTATCCCCATTCCCTGTCTCCCCCCTGATCAACTCCCATTCTCCTGTTCCCTCTGGAACTGTCATTCCTCTGCTAATAAAGCTCCCTATATTCATGATCTTTTCTTCCCTGCCTTCACCTTCTTGCCCTTACTGAAACCTGGATCTCCCCCACTGACTCTGTTACTCCTGCCACCCTCTCCTATGGAGGTCTCTCCTTCTCCCACCAGCCCCACTCCGAAGGTCGGGGTGGTGGCGTAGGCCTCCTCCTTGCCTCTTCAAGTCAGTTTCAACCCCTCCCCCCTCTCTCATCTTCCCCTCCTTTGAGGCTCACTCTGTCCGCCTCTATTCCCCTCTCCACCTCCGTGTTGCTGTTATCTACCACCACCCTCGTCTCCCTCTCTTCCTCTCTCTCCGAGTTCGAGTCCTTGCTCACCTTATTGCGCTCTGATGACATCCCCACACTCATCCTTGGCGACTTCAATATCCATGTTGATGTACCATCCCAGCCTCACATTGCTCGCTTCCTCTCCTTAGCCTCTTCCTTCAATCTCCACCTCTGGACATGCTCCCCCACCCACACTGATGGTCACTCTCTTGATCTCGTGTTCTCTAGAAACTGCTCTGTCTCCAATCTCTCCTTCGAATCCCATCCCATCTCTGACCATTTCCTTGCCTCGTTCAACCTCTCCTGCTGCTCCACCTCCTCTTCCTCATCTCCCCTCTCCCTTCCATGAGCTGTAGGCCATTGTGCCCCAGGACTTTGCCTCCTCCCTCTCTCCTCTTCTCCCCTCAGTCTTCTCCTCCTCCTCCCCCAATTCTGCCATCTCCGGCTTCAACTTGTCTCTTGCCTCCACCCTCGACTTCCTTGACCCCCTCTCCTCTCACCCAGCTCGCTCCCATAACCCTCGCCCTTGGTTCACCCCCACCATTTGCCATCTTTGCTCCTGCACCCGGGCTGCTGAATGCCTCTGGCATAAATCCCACTGCCATGCCGACTTCCTCCACTTCAAATTCTGCCTCTCATCGCTCAACTCTCCTATCTCCAGGGCCCCGAGGGAAATGCGGGTCTGCGATTCGCAGATTTCCCGCGGAATTCCCCTCCCCCCGCGGAATCTCCTGCCCCGCTTACCCCAGCACAGAATTTCCAGCCTGCGCTGCGGGGACACGGGGCAGGAGATTCCATGAGGGGAGGGGAATGAAAAAACCCTCGGGGCTTCCCCTCCCCAGCCTCCCCAGTTGCCAGGGCTTGCCTCCCCCGCTTTAGATAATTAATTAACTTACCAGAGACGGCAGCAGCAGCTGCTCCGTCCAGCGCGCTCGTACTTCCTGGCC